>JADWQK010000871.1:600000-1133963 GCA_017933935.1 Sesamia nonagrioides | reverse complement strand
ATCACTGCTTACCATCAGGCGAGATTGCAGTCAAGCACTAGTTTATAATTATTAAAAAAAAAACTGTTTTTTTTGAGTTACTGTCACAACTGGCATCTACACATCAACTTTAGTAAGCCGTTAAAAAAATTCAGGAAAATACCCATTATTTAAAAGGAAATTAAAACAAACTACTGTCATGTTATTTTAATATATCAATTTTACTTCAACCTCTATTTTCTCAAAAGCAAGTTTTGGGGATAGATAATTTTTGCATAATTACGTCTAAATATGATTCATATCGTTCCCATAAAGATTCTTTTCTTCAACTTTCTCTATAAGTTAGGTTATAATGCTCGTTTTTCTGCATCAATTGATTTTTGATATTATCATGTGTCTAGGGTGTTTTATTAACTATTTTAGGGTCAGCTTCAAGTCCCAATTGGATGCAGTTGAATAGACATGGAACAGCTGCCTGTCTTACCACCAGAACCCGGTGACTGGGTAACTGCATCATAAGTCCAGTAGGCCTAGTATTGAGTTTTCATTACGAAACTCGATCATCGTTATCGACCGCGTTTGACTCATTGATTGGCCCGCTTCAAAGTTGTAAGAACTCTCAACCAATGAGAGCGCCAAACGCGCTCGATATCGACGATCGAGTTTCGTAATGAAAAATCATACTAGGCCTACAAGCAATTATAATTTTTTCCCCAACAGACAACCAGAGCAACCAAGTAAGCCTAAACTTACGTTCCAATTTCCCTCTAATTTAAGTTATTGTATCGATACGATGAACACTTTAAATTAGAGGGAAATGGAACGTAAGGTATAGGCTTATTTGGTTGCTGCTTTCAGTCCATAATTTATGACGATCGGCAGATCGTTCACTGTGGAACGTTCACATCACCTCACAATGCAACGTAAAACGTATCTTCGAAATTAAACTAACCATCTACTCGTTGCGTGAATAGGTCTACACCAATACAGTCAACTACACCAACAATAGGCCTCCCCCAAGGATCTCCACGACGACCGGTCCTGCGCCTCCCGCTTCCAGCGGTTTCCCGCGACCTTAACCAGGTCGTCGGTCCCCACGCTGCGTCTTCCGGTGCGTGGTCGCTACTCAAGATCCTCAAAATTATTACGATAAAATTATCTGACGTTGGAAAAATCAGCCCTAAATTAACAAAATTGACAAAGATGAAAGAATATAAAGATTTTATTTATCTTATACTAGCAGCCGCCAGCGACTTCGTTCGCGTGGTTTAGTTATGCTCCGCTCCTTTAGGTCGCAGTGTGATGTTATATAGCCTAAAGCCTTCCTGGATTAATGGGCTATCCAACGCAAAAATAATTTTTCAAATCGGACCAGTAGTTCCCGAGATTAGCGAGCACAAACAAACAAACTCTTCAGCTTTATAGATTAGTATAGATATAAAATTCTCGTGTCACAGTTCCCATACTCCTCCGAAACGGCTTGACCGATTCGCATGAAATTTTGTGAGCGTATTGAGTAGGTCTGAGAATCGGCCAACATCTATCGCCATATATTATTTCTCCAAGGGTCTAAAACCGTTTTCTCCCTTTATCTCTCTTTCTATCGAACCAATCTGAACGTCCGACCAACCAATCGACAGATATTCGTCCCTGGTAACATGGAATACTATTTTCAAATTATTCCGCTTCACTGTTTATTTATAAAAACGACTTAAAAATTCTAATTAGTATAGTGCGAATTTTTCGCACGGGTCACGGGGTGAAACCGCGGGGCGCAGCTAGTTTATTTATATATTCTTTATTGTACACCAATCAAACACAGAACAAAATACATTCAACACAAAAAACATACAATGGGCGGCCTTATCGCTAATGCGATCTCTTCCAGGCAACCAAAGAATGGACAGATTCTCGAACCGCAAATGGGACTGTCGTTGGTGCAAACATCATTATTACAATATACTAAAGTAGATACACATAACACAAATACATAAATAATAAATAAATAAATAAAATAAAAAGCCTTTTATTTCTTGTTACAAATACAAATATAGGATTAAATGTAGGTTTACAATTTAAAAGAAAGAAAATAAATAAAATAAACATTGAAACAGTTTGCATGCATTAATTAATTATGTGCTTTATTCATTAAGGTGTTTTTATATTTTATGGGTACAGAAACCCCTCTCAACAGAGGGTAAAGGCCTCCTCCAAAGATGACCATTTTTCTCTGTCTTTAGCTTCTCGCATCAAGTGTGTGCCTGCTATTTTTATGACATCATCTGTCCATCGCGTATTTGGCCTACCTCTTTTCCTCTGGCCCGATGGTCCTAGCCATGACGTTTTTGCTTTGTTCCAGCGATTATCTTTGAGTCTGGCTATGTGTCCAGCCCATCGCCATTTTAGCTTCTGTGAGTAACTAATTACGTCGATAACTTTAGTTTTCTGTCTTATGGCGGTGTGGCGGATTTTTTGTAACTTTTTGATTTTCAGGATGCTTCTCTCCATACTTCATTGGCTAGTTATGATCTGATTTTTTAGTTTACTTGTGAATTTCCACGTTTGATAAGCGTAAGTTAGTGATGGGAGTAGGTAGGTGTTCATGACTCTACTTTTCAGATTTATGGACATGTCGCTTTTTAGGATTTCTTTGAGGCTCCAAAATTTCTTCCAGGTGATGTTGGCCCTTCTCTCTACTTCTAGTTCGTTGTTGCGTGGGTTAAATCAGATTTGTTTTCCCAGGTAAATGTAAGTCGATTATTGAGATAAATAGGTATTTTAGTATGATTCGTCATGACGTTTGTTTTATCTAAATTGATTTCCAAGCCTACTTTATGACACAAATACATACATAAACAAAAATAAATACATAAACGGTGTTAATATTAAAGTACCACTTTTAACGTATCTGTCTTTTATCCACCAACTCACAAAACCTAAACATTCACTATCCATCTCTTGACAAACAAATCACACTCTCAGTGCTGTGGGCAGAGGCCTGAAGCATCGTCAACAGTTCAAAGTTAACTGCCGAGGGTAACTTCTCCAAACTTTTGTACTTTCAAGTCTCAGCCACGGGTTTTTCGAAAGCGATACCGTAACGTCCGTAACGGTATTTCTGAGATCTGTGACTCTGGCAACTGGAGGAACACGGGCAAGTTTCAGTCAGTAAAGTCTGCGACGCCCTATCGCTCCAGCCAGGGCGGGAGAGGTCATTTCTTCTTTTCTTCAACCTATAGAGAACCACTACTGGACAAAGGCCTCCCCAAGGCTTTCCATGATGACCGGGCTTGTGCTGCCCGTATCCATCGGCTTCCCGCGACCTTCGCCAGGTCATCGGCCCACCTTGTTGGGGGCCTCCCTACGTTGCGTCTACCGGTACGCGGCCTCCACTCCAGAACCTTACTGCCCCATCGGCATCGGGAGAAGTCATTTAATGCAACCGTTTTCCAAACTAAAACTATCACATGAAGATGTTTAGAACACTCAGAAAAATTTGGTCTCAAAAAAGCTGAAATATTTTGTCTTATTATATCAGCTATAGAACCTCTACTCAGCAGCAGTATGGGCTAACAAGTAAGTGAGTAAAGAATGATTTAATTGCCTATGGCTTCAATTAAGTTGAAGCAATAATAATAGTTGCTTTGTCTAAACACCATTTAGACGATGCAAGTCACCTGTTGCATTAATTTAATTGTATGCCATAGGCAATTAAATTGCACCGTGTAAATGAGTCTTATGTGACAACATGTTCAAGTAACGAGATTGGCGAAGTACGTGACATTTTGTTCAATTTTTCTTCATGGTCAAATGGCCTCGTTATGTATAACATAGCATTTTATAGCAACGAATGTATCGGGGGCGTAGCTCAGATGGTAGAGCGCTCGCTTAGCATGCGAGAGGTACCGGGATCGATACCCGGCGCCTCCAGACTTCTTTTATTTTTTTTATATATTTTTTATTCATGGTCAATGGTCTCATTATGTATAACATACCATTTTATAGGAACGAATGTATCGGGGGCGTAGCTCAGATGGTAGGGCGCTCGCTTAGCATGCGAGAGGTACCGGGATCGATACCCGGCGCCTCCAGACTTCTTTTATTTTTTTTATATATTTTTTATTCATGGTCAATGGCCTCGTTATGTATAACATAGCATTTTATAGGAACGAATGTATCGGGGGCGTAGCTCAGATGGTAGAGCGCTCGCTTAGCATGCGAGAGGTACCGGGATCGATACCCGGCGCTTCCAGACTTCTTTTATGTTTTTTATATACTTTTTATTCATGATCAAATGGCCTTGTTATGTATAAAATAGCATTTTATAGCAACGAATGTATCGGGGGCGTAGCTCAGATGGTAGAGCGCTCGCTTAGCATGCGAGAGGTACCGGGATCGATACCCGGCGCCTCCAGATTTATTTTGTTTTTTTTTTTACATATATTTTTACCAGTCCGCCGGTTGATCGCATCCCAGAACATCTCCACTGAGGCGGTGAGGCTCCATGCCGAATTTCCACCACTCCCTACAATATTGACGGTTGCCTCACGAAACAGTTTCTTCGCTGCGTACAGTTACAGCAGCTACCACGATCACTACTACAATCGTAATTTCGTATGAGTAACCTATATCTAGTCCGCTGCCTACATGGGGAATGACGAGACAGCAAGCTTATGAACTGGCATTAGATGGCTGGTGGGCAAAGGGCAATGGAAAGAGCTATGCTAGGAGTTTCTCTGCGTGATCGAATCAGAAATGAGGAGATCCGCAGAAGAACCAAAGTCACCGACATAGCTCTGCGAGTCGCTAAACTTAAGTGGCAGTGGGCAGGGCACATTGCTCGTAGAACCGATGGCCGATGGGGCAGCAAGGTTCTGGAGTGGCGGCCACGTACTGGAAGACGCAGCGTAGGGAGACCCCCAACAAGGTGGACCGATGACCGGGTGAAGGTCGCGGGAAGCCGATGGATGCGGGCAGCACAAGACCGGTCATCGTGGAAAGCCTTGGGGGAGGCCTTTGTCCAGCAGTGGACATCTATAGGCTGAGGAAGAAGAAGAAGAAGAAGAAGATGGCTGGTCGTCAGATACAAGGTAAAGTACGGCGGAAGCCTAGGTACCCACTCCGACTGATTGTCACTAACACCTAGCCGTTGCAGGCCTTCCTTGGGAAGCTTGGGTGGATTAAATTAGTACATTGTTTTTCTAGGGCGGGATGTAAGACATTTCAATCGAGTGAGTACTGCAAAGCCCGAGGCGAAGCCGAGGGGTTGTAGTAGTCCGAATTTGTAATGTATGCAGCAAAAATATTAGCATTTTTCATTCTAAATTTGAATTAATGAATGTGTAACTGGTTTCTAGTGCCTTCTACATATTTTGAATGAAGTTAATGAATAGTTCTAAATTCGAAAATCCACAATATATGATATTGAACCGTCTTGAAATATAACTTAAAAAAAAAAAAAATTGCCTGCCTGAGGGTACAATACGGGACATCCCGCCTACTTTACTTGCGTTTATTACCACTGTTTACGAGCATATGTGATGAAAAATTGATATTCACACTCGTACGCAAAAATCAAAACACGTAATTTGGCATGGAGTTGCGGACACCAGCCTGTATTACGTGTCATGGAGTTACCTTACCTTGTATAGATCCAAGGTCATTTGCACAAGCTTTCCGACGATCTGCTGTATCTCTTCGGGGAAGATCTCAAAGTGTCCTTTCAAGATCGACACGTAGATGTGGCGTAGCGTAGCTTCTGATGGGAACTGCAGGTTGTATGATGAGAACATTGAGATGAAACGGGGGTCCACCTGGTGAGGAAAGAGATGGAAGATATTTTATATGATGTAACGTAACATCAAGCTAATTATTGAAGGTACCGCAAGTTCGATCTTACTGACTGACCGACCTTCTGACAATTCAAAAGTGCCTGTAACTGGTTTATCCATACTAATGTTAGAAATGCGAAAGTAACTCTGTCTGTCTTTTTTTTTTACATATTATAAACCAGCGCTTGACCGCAATCCTGCCTGATGGTAAGCAGTGACGCAATCGTTGATGGTAAAGCGCACTAGTTTATTAAGAGCCTATTCACTCTAGCCTTGAAGACACTCAAATTGTAGTCCGACGGAAACACCGCCGCTGGCAAATTGTTCCAGTCCCTCGATGTACGCCGTATAAAGGAGGAGGCGAAACGCCTCGTCCAGATCGTAGTGGTGTCAACAACGTAAGGGTGGAAACTAGCCGTACGACGGGTCGTCCGCTGGTGGAACGGAGATGGGGGAATTAAATCATGCAATTCCCTCGCACACTCCCCGAAATGCATCCTATAGAACACCGAAAGGCTGGCTACTCTACGCCTGTGCTCTAGGCTTTGGAGACCAACTTGAGTTAGATCAGGGTCACCAATCAGCATCTTTGCACGTCTCTCCACTGAATCCAAAGTGGCCAGGTGACACTTGGCAGCACCAGCCCAAATGTGACTGCAGTACTCCACACACGAACGGACCTGTGCTTTGTATAACATTAGAAGCTGCCCAGGTGTGAAGTATTGCCGGACCTTTGCGATAACGCCAAGTTTCCTGGCAGCCACCTTGGCCTTGGACTCAATGAACCGCCCAAAGTTAAGGTTCGAGGAAATCTCGACTCCCAAAAGCTGAAGGCGGTCGGAACACTCCAAGGACACATTTCGAAAAGTAGGAGCCAAGGTGAACGGGCTCCTTTTGGCGGTGAAAAGACACGCCTGTGTTTGGGCGGCATTGAATGCTACAAGATTGGCATTGCCCCATTCGGAGACTGCCTGCAGTGCAACACTCGTTCGCTCAACCATGGCCTCTCTTTCGGACCGGCTTGATTCCCTACTAGCCCGAGCATCCGGCAGGTATCTCTCTACAACTGTGCTGTCATCTGCATATCCATAGATACCGGGCATCAGCAGATCGTTAATATGCAGCAGGAACAGAGTTGCAGAGAGAACAGACCCCTGAGGAACACCGGCATTGGTTGACATGGGCTCAGAAGAGCCGCCGTCGACAACAATTCGGAGGGACTGTCTGTCTGTTACGCTTTCCCGCTTAAACCTCTCAACCGATTTTGATGAAATTTGGCACAGACAATCTTTAGACCCTGAGAAAGGACATAGGCTACCTTTTATTAAAAAAAAAATTATATTCCCGAGGGAAATCTAAAAAGCGCGATATAACCGAATTCCACGCGGGCGAAGCCGCGGGCGGAAAGCTAGTTTGAAATAAATGCTTTGATTTTGTTTTTTTTTTATTTTCATGACATGAGTGAGATTTTTATTATGACACCATGTAAATTAAAAATTGTTTCATAATCAATTTGACCTAAATTATCAGACGCAATATCATGAATTGTGTATTATATTTTTTTCTATTCTGCAGAATAGCTTCTGGCAGAAGTTACCACCCACCAGACCGCCAAGCGATTCGTCGTGTTTCGGCATGATGTCTGGTGAAGCCGTACGAAGGACGAGTCTGAGCAGTTATGCAATGTTGTTGTGTCGGAAGTTTGGTCGTGGAGGGTTTCCAGATCAATCTTCCTCTGGAGTAGCATCGTTTGGTAATGTTGTTGGGTTTAACATTGCATCACCTCGCTCAACTGCCGTCTTCCTTCCTATTTACTCAGCTAAAACGTGCGTGCGTGTAAGAAAACTAGCACGCTTAACCATCAACGCTTGCATCACTGCTTACCATCAGGCGAGTTTGCGGTCAAGTACTAGTTTATACATATAAAACAAAGATACATTCTAGAAAGACTTTTAACATTCATTAATTTTTTTATGTTTTGCATCAGACATTACAACAGAAACTCAGACCAATCTCAGATATCTACCTATCTCACCATCTGCTTATCCTTTTCCTAGCTCTTTATCTGCTTATGCTTATGCAGATGAGTTAGAGCAACTGGGCTTTAACCTGATCGATCCGTGCAGGTATTATTACTTAGCCACAAGCCTCCATATATTCATCCCGTAAAGTCCCATATCTGGGCCAAAATGCCTTTCCCGTTTCCTTTTTCGTTTTCATTAAGCCATTATAATGAAAATATTAACTCACATCATTTCTCCCGCCACCAGCCTTGCCCATAGAAGCTAAGAAGCCAACATCCTTGATGTTCTTCCAGGTCAGGTCTTTCCCGCGGTCATAGAATCCTTTCCTCTCAAACAGTAGCTTCAGCAGGGCTATGGGTTGTTGGGTGCCGTATTTGTCCACCTGTAAAAATTACATCATAGTTTGTACCTACTATTTTTAACCGACTTCAAAAAAAGGAGGTTATAAATTCGACCCGTATGTATGTAAGCCAAATTTCAAGTGTATGTTTTTATGTTTGTGCGCGCATATTTCCGGAACTACAAGTCCGATTTAAGTAATTCTTTTTTTGCTATGTATTGTTCAACTAAGGGAATACTACAAGTTTCATCAAAATTAGTTCAGTAGTTTTTGGGATATGTTTTTTTTTTTTCGTATCGATGAGAACTTATTCTAACATGGGTTATGGCTGCCACTATTGTTGTGAGGTGAAAAATGTAATTTTTGAATTTCGGCTAAGACACTAAAAAGCAGGAACTAAAATCTTAAAAAAAAAAAAATAGAAACCGACTTCACAAAAACACTTAAAAGGAAAAAGTAATTTTACTTTTGAGCTAAACAACAGAAACCTCGAGACACCGACTTCTAGAGCTAAGTTTAAAGTTTTATTGCCCTAAACCCTAGACAATAAAACTTTAAACTTAGCTCTAGAAGTCGGTGTCTCGAGATTTCTATTGTACATGATAGGGATTGATATTCGTTGCTATCTGATGTATGTATATTTTAGATGTATTGTGTGCCTTTTAGTTTGTGCTAGTTAAATGTATTTTCTTTCTTTCCTTCGGTGTGTTTTTTTTTTTTGGAGAGGAACCATTTTGTTAGCAGAGAACAACACTGGTGGTACAACACTAAAACAAAATGCAGGGAATATTTTATTAAATGCAGGAAACTTTCAGCTATTTGTGAATATATTCGGGCATTTCAAACATTCAAATTAAAATAATCTACTATTCTTTCATTGAAGAACAAAAGATAGCACTAAAAAGTAAGCCTATCTTTTAAGCTAAAAAAAAATATTTGGAGGCGCCGGGTATCGATCCCGGTACCTCTCGCATGCTAAGCGAGCGCTCTACCATCTGAGCTACGCCCCCGATATGTACTGTAACTATAATAGGTAATGTTAAGCCGAGTGCACTTACAGTACTCTCACTTGATGACAAAATAACCTTCATAAGCGCTTCGAAAGCAAAATGATTTTGCCATATCGACAATAGTAATTTACTTACGAAATTACTAAGGCATATCAATAAACAATGCAATGTAGTATGTACAGACGACAGCACATCAAGCTACTACAATCTCTCAAATTCCTTTATTAGATTTCCAACTTTATCGCTACAGCGTTAAGACTGGAGATTGAGTAGGAATAATTGACAGTTTCGGGTAGCTTGATATGCTGCTGTCCTTATACTTTTTTAAATCGTACTGGTAAGTACTTAATATGTAAAATGGCGCAGTATGGGGGGACACCAGAACCCTGGTATTTTATACCGTAGGAAAACGTTATATTGTCACTGCTGGGTTAGGCAGTTCTTAGCCCCTTTGGCTTTACCTGTGAAGGTATGACACCACCTTCGTTGTGAACTACATCGCACAAACTTCTGGCACAATTTTTTTAAAAGCTTACATAATATGACCAAATGAAAGAGTCTTGGTGCTACACACCCCCATCTTAATTCCAGTTGAATCATCATCATCATCAATCTTTTTTATCGTCCCACTGCTGGGTAGGTACAGGTCTCCTCTCATACAGAGAAGGATTGAGCGTAATCACTACGCTTGCTCAATGTGGTTTGGCGATTTCAGATTTAAAGTCCAGGTTTCCTCAAGATGTTTTCCTTCACCTTCAGTCATTGGTGTCCAAGATATACTTAGAAAGTACATATAACTTTAGAAAAGTTACATTGGTACTTGCCTGATCTGGAATCGAACACGCGCACTCATACTTGAGAGGCTGGTGTTTCAACCACCAGGCCACCACGACTACAAAACTTAATTCCAGTTGAATAAATATTAATTATCATACAATGACAATGACGTTGATTTCAAGTTGTAGATAAAAAAGCTTAAGCGTACCGCACTTTATTGTGTAGGAATTAAAGTTATTTTTTCCATTAATTCAAATTTGTTTATATTTTTGGCGAACATGTCGTAATTTTTCTGTAGGTGCACTACAGCCGCCAAGATTGTATGAAGTCAGCCAGTGGTGGGCTCTGTTTCGTATAGGGTCGCAGCATTATGCTAGGCGATGGCCGTTTTATGTGGATATACCGCATACCTTCCTCATCATCATCATCATCTCAGCGTTTATCCCGGTTGCATCCGCGGCTTTCGCGTTGGAGCCCGGGGTCCGCTTTCCTGCACATTCTCCTCCATTTCGCACGATCTTAAGCATCCTGTGGTAAGAGCTTGTTGGCACGCATGTCATCTCTTACAACGTCAAGCCAGCACTTCTTTGGTCTACCCCGCTTGCCCGGCCCGGCGGAGGCGCCATGGCAAGACATTTGTTGAACTTGCCGGTTTGCGTAAGACGTGGCCGTACCAGAGTAGGCGACCCTCCTGCAGTTTGTCTGCAATGTCACGGATACGAAGGCTGCCCCGGATGCGGGAGTTCCTGATGCGGTCTTTCCGCGTAACTCCACACATCCACCGCAGCATATTCATCTCCGTGACACGCAGCTCCTCCTTGTGTCGCTCAAGCACAGGCCACGCCTCACTGCCATACAGGAGAACCGGTCTAATGATGGTTTTATAGACCTGCCCCTTAAGTTTAACTGGCATATTGGGGTCACAAATGACACCTGTCACCTCACGCCATTTCGCCCAAGCTGCGGAAATACGTGCCTTGACGTCGCAATCAATGTCGCTGGACGCGCAAAGCACAGACCCCAAGTATTTAAACTGGTCCGTGCACTCGACCATGTCTCCGCCCATGCGCACAGACATGGGGTCTGTCGTGTTGCTGGCCAAGTACACGGTCTTCGCCACGTTGAATTTCAGACCTCCGCTCTCAAGCAAGTCCTTCCACGCATTACACGCCGCACCAATCGTTCCCTGTCCGCGTCCGCCAGCACGATATCGTCAGCATACATGAGTAGCCAGGGAGGCTGCTCATGTGAGTCCTTGATGCTGTCCGACAAGACGTCTAATATCACGCTGAACAGAAACGGACTAAGGACGGATCCCTGGTGGATTCCGACAGTGATGGGGAAGGGTTTAGTGTCGCCAACAGCGGTCCTAACAATGGAATCGGAATTGAGGTACATGTCTCGAATTATGTCAACATAGGCTTCAAGTACCCCTTTGGACCTCAGTGCCCACCAGATCACCCCGCGAGGGACACAGTCGAAGGCCTTCTGCATATCTAGAAAGAGCATATGCAGAGGCGTGTTCTTCGATCTGTATCGCTCCATGGTGATCCTTAGTGCGAAGATAGGGTCCATGGTTCCGTACCCTGGCCGAAACCCATATTGACACTCCGAGACAGCACACTCCTGCCGGATTCGGGAGTCTATGATCCTCTCAAAGATCTTCATGGTGTGGGACATGACCTTGATACCGCGATAGTTGCCACACTCCTGAACCGAGCCCTTGCCTTTAAAGACTGGAGTAATGATACTCAGCCTCCATTGGCTCGGGATTATGCCGGTCAGGAGCACGCGGTTGAAAAAGTTAGTTAACATACCCACACCGCGAGGAGTTCCGAGTTCCGGTATCCGCACCTCTTGATGCTGCTTGTTCAGCAGCTCGTGAAAGTACGAGCGCCATCTCTCCTTCACCGCGAGGCCCTCGCATAGCAGGTTGCCATTAGGGTCTTTTACACAACGGCACTTGAATATATCCTGTGCCGCTTTGATCCTGGAACGTGCCAACTTGTAAATGAGCTTTTGCCCCTCAGACGATTCTAACTTCTCGTAGAGAGGTTGCAAGTGGTCTCGTCTGGCTCTGGCTACAGCTCTTTTAGTGGCACGTTTGACAACCATGTATGCGTCGCGATCTTCAGGAGATCCGGTCGCTTGCTACGTTTTGAAGAGGGCTTTCTACACCTTAGTCTCCCTCTGGACTGTATCGTCCCACCACCAGGTTTCCTTGTCACGTTTGCGGCCGCCCTTAGAGACGCCGAGTACCACCCGCGCCACCCCCGTAATAGCTGCCTGGATCCTGTCCCAGTGGTCTTGCACAGGTTCTCCGTCGGTACTGACGCACTTGTCGCCAATAACCGACGCAAAACCCTGGGACCTGTTTTCATCAAGCAGCCACCACCGGATCTGGCGCCGACAGTCCTCTACACGTCTATGTTGGGCCTTTACGCAGAGGTTCATGACAAGGAGACGGTGTTGTGCAGTGAGACTCTCACCGGGTATGACTTTGTAGTTGGCTACTTTGCCGATGTGGTGCCTCCTAGTTAGTAGAAAATCGATCTGGGTAGCGCTTCGCCCGCTCCGGTAGGTGACAAGGTGGTCCGGCTTCTTTTTGAAGTAGGTGTTCACGATTGCAAGGTCCGCGGCCGCACACATTCGGAGAATGCTGTCCCCTTCCGCGTTGCGGCTACCGTACCCAAAGCCACTGTGAAAACGCTCAAACTACACCTCTCACCCACATGACCGTTCAAATCACCACCCAGAACGATTCCCTGGGATAAAGGAATCCCGCGAAGCAATCCTTCGGGCTGGGTCCAGAACAGCGCCCTTTCGGCTTCACCGCACCCGGCCTGCGGAGCGTAGGCACTTATCAAGTGGGTTATAACCCCATTGACAAGCACCCGCACCGACATTAGCTGATCGCTGATGCGATTCACCTCCAAGACGTCATCCTGGAGCTCGTCAGACCACACCACGGCGACCCCATTTCTCCCACTAGGTGCACCCGTGTAGATCAGCTTGTAGCCATTCCCAATAAGCCGGGATCTGCTGCCTTTCCACCGAGTCTCCTGCAGGAACGCCACAGCCACCCTCCGCCTGTGGAGAGTTTCGGCCAGCTCTCTCGCGCGTTCAGTTTGCGTGCCAACGTTCCATGACGCGAAACGGATTTTCATAGTTTGGGCTCGTTTCTTCAGCCATGTCCGCCTCTGACACGGTAGCCCTAGCCCACAGGTCACAAGAGTCGGGCGAGGCTCCTTCGCGCCGTTTTGCGGCTGCGCCCTAGCTGTGACGAGCTTTTCTATTTGATCTCTCCATTATTGAATGGCTTGTTTGGCTTTCACGAGTGCGATTGCACCACTCAACCCCGAAGGGAATGCCGCATACCTTCCTCCAACTACTTATTTCATGTCCTCTCTGTATCATGTACATCGCAAGGTATTTTCTTTCCATGTTAAGTCAAAAATAGTTAGAGAAGGTCCTTTTGAAAAAGGAACACAGTTGGAGGCGCCAGGTCCCGATCCTGCTATAGTCCCTGTATATACTTATTTCCTTTTACTGAACTTACTATACAAAAGCCGTAGGTACTTACAATAGGCATGTTCATATCATCGATAAACACCAACATCTTCTTGCCGACCGGGGGACCAAAGGTGTCTTTAGTTCTCTTCTCTAAAACGGACTCCATGTTGCGTTGGACGTCCATCGACGATGTTCGCGAGGAGAAGTTCATTTGTTGGACAATCTGTGAATGGTGACCACGGTTTGAATAAAATATTGGAAGAGTATTGGCTGGCCTGATTTATTAGCTGAATACACGATGACGTTTTATTAAATAAACTTGCGTTTTCGCAGATTTTCGATCCCGTGAGAAATTCTTTTTTTTTTAAGTTACTGTGCACTAGGATTTTCTCCGCTATCGTGAGTGCGCTTAAAAACATAAACTCACATACACAAACAGCTAGACCCGGGACAATTTGTAGGTCATACAAATGTAAGCTCCGCGCGGGAATCGAACCTGTGATACGCATCGCAGTCAACAGCCTAACCACTGCTACCGTGCAGTCCGTGCAATATCGGGATAAAAGTAACCTTCATATATGTTAATGCCTGTGTATCAAAGTTCATCCAAATCCGTTCAGTAGTTTATGTATCAAGAAGAAACACACACACAATAACAATAGAAATGTAATTAAAATAGAAGCATAATTGGGACCGCAGTTGTATCCGTTATCATCGACGTCTACTTCTACTTCTTCTAGATATTTTGCCCGGCAAGCAACACACTATCAGTAGCAACAGGTTTCATTTTGACAGTTCAACTATATAAAGGGTGTATCTGACATCGACACACGAACGAGTACCATGGATCCAGTACATGATTCTGAACCCCCCAGTGGTGGAATTTTTCGTCGGCTTTTTCCATGATTAAAAAAATATGTATATGTAGTTTTTTTTCACTTTAGACCGTTCATAATTGCTATACTTTTATAACCCAATAAGATTTTAAAGTAAAAATTAATTAATTCGCTAATTACACAAAAAAGCGCAATGAAAACAAAATTCGAAAAACTATCTTATCAGCTGATTAATAGAGTTCACATCAGGGATCAACGTCCTACCTACAAACCCGCACGGCGGCACGTTTGCAACGTTCAAAGGCCAAGCCGACACTTTTTTTCAAATACTGTGAATTCTGTAATCATTCATTAACGACATAAATGACTATCATAATTTTATTAGTGGCATGCGGTTTAGCCTTTTCACGAAGTTTGCGTTACGATGTCAGATACACCCTGTATATTGCTTTATTTATGTTGTTGAGCAAACACGTTCTCGAACACATGAGCAATAGATAAGCAATATGCCTCGAAATGATTCCAACTGACAGTAATAGTGTATTACGCAATTAAGCCACGGACACACTAGAGGACAAATGTGCCAGGACAAGTATCGGCGACATGTCAAGCGAAGCCGGCTGATTTCGCCTGATAAATATGGCGACAACGCGCTAATTAGGTCCGCAGAGACGTGAGATGAAGTCATGCGACTTTGCGAAATTTCGCCCGACATATCTGGTGACATCGCGCGACTTATGTCCGTAGCAACGTAGTAGTAAATGTAAGTAGTTGGAGACACGTGTCGCGCGATGTAAGTCCGGCAACGTCGCGCTACCTCATCTGACATCGCTGGCGACCCGTGTCGCGCCATGTTGCCAGACATATCGACCGAAGTCCGGCAACGTCGTGCTATTTCACCCAACGTCGCTGGCGACAACGTGTTGCACATTTGTCCCCTAGTGAGTCCGCGGCTTTAGGGAGCGGTTATGTGCTTCTCGTATTCAACAGGTTTGCGACCAAGGTGACCGACATAAGCCGAAGAATTGCCAAACTTAAGTGACAGTGGGCAGGGCAGATTGCTTGCTGAACAGATGACCGATGACCACAAGGTTGACTGACGACTTTGTTACAATAAACTACATGTTGTTATTATACCGATTAATATCAATAAAATGTTAAGTATCATAGAAGTAAATAATATTAATTTAAATTTCATTCATACTCAATCAAGTCTGCTTATTTCAATTTTTTGGCTAATGTGAAGTATTAATTTTATAAAAACACAAAAAGATTAATTTGGAGGCGCCGGGTATCGATCCCGGTACCTCTCGCATGCTAAGCGAGCGCTCTACCATCTGAGCTACGCCCCCGATACAAATACAATCTCAAATAGCTGTTCATAATCAAGAGCGATAGCATCGTTCTTATTATAGGACCAGTTTCATTTCGTAATCTATTTATTACTTCCGCGAAAGTGGCACGACTTAAAAATAGCTGAGCGAGCTTTCGTAATGTCAAAAAGCGAACAAGTAAATAGGAGCAGATTTTTTTTTCTTATATGATAAAAGCCAGCAGTTTGTTTTGGCTATATTTGCTATTTTATATTATATATGGCTAGCCTAGTATGAGTTCATCACGAGACTCGATCGTCGATATCAAGCGCGTTTGTCTGTTCGATTGGCCCGCTTCAAGGTTGTAAGAACTCTCAACCGATCAGAGCCCCAAACGCGCTCGATATCGACGACCGAGTCTTGTAATGAAAACTCATACTAGGCATATAGGTCATATTTCACGATGACCAGAAAACTGTGAAACATAATTATTCCGAATAGAAGAACTAATGTCACTAGATAAGGATGTATGGAAGAATAAATTATATCCGGTAGATATATACGAATACTAGTTGCGCCCCGCGGTTTCACCCGCATGTAATATTGCGTGTAGTAGTAGTAAAATAAACAATAGATAAAAACCCTATTCTCAGGCCTAACTAATGTACTATAATACTAAATTTCATTTAAATCAGATCAAACGTTTTGGAAGAGTTCAAGAACAAACACTGTGCTAGAAGTTTTAGTTTATACAATATGTAAAGAAAACCCTGTCCGACCCATAAGCATAATAAATAAAGGTTAGGTAAACACATGACCAAATATAATACAAAATTTTACATAATCATCATAGTAACAATACTAATGAATTTTGAAATAATCCTTTTTTCCCGGGAATTAATTCCAATTTCCCCGAAATTTGGTAATTTTTAAAAAAAGTGACAACATCGGTATTATTATAAGCGAATAGCGACGCGACCACGTCACAGGTGCCGCGTGCCCTGCCCCCCGCCGCCCGCGGAAGGGGTTGCGTACCGCACATGTATTAAGTTACCTCTTTTTGCGAAATAATATTTATTTATTTAAAGGGTTTTTTTTAAGGTAGCCTGTCTTTGTGGGCATTAGTAGAATCAGTTATCGATACCTAACAATACCTTCACGGATCGGACAGGGTTTTCTTTACATATTGTATAATATAATCTTATAGGATTCCAGAAAGGCCTATGTCCAACAGGGGAACAGTGCATCCTAAGTTAATAAGAAAACTGCCATATAAATTAACCTGGATGTACCAGAAGAAACCTTTTAATTTTGTTGTTCTTACGTAACATAATTACTTATGTATGCACTTGATTAGTACGTAAACTGGGTGCATATTAAGCGTTCGTATTGCAATTCATTCAGATGGTGAAATAAAAAAGTATTTGCACCAGCTGGTTTATACGCCAATAAAATTGCCTTAAATTAACTGCCTTATGTGTTTTCATTCTAATAAATATATTCGATAACACAGAATTTTCCAAGTCTAGAAAAAAAAAAACAATTACATAAAAAAACAAAAAGCCAACGTCACGCGGTGTTCCCAGGCGGTCACCCATCCAAGTACTGACCGCGCCCGATGTTGCTTAACTTCGGTGATCGGACGAGAACCGGTGTATTCAATATGGTATGGACGTTGGCGAAAGCTAAATTGAAATTATTGATCACTATCTACATTCCGATTGGCTTAATTGTACATGGTACGACTTGCATGGTTGCATGGTACGACTGCTGACATAGAATAAAGAGAGGGAAGTACGTTATCTTCATACAAACGGACCGCGCGCGGCTTGTATGTGTGCGCCATAGTATCTATGCGTCGCCGCACGCACACCTAAACACAATATTAGAGTGCCTATGACTGCGCTAGTCGCGGCTAGCACGGAACGAGGTTCGCGCGTCACGGCTTTTCGGCACATTAGCTTTTAAAAAATGATCACATAAACTGCAAAGTTGGTATGTCTATTTATGAACAAATAAAAGACTTATATTTTTCAAATTATATTTCTAAAAGTTATTTACAAGGATACGGATATATTACACATTAAAGTTTAATAACAACGCGTTTCGTAATAGTCGAAACCGAAGAAAGTAGGTATTTTTCTGTAGCTAATTTGTAATTTTGTATTAAATGTGTGATTCAATAGATGTTATGTTTGTATTATTTATATTTGTATTAATTAAAAATAAAAATAAATATGGTTCTTTATGTGTACAAAACTAAAAATAAAAATTACAAAAAAAAACTGACTAGTATATGTAAACTAAATACTAAGCAAATAATTTAAACATAAGCTCTTAGTCTATAAATATTTGTTAGCGGTTTGGGCGACAACCGTAACCGACGAAGCGCGGACAGTCGTCAACCCTAAGACAGTAGGCAATTAAATCGCGGATTGGGTCGCAGATAACCTACTTCCCCTCTTTATTCTATGCTGCTGAGGCCTTCGTTCGATCATTGCATTTGGCAGAATTAATAGGTTTCATTGTTTTAGATATGATGACCGTACTGACAGATTTGAAAAAGCAAGTACCTACAGTGACCAAAAGATGGGCAGTTTTTATTAAAAATAAGACTTATTTAGTTAAGAGATGTCCATGTTGTTTCTCTTTAGTCTACATTTATTAGTCATCATCATTTGAGCGTTAATCCCAGTCGCATCCGAAGCATTTTCAGCCTTGGAGTCTGGGGTCCGCTTTATCAGTCTAACAGCTGATTTTGGCTAAACTTCAATACATTCTATGAAGCGACTGCCGTCTGACCTCCACAACCTGAAGGTGATATCGAAGCATTGCAGTTAGACCAATTGTTGAACTTTTGAGGGCTCCAACAACCCGTAACGACTGCCAGCCGATGTTGAGATTGAGAGGACTTGTCCAGTTAATTGCACGCACTTGTCGGTAATACAGGTAAACTCAAAATGTAAGAAACTCAAGAATTCGACGAATGATACCAAAGAAAGTAGGTACATTTGGGTAGGACACATACAATAAATTAGGTACTAAACAAACTAGGTATCAAACCTTGACAAATATTAACAGAACAGAGAAAATACCAATAAATATAATTACTGACAGTATTTAGTCTTCTTCATTTTCATTCATTGAAATAAATTCTTTGAGTTTGATAAACTATATAACCTTTATAAAATTCTCGTGTCAGACTTTGTAACCAAACTACTCCGAAACAGTATGACCGATTTTTATGTTTTTTGTATAAATAAATAAGTATATTCGATAGATCTGAGGATAGGATAGGTATATGTGCACAATGCACTGCTCTAAGCTGATAATAATGATAATGATGAGAATAGGTCATAAACTAGAGATCATAATTTTTTTTTTCTAGCAATTTCTATGGCAAAGGTTTTTTTAACGTTTATAGCTATATGGTAAGGGTTTCTTAAAAGTGACAATGTTAATAAGTACTTACATATTTTTCTGGGGGTAATCCTCGTAGATAGTTCAATACTATGGCGGTTTTTGAAGTCCCCGTTTCACCGACTAGTAACACGGGCCGTTCTACCTGTTGACAATTAAGATAATTAATTAAGGTGTTGCAGTTTCAACTGTAAAATTTGCGATCGGCCAACGGTCACTTATGTTATGCTAATATGGCCGGTTCATTTTACGTTTATCCTGCAATGTTCCTATAGTTCTTCGTATTGTTTTGTAGGTTGGCCTCTATTTTATAATTTGCTTTATACAATAGATTATTGTTATTATTTTATATTTGATTATTACTGTAAAATTGTAATGCACAGATCTTCGTTGTGACAGGGAAAGAGCTGTAATCTACGACGCGCCAGTTTATTATTCTTACTGCGTATACAATCATTATCATCATCCCAGCGTTAATCCCAGTCGCATCCGAAGCCTTTTCAGCTTTGGAGTCTGGGGTCCGCTTTACCAGTCCAACCGCTGATATGGCTAAACTTCGACATTTTCCGTGAAGCGACTGCCGTCTGACCTCCACAACCCGAAGGCGACATCGAAGCATTGCAGTTAGACCAATTGTTGGACTTTTGAGGGCTCCAACAACCCGTAACGACTGCCACTAGATGTTCGTATGGCAACCGGAACCAACGGCATAACGTGCTTTCCGAGGCACGACCAGACCAGTGCAAATATTCATATTCATGCATACAAATATTGGCACTGTGCGGGGATCGAACCCGTGCCTCCTTGCGCAACGGTTGCGTTCGCTACCGCTACGCCACGGAGGCTGTCTATACAATATGTAAAGAAAACCCTGTCCGATCCGTGAAGACAGGTATCGATAACTGATTCTACTACTGGATACAAAGTCGGGATAAAGTTAAAAAAAAAATACCCCTAAAAAAATAAACATTATTTCGCAAAAACACGTAACTTAATACATGTGCGGTAGGCAGCCGCACGTGGTCGCATCGCTTATAATAATACCGTCATAATGGTGTTGTCACTTTATTAAAAAAATACCAAATTTCGGGGAGGTTGGAATTAATTCGCGGGATAAAAAGATTATTTCAAAATTCATTAGTATTGTTACTATGATGATTATGTAAAATTTTATATTATATTTGGTCATGTGTTTACCTAACCTTTATTATCCTAATGGGTCGGACAGGGTTTTCTTTACATATTGTATAATAAGAGCACCAACAGCATACACTAGGTATATATTCAACCAAAGGCTCTTCGAAATCTGTTTTCAGGTCCGATTTTTGACTTTAGCTCGTAGTATTTTCATTATCTTAGTTTTCCGTACCCAAACGGTAAAAACAGGACCCTTTTAGTAAAAATCTAATGTTCGCCTGACTTTGTGTATCTCATGAACCGTGCTAGTCAGCAACAGCTTGAGGGTCGTATTTCTGTTGCCAATACAAAAAAAAATACTTTTTTTTTATTTTGTATACGCACCGTAATCTACCACGCGGGCTCATAGAGAGGAGGCCTGTGTCCCAACAGTGGGGACATTATAGGCTGATTATGTAATGATACGGAAGCTTTCGTATGTGAGTCAGACTTGGTCTTTGCCGGTCTTTTTTTTTAAATATTGGTTGTCTGCTCTCCTTCGAATTGAGACTTCCTTTCCACTACTGTTGTAGAGGAGCCAACAGACGCCACAAAAAAAAAAATAACACGTCACACTGAAGTCACACGAATTCTACATCTCGCAAGCAGAGTTTACCGTGCAACTAGCATACATACACATCAGTGGCGAAGGGTGAAATTTTGACAAAGGGAAGCCGGTCCAAAAAAATAAACACTTAAACACTTACCTACTGCAGGATATCTTGGAGGAGGTCTTCAGATAAGAATAGTATTAAAAGCCCCACCTTCACCATACAAAAAAGGACTGATGATTTGATAACAGTGTCTTTCAAGTATGATAAAAGCGGCAACAAAAGAAAAAAAAGCCTTTTTCGACGTGCATCTCCATACCACACATGCATGCTTGTTAGTAAGTACTAAGTTAAGTACCTATTGTTAGGGAATAAGAGTCAAGAAAAAATAAAATAAAAAATTACAAAAATAATAAAGTGTTAAAAACCGAACCACACAAACACCGATCCAAAACCAACAAAAATATTAAGCAAAAATAAAGCAAATTATACACAATCACAACGTTATTTATATTGTAATGCAATGCGTCTGTTTTTTTTAACAAAATGAGCTAAAATGATGTTATAAAAATTCGGATTACTTTTCATTTTATTAAGCAAATTTTTTTTAATTGACATGATAGCCAAATCGGACAATCTCTGCTCTTTTTGGCAGTTTCGCACATATGTGTGAATGCGTTTTAAAGCAGAAAATGACCGCTCAGCTGAAGCTACTGAAATGGGGAGGGTCAGAATTAAACTGCAAAGAGTCGAAACTTGAGAAAATGCGTCTTTCAAAGACGTATTCTGGAGCTGTAAAAAAAGCTCATAGGTGTCCAATTTATTTAACGACGCTGACGTAAGACTTTAAGTTCATTCAGCAGGTAGTCAGTTGAGCAGCACTCTATATGAATTAAAGCCATAATAACAAACAAAATACACAGTATTTAACCAAATCTGCGATTAAATTACGTTACAGAATCGGTCACAGTTTAAATACCACAAATATTAAAATATAACAAACGAAAAACACGAAAAACGAACACATGTCACATACTAACAATAATTTATTTTCAACCAAACGAAATGGAACACAAAAATATGCCAAAATAAAAAGAATATGACTTGCGAAGGATTTCATTAAAACGTTTCTTTGTCTCATTCTAATAGAGGAGAGGAGAGAACTGCAAGCCGGTCGGCAGTAGCCTATCTTTTCTCAAAAATTACGGACAGTTAGCGATCATTAGAAAGAGATGTCTGACACGCTCTGTCTCTTTTCGCCTCATAGTAAAACGTTGGCCGAGATAAGCTGTAATTCGTCGAGTTACCTTTAATGTAATTTAGGTACGAAAAATTTAAGCGCTGATTAATTTACGACTATAAAATGAAATGTGATACTTAGGGTATTGCTAAGAATTACTATTGCTATTGTAAATCGCGCAGGCATTTGATTAATAATACTTTGTTAATGAAATAGAATGTAAATACTTTTGTATGAATATGGAACTGATTTTTGAAAGGTAACCCGGTGGGAATCGGCTTGTATGGACTCTTCGCCACTGATACACATACATACAAGTGTCCGCCATACTCACCACCTGTCTAGTCGGAGGATCCTCCCATTTCTATGGAGAATGAGTGAACTTTATACCCTGTTCCTCATGCCTCCACACTGTCAAATAAAACACTCACACTCTTTCAAATAAACAATAGGGTATTTGACTAAATAAAACTAATTAGTCCGTCATTCAGATTATAGAAAAATATTGGATACCTACGTATATTTTGTTTTTTATCAAATCAATAAAAATTGACAAATATAAAAGGCATCAAAGATCAGGTGTAAGTATGTAGTCTGGTGACGTCACTGACTGCTAAAAAGTGTAGCGTGCAGTGACGTCACACGAGTTTTCAACGCGCTGTGTCGTCTTCATTTTTTGTTTATATGAAAAAAGAAAAAATACGTGTCTAGTATTTTTTGGAAATCTTACTGACGGACTAATTAGTTTTTTTTAGGCAAATACCCTATTAGAATACTCACGCTCTCCATAATTTTGATGAGCCATGTAAGTCTCAGCGTGTCCACTGTGGGTACTAGGATATCAGGGAACTTCATCTCTCGGTCGTGAATGTATTCTGGCACCAGCCACTCCCAAGCTTCCCAGGTCTTTGTAGACAGTTCCAGGCAGTAGTCGTAAAGCGATGGATAGCCCATTGGGAAGTGTTCTGTGAATTTTAGAAAGTTTAATATATACTTAATTAAAGTCTATTCAAATTTTACAGTGTTACTTTTAATAAGGTCTGCGCGTCCGCTGCGCATGGAGGCGCGGGTTCGATCCCCGCGCAGTGCAAATATTTGTATGCATGAACATGAATATTTGCATTGGTCTGGTCGTGCCTCGGAAAGCACGTTAAGCCATTGGTCCCGGTTGCCATACGAACATCTAATGGCAGTCGTTACGGGTTGATGGAGCCCTCAAAAGTCCAACAATTGGTCTAACTGCAATACTTCGATATCGCCTTCGGGTTGTGGAGGTCAGACGGCAGTCGCTTCACGGAAAATGTCAAAGTTTAGCCAAACTCAGCAGTTAGACTGGTAAAGCGGACTTCAGACTCCAAAGCTATAAAGGTTCGGATGCGACTGGGTTTAACGCTTAGATAATGATGATGATGACTTTTAATAAGGTAGTCTGCGAATTATTTTAGCGTTTTTGTGGGATGAATATAAGCTGATTATGTATGTATGTATCTGTATATGCTTAAAATATTACCGAGATTGTATTTACATTAGTAGGTACTAACACGGTAAAGCTATTTTTGTTTTTTAAAAATTAATCAGTCGATACCTACTTCAATAATAATTAGGCACTAATTTTTCATTCATTGCTGTCGCGGCAGGAAATATTATTACATACCTACTTACCTACATACATATATTCCTATCATATACAATTTTATTTCAATTTGTGAAGTTAATATTCCGCATGGTTATCGCCAACGTCCATACCATGTTGAATACACCGGTTCTCGTCCGATCACCGAAGTTAAGCAACATCGGGCGCGGTCAGTACTTGGATGGGTGACCGCCTGGGAACACCGCGTGTCGTTGGCTTTTTGTTTTTTTGTAGACTAGGAAAGTTCTGTGTTATGGAATATTTTTATTAGAATGAAAACACATAAGGCAGTTGATTTTATTTGTAATCGTATTTTGTTTCATACTACCTAATAAATGCAGACGGGTTCGATCCCCGCGCAGTGCAAATATTTGTATGCATGAATGTGAATATTTGCACTGGTCTGGTCGTGCCTCGGAAAGTATGTTAAGCCGTTGGTCCCGGTTGCCATACGAACATCTGATGGGAGTCGTCACAGGTTATTAGAGCGCTCAAAAGTTCAAAAATTGGTCTAACTGCAATGCTTCGATATCGCCTTCGGGTTGTGGAGGTCAGACGGCAGTCGCTTCATGGAAAACATTGAAGACTCCCAGACTCCAAAGCTGAAAAAGCTTCGGATGCGACTGGGATTAACTCTCAGATGATGATGACTAATAAATGTAGACTAAAGAGAAACAACATGGACATCTCTTAACTAAATAAATCTTATTATTAACTGCCTATTATAAAATATCTCTGGCCTTTCTAGTTATACTTCTTGAGTTAGTCCGATTTTTTTCCACATAAAAAACTGGACCGATTACCTTATTTTTTTTTATGAAAACTGCCCATTTTTTGGTGGCTATACTTGCTTTTTCAAATCTGTCAGTAGGATCATCATATCTCAAACAATTAAATCTAAGTATTAATTCTGCCAAATGCAATGATCGAACCAAAACCTCAGCAGTCGTACCATGCTATAATAGGCTATTTGACAGATTTATAATTTTTATCTTGAATTACTTGGTTGCGGTTAAGAAGTTCACCCAAAGTATTTTTTTTTATTTTAAATACGTATTTCGTAAGAAATATGCAAATAAAAATTCAAAATTCAAATAAGCCGCGAAAAGGATATAATCAGCAATATGGCGTTGCGCCTGGTAAATGACGTCACAAGCGGTTTTCGGTTCTCAGTGGTGTTTGTTTTTAATTATTATTTGCTGTTGTTATCTAATAAAATGGTTTACAAGTGGTGTACTGTACTGGGTTGTACAAATAAATCGATAAAAACCCCCGAAAAACAGTTTATAAGTTTGCCGGAAACAAGCGTATGACGTCATCGCGACATTAGCCAATCCGGATCGTTTCACAATGTGTGGCGCGAGAAACAAAAAGCCAAACATATTTTTGTGTTTTGGATATAATAATTGTTATTATTTTTTATTAAAACTCTTGTAAATGATATAAAGAACCCTCATTTTATGCAATTAAAGCAAAAAATCACAAATAATTGAATACTGTCAAATAGCCTATTAAGTCAATCGGAATGTAGATAGTGATCAATAATTTCAACTTAGCTTTCGCCAACGTCCATACCATGTTGAATACACCGGTTCTCGTCCGATCACCGAAGTTAAGCAACATCGGGCGCGGTCAGTACTTGGATGGGTGACCGCCTGGGAACACCGCGTGACGTTGGCTTTTTTGATTTTTTAAATCTCAAAGGTACACAGCAATATTTTATAAACATTCATACTATTTTGTGAAACTTATTTTGTCACAAATATATTTTTTCTTTTCACAGATAGTTGCAAGAATTAATTTCGATCTGTATGACTTTGTGCGGATACAGGTATAAGGTACTAAGCTCTCGGCATCTTTTAGGAAGGCAATCACATTGGCTATTGCGATGAGAAATATTACCATACCTTACATTTCTATTTTTTGCGTTTACCGGAACTCTATCACCTACTAAGCCTTTGTAGTCCGTATGTATATTTATCTGTCAGCACGAGTAATAGGCAAACAGTTGAATTTCTATAAATTCCGCTATAACACCAAATAATAAAAATAAAATAAGGTTAAAAGGGCTTTCTATAAAAGAAACGTATTGTTTTGGGCCTTATTATACCCAACTGCCGTGGAAAAGCTTTCATGTATAAGTCAGCCCCCTAATCGGCGAACACATTTTTGTCAAATGATTGCGACTAGCCGGTATCAGTTGGGATCGTTTGGACCGCCCATTGGTTTGTTCGGTCTAAACGATCGCAACTAGTCGCATTTATTTGACAAAAATGTGTTCACCGATTAGGGGGCTGATTCGATTCTCGAACATTAACATTGAATTACCAATAGGTATATAATAATCGTTATCGTGTGTCGTCCAAAAGGAATAGATGGAGAAAGATCGTGTGGCGAACTACATCAACGTCTTGAATTCAGTCCTAGTGACCAACTGACCATGACCACTCTGTCAAGAACGAAACGAAGAAGAAGAATAGGCTCTAGAGTGAATAGGTTGTTAATAAACTAGCTTTACCATCAACGATTGCGTCACTGCGTACCACCAGGCGGGATTGCAGTCAAGCAATAGTTTATAATAAAAGAAGAATAATCTTTAATAATACTTGTAGTGGCTTTTTTCTCCCGCGTATCTTCGACGAGCATCATTGGACAAGCTTTCTTGATGTACACGTCGAAGTCAAGACGACCTTCGTCTACAATGGAGGCTCCGAGGCTGTTATACATCGACTGAAATAAACACGAGTCATTATTACAAATCACGAGCTTTACCTCTGTCTAACCTTTAGGGTACTATTCTAAGCCCGATATCACACAGAATTCTCATATCCTCCCGTGGGTGTTCGTAAGAGGCGATTAAGGGAACTCTCACCAGGGAAACGGGCAGCAGCGCTTCTCCTGTGGAGTAACAAATTACTGCGATCCCCAACCCGCCTGACAAGCGAGGGGATTATGGCAATGCCTCCCAATGTGTATGCGGGCAGCACAAGACCGGTCATCATGAAAAGCCTTGGGGTAGCCCTTTGTCTAGCAGAGGACCTCTATAGGCTGAGAAGAAGAATGACCTTTAGGGTAAAAAATAAATTACGGCGGACAGAGCTCCGGCGAGATCTCAGAACGACATGGAGAGTACGATTATCACAACCCAGTGCTGGGCACGCCACAATAGCGGCCAGCGGCCAGGGCCGCCGGTTTCTTCGAAAGAGATAGCGTTGACCCTGGCGCACAGGCAAGTTGAAGGAATACGAGTGGATTTTTAGACGGTAAAAATCTGACACGCCTTTCACCTCCATCAAGAGCGGGAGAGGTCGTTTGATAAATTCCCATCCCAAACAAAAATGTTACGTTATTACAGATCTTGTCAATTTATTTTCATTCATAGTTATTTACAAACTAAGTACTAATAACCTAAATATCGTGGTAAAAAGTATCGTATGTGTTATTCCAGGTTAAAAATCTAGTAGTACCTACTTTTTGCGTGAAAGCGGAACAAACAAACTCAATTTCACATTTATTAATTAGTAAGGATAAAGCCACAGTGAAAGACTCAGACATACATGGCTGGAAGAACTTGATACCTATAATAGATAAACATAGGATCCACATTAGCTTAAGACCGAGTTGCGTGGAAAAATAAACGGAGTTTTTTTGAATTGCAGTGGGACAATACATGCTGATATTATTATATTAAAGCTCCAATTTCAGATAACTTTTTTATAGGCACATAGCTGTGACATGGATCAATGGCGAAACCTGTTGTATATACCAAACTTAATAATTTGTAGCAAAATATTATCAAGAAATTGTAGGTATATAAATTTGTAATTATTAAAAAAAAAATTGGAGGCGCCGGGTATCGATCCCGGTACCTCTCGCATGCTAAGCGAGCGCTCTACCATCTGAGCTACGCCCCCGATATATCAACTGTACGAAAATCGTCACCGACTCGGTAACGAAAGTGAATGTTACTTTTATTAAATACGCAATAATAAAGCCCGGTACCACACGGAACTCACATATCCTTCCGTGGGTGTCGTAAGAGGCGACTAAGGGAACTGTCACTAGGGAAGGGGGCAGCAGCGCTTCTCAAATCACTACGATGAGCGATCATCAACCCGCTTGACAAGCGTGGGGCTTATGGTAATCCCCTCCAATGCAATGAAAGTCTTGGGGGAGGCCTTTGTCCAGCGGTGGACCTCTACAGGCTGAGAAGAAGAAGAACAATAAGAACCTTTAGGGTAAAAATAAATTACGGCAGCCAGAGCTCCGGCGGGATCTCATGGCGACATGGATAGTACGATTGTCGCAACCCAGTGCTGGCCACGCCACAATAGCGGTGGTAAGTCTCCTCTTTGATGAGTGGCTAGAGAGGCTCAACGGTGCCTTCATCTTCCGCCTGACGCAGGTCCTCAACGGACACGGTTGTTTCGGCAGGTTCCTGTTCCGGATAAGGCTGGAGGAAACGCCAGAGTGTCACCATTGTGTGGATCGCCCTGAGGACACGGTGGAGCATACGGCGGAGGTCTGCCCGGCTTGGGTAGAGTACCGAAATGTCCTCGTGGCGGCGATCGGCGGCGATCTCTCGCGGCCGACCGTGGTCCAGGCCATGGTCCGGAGCGAGAGTGCATGGCAGGCCGTCACCTCCTTCTGCGAAGCAGTGCTGCTGGCAATGGAGGAGGCGGAGCGCGTAAGGCAGCGGGGATCCCGGCGCCCTCACGCCACTAGCTGCCGTAGAAGACGCCCTGGTCGGGAGACAACATTGAACTCCCGGATACCGTAAACGCGGGCCTGCGAGCTGTTATACCTTTACAATGTTAGGGGAATGGCTTAGCAACGCTCAGATGTGCCACGTCAGCATTATGGGTTACAGTACGTCATTCATGAGCCCAGCGAGGCAGTTGGTTCTAAGTCTCGGTACGGGTCGGAGTTCCTAACTCTTACCATTTCTACTATTCCTATAATCTAAATCCTAATAAGTAATTAAATTCTATTCTAGCTTAAATAATTGTTTTTTTTTAAAACAAGATTCCCAAGTCTCGTATAATATTTGGTGGCAGCGGTGGGATACGAAAATCCCCTACCCGAATACGTCTTCGAAGAAAACTGAAGTGCCAGTGAAATCAAGTGTATCAATTAAGTGTATAAATATTCTAAATCTACTTCGAAAGTGCTAAAAGTTAAAACAAGTTACAAAAACAAATCAGTGTCGTGTCAGTGCAAGAAATCTAAGTGCTCAACCGACACCCTGTCTTGAGTGTTGCATCCCGCAGCCGAGACCGGTTTTCATCCTCTGCTGGTGCAGAGGTCTACTACAACTGCTGTTCAGCTGTTTACCGCTGGAGAAGCGGTCACGATGTTCCTGAATATCCTCGCAATGGTGGCGTTCCTGTGAGTGATCTAAAAGTCAACTACATCTACTTTGGCCATTACGACATCCTAGCACGAATACTAGAATTAACTCAGAGTCCATACTATTCCTATCTAACTATTTTAATACCATAATTTTATTGTACACTGTTCATACATTGTTACCGATAAGACCTTATTGTAACGCTCCTGATTATTTTGTTTAGACTACGCGTTTCGATTACGCGTCTATAACACTGAGTCACTTATACAAAGTAACATAAGCTAGAGGCGATTTCTTGTTATTAAGATAAGTTATATTTTATTGTTTAAAATGAAATCATGGCTTCTAAACATGATACAAAGGAGGAAAGTTCCAGTGGTTCTAGAAATACGAGAGCCGAAATTGAAGAAAAAATAGAGCTCGGTATTCTATTCAAATTTATCAAACCATTCGATGGTTCCAGGAAAAAGTTGAATCCCTTTATCACTAACTGCGAGAGCGCTTTTGACATTGCTACTAAAAGTCAAAAATCTATCCTATTCAAATATATTCTAAGTCAATTAACAGATAAAGCTGAAACTACATGTAGTGTCAAAGAGTTCGAGTCCTTTGATCAATTCATCGAGTTCCTAAAACATCAATTTGGTGAAAGAAAACACTATGCTCATCTACTCACCGAACTTCAAGATTGTAAACAAAACTCTTCTGAAACAGTCAATCAGTTTGCTTTAAAAATAGAAACTTGTTTAGCGAAATTACTTACGGAAATAAACATTTCCATTCCAACAATACAATAACAGTAGAAATCAATCTACTGCTTCCACTTCCGATGGCCGTCAACCTAATTCTACACAAACTTCAAGTTCTAGGCCAGCTCGTAAAGTTTTCGTCTTAAAGAGAAACGAGGAAGATAATCTAGATGAAACCAATCAAGATGATTTAAACGAGTAAAATTTCCTGAACGGTATCGCGCAGGAAATTCGTCCTACTATACTAAAGCCGATGCCCCTATCTTCACTGTATCCCCTGAATCAATTACTAAATCCACTGAATCGCGTACTAAATCCACTGTATCTATGAAAAAAACAAATCCTAAATCCACTGAATCTATGAAAAAGTCGATTACTAAACCCACTGAATCACTTACCAAACCCGCTGTATCTTTGAAAAAACAAATTACAAAATCCACTGAATCGCATATTAAACCCACTGTATCTAGGAAAAATCCGTCTACTAAATTCATTGAATCGTTTACTAAATCCACTGTATCTATGGAAAAACCACTTACCAAATCCTCTGAATCGCTTACTAAATCCGCTGAATCACATACTAAATCCACTGTATCTATGAAAAATCCATTTACTAAATCCACTGAATCGTTTACTAAATCCACTGTATCTATGAAAAAACCATTTACCAAATCCTCTGAATCACTTACTAAATCCACTGTATCTAAGAATAAACTTGTATTTGTATTACAAATTCCTTTAGTTACTAATGATGAATTTATTTTGTACCATAATTTAGCATTACCAACCCCTCATGGGTCAAATAATCCTAATACTTTTAGTTTAATTTTACCTTCTAGTTCGTATATTGCCATTTCTAAAGATAAGCTAAACTTCTGTAATCTAGATACCCTAGATAAATGTAAAACAATGTACTCTGAGTTCTTTCTATGTGAGATACCTACGGTATTGTTGACAAGCGTCAGTCCTACATGTGAAAGTGAATTACTAACTAAAACTATTAGTGCTATTCCTACTCAGTGTGAAACCAAAACAATTGTTGGCGAATTGGACATTTGGAAATCGCTTATAAACAATCAATGGATTTTCGTGCAGTCTCGTTCAAGCAAAGTGTCAATGGACTGTAATAACTCCGAATTACGTGAAATGATAGTATCCGGAACTGGTATACTACGGATTCCAAATCAGTGTACAGTCTACACAAAAAGTGCAAAACTTATATCGTCAAAAGACTCAATCAATGTAGAAATTCCTATTCCTAGATTAGACTTTAGCATTATAAATGATCCATGTTGTAAATTAGATAATAAGTCTACTACTAGTTTAAATAATATCATATCCCCTATTTTACTACAAAATATCGACTTAGATGATTTAACTTTAAAGAAACAAAATAATAAGTTATATTCAGACTTAAATAAACTTATTAATGAAGAACCTATTCTAGTAAAATACGGGACACACTATTCTATTCTAACCATATGTATTTTAGTTATACTAATTTCTTTTATAGCATTCAAGTTATGCAAAATTATTTGTAAACATAGATCTAAGTTCTATATTTCTTGTATTAAACCAATGACTCATACCGATGACGATGTCAGTAATTATAATATTAGTACTGAACCCGAAAACTCTTCAATTCCATTACCTAGATTACGTGATATAGTTTAAATTCCTGAATTTCGGCTTTTATCCCCGAATTTCAGTCTTATGGGGGGGGGCTGTTATACCTTTACAATGTTAGGGGAATGGCTTAGCAACGCTCAGATGTGCCACGTCAGCATTATGGGTTACAGTACGTCATTCATGAGCCCAGCGAGGCAGTTGGTTCTAAGTCTCGGTACGGGTCGGAGTTCCTAACTCTTACCATTTCTACTATTCCTATAATCTAAATCCTAATAAGTAATTAAATTCTATTCTAGCTTAAATAATTGTTTTTTTTTAAAACAAGATTCCCAAGTCTCGTATAATAGAGCGGTGAGCAGTGGGCAGCTCGCCGCCCGGTAAGGACCAGGCCCGAGTCGACGGCGCGTTGTGTTTCACGCGCGCCTCAAATAGATGTCAGCACATCGTGACGGGATCCACGAAGACCGATGCCTCCTGGGTCAGGGTTGCGGGTTGTTTAAAAAATATACCGTGGCCGTCGCACAGAGAAGCGAAGAAACACGAGTGGATTTTAGTCAGTAAAAATCGGTCACGCCCTTCCGCTCCGTCCAGAGCGGGAGAGGTCATTTGATGATATCCCATGAAAAAGGAAGGGTAAAAACAGGTATGATGTTATGTTATTATAAGTGCAAGAATCATGACAGATCTTGTAAATTTTCATAGTTATTTTCAAACTAGCTACGCCCTTCGGTTTCACCCGCGTAACTGTTGATCCCGTAAAAATATCGGGATAAAGGGTATCCTATGTGTTATTCCAGGTTATCATTTGTGTGCCAAGTTTCATCAATATCTGTTGAGTACTTTTTGCATGAAAGCGGAACAAACAAACAAACTTACTTTCACAATTATAATATTAGTCCTTTATCCTTATAAAGTCACAGTGAAAGACTGACATACATGGCTGGACGAACTTGAAATCTATAATAGGTATACATAGGATCCATATTGGATTAAGATCGAGTTGCGTGGAAAAGGAAACCGAGATTTTTTGCATTGTAGTAGCACAATAAATATATAGCTGATATTATTATTATTAAAGCTACAATTTCAGCTGCTCTTTTATATGCACATAGCTGTGACATGGATCAATGGCGAAACCTGTTGTAGATTCCATACTTAATAATTAGTAGCAAAATATAATAAAGAAATTGTATATTAATTGTAATTATTCCCAAAAAATTATAAGATTTGGAGGAGCCGGGTATCGATCCCGGTACCTCTCGCATGCTAAGCGAGCGCTCTACCATCTGAGCTACGCCCCCGATACATTACTTGCTATAAAGTGCTATGTTATACATAACGAGACCATTTGCCATTTATAAAAAAAATATAAAAACATAAAAGAAGTCTGGAGGCGCCGGGTATCGATCCCGGTACCTCTCGCATGCTAAGCGAGCGCTCTACCATCTGAGCTACGCCCCCGATATATCAACTGTACGAAACTCGTCACCGACTCAGTAATGAAAGTGAATGTTACTTTTATTAAATAATAATAAACTGCTGTTGTGAGTACGTGACATTGATACGAGACTACCTTGAAGATCTTAAGCAATTAAACATTCGCTGAAAATTATCTGATAAGAGATAAAAACATGACTGTGTTAATTTTATTACATGCTTTTTATTAGCTTCACTTGTGTTTGCTTGCTTGTTTGCTTGTTTGTTTGAGGCTTCCGTCGAATGGGACCGCAATTAACTCGGACCGCGGTCCCAGTCGCCGGAAGAAAATTATATTTTTTTTAAATCCGGCGACTGGGACCGCGGTCCGAGTTAATTGCGGTCCCAGTCGACGGAAGCCTCGTTTGTTTGCCCGTCTCTTGGACTACAAGTGAGCGGCTCATTACTGTAAAATGTCCCACCGTTTTCAATACGTTCGTTCGTTCGTTTTTTTTTAAAGAATATCGAACTAATAAATATACCTAGTTTAAAAAACAAAAAACCATGGTTTTAAAAAATATCAAACTAAAAAGTTAAAAATAATTTTTAAAAAAGCGTGATGCGTTTAATATACATAAATTATGTCACAAAGCACCTCACGCTTTTTTAAAAATTATTTTAACTTTTTAGTTTGATATTTTTTAAAAGCATGTGTTTTAGTTTATAACTATATTTATTAAACTAGTTAGGTAGACAGAGAGCTTGTTTAATTTTGTTCAGCCCTTAAATAAAAATAACACTAAAATAAAATAAATAAAGATCCCAAGACACCTCCAACGCGCGTTATTTACCGATGAAGAGCCAATTTCGCCAAAGTGAATAAGTTTACCTCATCTTAATCGTGTTTTAAATATTTCAGTATCAATATAAAGTGCTCTACACACCTAACCCCGGCGGCACATGTCGGCAACATTTTGCCGGCGGGCCAGGTTGTCGGCCTCAGCCATTGCACACACCCCGGCATGTCGGCGGGGAACACGCGCTCGCGAAGTTGCCGACATGCTTCTTTCAACAGAAGCCGGGTTGTGTCGACGGGCTGTGTCGGCGGCTTTGGTGTGTAGAACCCATAAGGATGACAGCAGGTCAAGCAACCAGAAAATGTCAAATATTCACAATCAACCTTGAGCCGTAATTCTTTAGACATAAAGTTGATGTAAGTTTGAATAAGACTGATTGTAGTAGATGTGTTATCGTCTGTACATAATATACCTCGTTTTTCTTCTTCTTCTTGAGCCTATAGAGGTCCACTGCTGGACAAATGCGTCTCCAAAGTTTTTCTATTGCATTGGTGGGGTTTATCATAATCCCCACGCTTGACAGGCGGGTTGGGGATCGCAGTAATTTGATATTCCACAGGAGAAACGCTGCTGCTCGCTTTCCTGGTGAAAGTGCCCTTAGTCGCCTCTTACGATACACACGGGAGGATATGGGTTGGTACTATTCTAAGCCCACACGGGACATGATAGAATTAAGCACATCTTAATCACGTTTAAAATATTACAAAATCAATATACGGACGACAGCAGGTCAAGCTACCCGAACCTGCCGAATATTCCTTCCTTGAGCCTTAATGCTTTAGCGATAAAGCTGATTTAATAAAGAAATCTGACTGATTATAGTAGCTTGATGGGCTGTCGTCTGTACATAATATACCTTATTACGATGACATAAAGGGCTCAAGACACGCATTGCCTGTACTTACCACCATGAACACGCATTCAACGACCGACGTGTTAACCTCTTCGTTGGCATCTTCACTGTTTGGGAGCAAGCCGCTGATCATGTAGCATAGCTGTACTACCTGGTAATGTGTAAATGCGTTAAGGAAAATGTGGTTAGGTAGCCAGTAAAATGCAAATTTACTAACGATTTTTAAAATTTGCAGTTCAATTCAGTCTAGTGCCCGTTTTCTTAGGCAAATAAACTACTTTGCACATATGGAGCTCTGGTGGAAATAGACAATCTTAACTTTGGTATGAAGATGTCTGTTGTAATATGTTTGCACATGTTTGATTTAGAGGCCACAACAACAAGGAATCGAAATAATACTCTGCTAAGACAAGCCTTTTCTTTTATTTTGTCAAGTATGTAAAGGTTGTCTGTAAAATATTCTAAGCTCTTAGCGATAAGATTCGTATCATCCTCTGTAAAACCTTCATATTTATGATCTGATTTTTCTATGGTGCCGATAATAAAGAGTACTCTTTTCTATGTATACCGGCTACTGCGGAAAACATTATTTGTCCGGGTGTCACACAAAACAATGGAATAGGCTGTTGTGTATTGTATAGTAATGTGTACCTCACGTCGCCAAATACGCCTAGTTTAGCGTAAATACCAGACAACTAGAGTCTGATGCTAGTCTTCAACTGGACCCTATGTTGTGAGGACATAATCAGCCTCAATATTGTTCCCACTGTTGGGACACAGGCCTCCTGTCGTTGAGAGGAAGTGGGCCATAATCTACCGCGCTTGCCAAGTATGGGTTGGTAGATGTCACATCTCTTCGAAGGTTTTTTTAACTCTAGGACATTTCCACCAGTTTCCTCAAGATGTTTGCTGTGAGGACGACTTACGGATATACGGTAGGTACATCATTTTAATAGTGTGTAAATATATTAAACAGCTATTTTATTTATTCCTTATTTTCTGCTCTGATTAAGCTATGGTTGCCGCGGATGGTCTATGGATGGGTGACCAGTGACCATTTCTATATACCGTGCTTTTCAGGGGCACGGAGGGCTCCCGAAAAACATGTCAAGACATTGGATCCGGCTCTTGTTCGTAGATAGTCGTTACATCTCCAATCGTATAACCAAGTAACTGGGTTGTGAAGGTCCGATAGGCAGTGGCTTCATGTAAAATACTGGCTGGCTGGAGCCAGTTAGACTAGAAGCCGACTTCTTTTTATAATTATAAACAAGAGATTGACCGCAATCCCGCCTGATGGTAAGCAGTGATGCAGTCGTTGATGGTAAAGCGCGCTAGTTTATTAAGGGCCTATTCACTTAAAAAACTAAGTGAATAGGAAGGAAGACGGCAGTTGAGCGAGGTGGTGTAATGTTGGGGGACACCCCACAGCGCTGACTTCCTCGTAGTGTTCCCCGGGCAACGCCGTGTCTGACCACCGTAACGGAGTGGCAGACCGGTGGCTAACGAGCGCTGTGACTTACGCGATCTTGCGATTTTATTCTGAGGGCGATTGCGTACATTGTGGATATTTTATTGTGGTTTTTTATTGTTATTGTGGGTTGTATTTTATTGTGGGTTTTATTGGATTTTATTGTGGTTTTTATTGTTGTGGGATTTTATTTTGTAGTCTGTGGCGAGCCTCTGTACGAGTGTTGCGGACGAGTACTCGGACTCGGATGTCGAGTCCGTAGTCTTGGACTCGTCCGTTTGTGGGGTGGCTGTGGAGAGCAGCCTAAAGAGGGCTTATCTGAAGCTCGGGTCCGAGGGTTCCTCGGACTCGGGCAAGAGTAAGCCCAAGAGGAAGTCAAAGGCGAAGACTGCTTCGCCTTCGACTTCTTCACAGGCACCCACGATGTGGGTCTGGTGGACGCCCAGCTCCGGCTCGGCTTGGCCAAACGGGCCGATCTCCAGCTGGAGCTGGAGGAGAAGGTTGCCGGCAGGAGAGACAGGCGCGCGCAACCAAGGCGAGGGCCGGATACGGTTCAGCCTTCGTCAGTTTCGACGACCTATCCGTGGCCGAGTTGGCCCGCTTAGCGGAGGAGGACAGGGAGAAGATCGTCGAGGTCGCCTCCAAGTCCTCCAACCTAAAGGGGACCTTCCAGAAGGCCCTAAAATGCCGTGCAACAAGCTTGCACGGCATAATAATGGAGCTGACGCAGCGCACTGCGTCAGAGGAGACGAGGCAGCTGCAGGCGAGGGTGGAACGCCTGCAAGCGGAGGTTAGCCAGCTTCGCAAGAAGCTGGCTGAAGCTACGGCCCCGCCCCCTAAGGCCCCGTCAGCAGCGGTTACCGCCCCCTCCTCCTCCAACCTTGAGGAATTGTTCCGCAAGGTGGTCATGGAGGAGAGGGCGTTCACCCGGGCCTGCTTTGCGGGCATAGAAGACCGTCTCCTGCCGGAGAAGCGTCTCCGTCCGCCACTAGCGGCGGACAAGACGCCGACAGCGGCTTCCCAGGCCCCGAGGCCCTCAAAGGGCAAGGGCAAGGGGAAGAAGTCGCCGGGGTCCCTGCCTCCCCCCGGCACGAGTGTGGGCGCAGAACCGGGGCCGGTTGCCATCGCAGCACCCGCCTCTCAGGTTCAGGAGACCGACGCCCTTCTCCCCTCCACCACTCCGTCCAACCAGCCGTGGTCGGAGGTGGTGAAAAGGGGCAGGAAGAAGGCGAACAAGGCCCCGGCTGCCCCGGCAGTTGCCCCGGCAGCTGCCCCGGCGGCTGCCCCGGCAGCCAATAAGGCTACGGTCGGCGGGAGGAAGCTGGTTCCTCCCAAATCCGCGGCAGTCACGGTGACCATCGTCCCCGGGGCCGCCGAGAGGGGCGTCACCTACGAGCCCGTCCTGAGACGGGCTCGTGCCGTCGCGGACCCCGCCGATTTAGGGCTCGGCAACTGCCGTCGGACCCAAACCGGAGCTCGTCTATTCGAGTTTCCGGGGAAGGACGGCGGCAAAAACGCCGACTTGTTCGCCGGCAAGTTGAGGGAGGTACTTGCCGACGTGGCGAAAGTCGCACGGCCGACCAAAACCACAGCCATTGAGGTGACCGACCCACAGTAGATAGGGCGGACACGTGCTTCCGCTGCGGGCAACAGGGGCATAAGGCGGCCTCGTGCGAGGCCGCTAAGCCGCACTGCGCGGCGTGCGCCGACAGTGGTCGCCCTGCAGACCACGTGATGGGAGGGAGCTTATGCCGACCCCCCTCAAAGAAGGGCAAGCCGCAGGCGGCTATAAGCCGTCCTGCCGCTGCTGCCACCTCCCCCGCTGATATCCCAACAGCGGCGGTGACCGAGGGTGATGCGATGGTCGAATAATGGGTACCGACCATCGCATCCTGCAGGCAAACACCAACCACTGCCGGGCTGCCCAGGACTTACTGGTGCAGTCAATGGCTGAGTGGTTGGTGGATGTGGCAGTGGTGGCCGAGCCGTACTTTACTCCCAGCAATTGGCTGGGAGACAGTGACGGCTCGGTGGCAATCGTGGCGCGGTCTTCCTCGGACTCCCCTCCCCTCTCGCTCTTAGAGGGGGGACCGGGATACGTGGCCGCCGCGTGGGGAGGGTTGGCCCTTGTGGGGGTCTACTTCTCCCCAAACCGCCCTCTCCAGGACTTCGAGGATTTCCTCGGGGTCCTGACGGCGGTCATCGGGAGGACGGCGCCACGTCAGGTCTCCGTTTTGGGAGACCTGAATGCCAAGTCGGTGGTCTGGGGAAACCCGGCCACCGACGCTCGCGGACGGGCGGTCGAATTGTGGGCGGCCACGTCTGGTCTCTCCCTCTTGAATAGGGGGAGCGTCTAACAAACTCGTAACAAGCGCGTAACAAACTGCGCCGCATTGGTCCCCCGGTTGCCGAGACCCTTGAACCAGCGCTCCTGGATGGGGTGGTGCGGTCCCTGTTTCCGCGCAGGGATCCGCACTTCACCCCACCAATGATGGGCCCGCCAAGAGGAGCGGTTCTACCGGTGGAGGAAGCTCCACCTACTCCGGTCTCAGAGGAGGAATTTGGCGCGGCGACTCTTCGTCTCCGCGCCAAAAAGACGGCTCCCGGCCCGGATGGTGTCCCCGCACGGGTGGTGGCCATCGCGGCCACCGAAATGGAGGGCAGGTTTCGGGACCTCTTCAGCGCGTGCTTCACGTCGGGGAGGTTCCCGAAACCATGGCGGGAAGGCCAACTGTGCCTCCTCCGGAAGGAAGGGCGGCCGGCGGACTCCCCCTCGGCTTACCGGCCCATCGTTTTGCTCGATGAGGTCGGTAAAATGTTCGAGGGGATTATCGCCGGCCGTCTCAAGCGGCATCTGCGGAGCGTGGGACCGGACCTGTCGGACGCCCAGTTCGGATTTCGTGCCGGTCGTTCGACAGTGGACGCCCTGGCCCGTCTAAAGGGCCAGGTGACAGAGGCGGTGGGAGTGGGGGATGGAGTGTTGGCTGTGTCATTCGACATTGCCAACGCCGTCAATTCCGTCCCCCACTCCACCATCCTGGAAGCGCTCCGGTTCCACGGAGTGCCCCTGTACTTGCGGGGCCTCCTGGCCAGCTACTTGGAGGACCGTGCTGTCCTCCTCGTAGACGGGGCTGGTCAGCTCCGTCGATACGCTGTCGGAGCCGGCGTTCCACAGGGGTCCGTTCTAGGGCCTTTTCTGTGGAACGTCGGTTATGACTGGCTCCTGCGGGGAACCCTCCTTCGAGGCACGAGTGTCATCTGCTATGCAGATGACACTCTCCTCACTTCCCGCGGGAGCACCTTCCGGGAGGCGGCTAGTTTGGCGTCGGCGGGCGGATCCTTAGTGGCGGGAAGGATCCGCCGCCTGGGCTTGAGGGTGGCGCTGCACAAAACAGAGGCCGTGTTCTTTCACGGCCCCCGGCAGCGCCCCCCGCCTGACGCCCACATCTATGTGGAGGGGTTGAAGGTCGGGGTTGAGGCCCAGATGAAATATCTGGGCCTCATCTTAGACAGCAGGTGGCGCTTCGGCCCGCACTTTAGCGGGCTGTCGTCGCGCCTGCTGAAGGCTGCGGGAGCCCTCTCATGGCCGATGCCAAACTTGGGAGGGCCCAGCATGCGGTGCCGGCGTCTATACGCCGGCATACTGCGAAGTATGGCCCTTTATGGGGCCCCGATTTGGGCGGACTCCCTCCATAGGAGGGAGAACCTCACCGCCCTTCGGTCGCCCCAAAGGGCCATCGCCCCGCGGGCATCGCGGGCCTACCGCACGGTGGGCTTCGCAGCGGCGTGCGCTCTGGCGGGCACCCCGCCTTGGGAGCTCGAGGCGTGGGTGCTCGCCAGAGTGTGCGAGTGGACGGCGGGGCGCAGGGCGCTGGGCGAGCGTCCGGCCCCAGAATTGAGGGAGGCCGTCCGGCGGGAGGCGAGGGTCGCTCTTGTCCAGCAGTGGACGCAGGACCTCGCCTCCGCCGTCTTCGGCCGCCGTACCCTCGACGCCATCGGGCCGGTCCTGGAGGACTGGCTCGACAGTCGCCACGGGTTCCTCTCCTTCCGTCTGGTGCAGGTACTCTCCGGTCACGGCTGCTTCGGCAGGTACCTGCACCGGATAGGACGAGAGGAGACACCGTCGTGCCATGGTTGTGGCGCGGCGGAACACACCCTCGCGGTGTGCCCGTCGTGGGCCGTGCCGCGCCGCGATCTTGTCACGGCGGTTGGAGGGGACCTCTCGCTGCCCGCCATCGTCAGAGAGATGGTGGGGAGCGAGGAAGCTTGGGTGGCGATGGCCTCCTTCTGCGAGGTCATGATGTCACAGAAGGAGGCAGCGGAGCGCGAGCGGGAGGAGGATCCCCTCGCTCCGGCGCTCCGCAGGCGGCGTAGGGGGAGGAGAAGGCGGGATTTCGCCCGCTTTCTCCCTCCCTGAGGTGAGCGGCGGGCGTGAGGCCGACGCCCGCCTTACATCGCTCAGCATGCGGGAGCCACGGCCCCTCCCTAGGATTTAGGGCAATTGAGGGCCCGCCTTACTAGGCGGGTTTCGCCGGCGGGGGAGAGGTAGCTCAGGCTGCGCTAGTTTCCCACTCCCCCGCCACTATGGCGATGCCGGAGTGCCGCTGTGGGTTTAGTGGGTATTCCCGGCTTCGGCTGGGCGAGTCCCACACACGCCCTTCGGGGTAAGGTGCGTAAATGCATTCCAACAGAGTCAAAAACAAAAAAAAAAAGGTGGTGTAATGTACACACACACAACACACATTGCAACACACCTCCTCAGACCCGTCCTACGTACGGCTTCACCAGACATCATGCCGGAAGACGACGAATCGCTTGACGACAAGACTTTGTCTGGTGGGTGGTGCCTTCTGCCGGCAGCCGATGTTATGGCCTATCACCAAGAAACCAATATCATCATCAGCCTCTACTCGTCCACTGCTGGACATAGGCCTCTTCCATGGCACGCCAACAAGCTCGATCCTGAGCAGTTCTCCGCCAGCCGCTACCAGCCACCTTTTTGATGTCGTCGCTCCATCTCGCCCAAGGGCGTCCTACGCTACGTTTGCCGAGACGCGGTCTCCACTCGAGGACTCGTTTACCCCAACGGTTGTCGGGGGTATGGGCGACGAAAATACCCGACGAAGTTTCCCAAATGCTGCCCCATCCCAGCTGGATCCTTCTATTTGTTTCCTTCACGAAGTTGTTTTCCCTAATTGCAACGTTTGCGCGAGGTATACAAATTTTGAAACAACTTCGAGCAGCGTTCCGTTTACGGAAACAGGTCCCTTCCGGTTCATTGAACATAATTTTGGTCTTGTCTAAAACCTGAGTTGAGAAACCAATATACCTATGTAGTTGAAAAAAGGCTAGAGAGGCAAGAAAGGGGTTGACTTAATAATATGTTTTTCGGGGGTGACTATCATAATAACGATTAATAGTGAAGTAAAGAAGAAAGAGATGTTGCAGTGAACCCAAACAAATTGGGACAGAGATTAGAAAATGATGATGAGCATTGTATGCTGACCAAGTTAAGCGGCGTCTGCGGAACAATAGTCTTGAGCGGCGTCTGCTGCTGCAGCCCGAACAAGCCGAACACGATATAGTTAATGGCGCCCGACACGTAGTGGTCGAACAAGCCCTTCAGTTGTTCACGTTCAAGCTCGTTGTTGCGGCCACGGAGCCATCTGTATGGAGAAAGAGGAAAAGTTAAGCTGAAACTGTCTCTTTTTTTTTAAATTCAGTACAGACTGAAAGGCACCCAATAGGACAAGATATTAAAAAAAGAGCTACGAGTTGTATTTCTAACTTTAGCATTATAAAAACTGATACAATTAATGTTTAAATGGTAATTAAGAATAAAGTATAAAAAGGCACACAACAGCATGCTAAGAGATCGCTCTACTATCGTTATTTAGTGAAATTGGATTAACAGTCTATTTTAAATAATTGATATTTTAAAATCTAAGTAGGTACAAACCTTTCCCAATAAGGCTCATAGCCTAAATTCTTCGGATCGACAAACACCATGCCTGCCCTAGAAACAGTCGCGGGCGAAGCATAGTTCAGGTCGCCGACTTCAAAGAGTAGCGCGCAATATGGCGCAAGGCGGATCCGCTCGCCATTGGCTAACGTCAGAAGCTTATTGTCGTCCATTACTGAGTTCATGTTCTCTATCCAGAGGGCGTCCACGTCGCCGTCGAACAGGGAGTAGCGACGTTCGTCTTTTTCTGATGGCCTGGTAACAAGGAATTCATAAACCACGTTTGTTCCTTGGATGCTAGAGTGAATAAATAGGCTCTTAATAAACTAGCGCACTTTGCCATCAACGATTGCATCACTGCTTACCATCAGGCGGCATTGCGGTCAAGCACCAGTTTATAATTTATAAAAAAAAGGAGCAGCGGTGGCCCAGTGGTAATACTAGTAAATGGTACAGCCGTGACCTTTTCAATCAAAATCAAAAGTTATTTATTCAAATTAGGCTGAGAATCAGCACTTTTTGAATGTCAATAAATAAAACTTTTATAAAAAACGTTACACTACACTGGGAATTTCTCCTGTGTCGTGGGTGCGTTTATAAGCATTTAAACTCACACACATAAAATAAACAGCCAGACTCGGAACAACTACTTGTAGGTTACTTAAATTGATAAAGCTTCCAAGGATTATATGCTTTACCTATTCATTTCCCGGAATATCCTAGAGTACAAGCCATCTGTCCAGTCTCTGGTCACAGGATCCAGTATTCCATACAGCTCTACGACGGAGCAAGCCTGAAAATAGTCTAAACTTTTAACCGATGAAGATTGAGGAGGTTCTCGTCATAGTGTATATTCTGTCATAACCATTAGTATATCGCACATTTGAAAATATGAGACCAAGTTTCGAGAGAAAAAGGCTAGGTACAGGTTGGACAATTTTTAATTGCAATTGTATCTTTCCTTCTCACGGAGACGAGGACAGTCCTGGGACATAGATGGACATTATAAGTTGACCATGATGACGATTTTGATGATTAATATTGTTACGTATGTAAGGACTAGTGAAACAACCGATAGCTGGATATGCACTGAGTTTAATTGTCAAGCGACACAGTTTATATGAGCTTAGTGGTGGATGCAACTACCCACATTTAAGAATATAACAATTATTATAATCAGTGATTACGTAAATTTTCTCGGTGGTAGGCAACAACATCAGTGGTAGGCAACAGCATAAGTTACCACCCACCAGACAAAGTCTTGCCGCCAAGCGATTCGTCGTGTTCCGGCATGATGTCTGGTGAAGCCGTACGGAGGACGGGTCTGAGCAGTTGTGTTGCGATGTGTACCGGGTACGATGTGCTAATGTTGTTGTGTCGGGAGTTTGGTCGTGGAGGGTCTCCAGATCATCCTCTGGCGCAGCATCGTTGGTCGTGTTGTTGGGTTAAACATTGCATCGCCTCGCTCAACTGCCGTCTTCCTTCCTATTCACTCAGTTTTTTTGAGTGAATAGGCTTAATAAGCTAGTGCGTTTTACCATCAACGATTGCATCACTGCTTACCATCAGGCGGGATTGCAGTCAAGCACTAGTTTATAACTAATAAAAAAAAAAAAAAAATATCCCGAAATAGTTTGTTTATATTTTCATCAGATGTTTTTAGAGCTAACCACAGGAAGTAGAGACGATTTCTCACCTTGGGATTCAGCACAGTCAGTTTAGTGGGAAGCCCCATAAGTCCTTGTGCCTTGACGATGGTGTGTATGATGACCGTCTTCCCGCCGCCTGTTGGGCCCACGATCATGGTGCAGTGGCGCGTCATCATCGTCTCATATAGCTGCACTACTTTGTCGACCTGCAGTGATATAATCGCTATATATATTTAACATCGGTTAATACCTAAAGCTACTAATACATACCCCTCTCAACGAGAGGAGGCCTGTGTCAAAACGGTGGGATTATACAGTATGTTAAATAAAAGAGGGCGTTCCCTTAAACTCGTTAATATATATCATTAATAGATTAAAATAAAAATATCAGCATAGAAAAATAAGCATAAAAAAGACCGAATAAAAAAAAATTCTAATTGGACATAAATTTGAAACCTCCTGTTTTAAATCAAAATAGTAGTCGTCATGTATAAATAAATTGCGACGTTGCCGTCTTTCATGTTCGCGTGTACAGTGTGTTTCTTTTACATGTCAATTTAAAATTTTTATTGAATATTTTCTTAATGGAAAAAAATTTAAAACATTTTGTTTTCGAATGGAAATATTTTTTTTAGCATGTATGTATGCTATACTATTTCGGGTTAACGGTAACGCCCTCTGTTAGTTAACATACTGTATATGTATGTATGTACTAAAACATAGGTTGTACTTGTTTTATATTTCGTGTCATTTATTTATTTACTAGCCGCACCCCGCTGTTTCATCCGCTTAAGTTTCGGGATACGAGATAAAGTGTTATTCCTGTGATCATCTGTGTACCTTTCATCCAAATCCGTTTTGTGTAAGCGCGGAAGAAACAAATAAACTCATTTTCACATTAATTATAATATTAGTAAGCATTTCTACTATGGCGGCATCTACCTCACCACACGTGAGCGCGTCACAATGACGTCACGCAAAATCTTATCTCCGCGCAACTAGCTTGTAAATACGACGCCGGCTATCAATCGGCCGGCTGGAGTCCACTAGTCACAAGTTTATAAACCGTGTGCACGGAAGATTCTCCTTTTCTATGAAGGATGAGGATATTTCACACCCTGTTCTTCAAGGACTTCTTGATGGTCGCAAGAGCAATTCCGAAGTGTGAGGTGATCGGTACAAGTCCCAGGTCAGGCAGTGATTTTGGGTTTTTTGCGTAGGCGCCAATAATATTGGTATGTTATGCCATGCGATGCTGCGCCATAAGCCATGGCTCGAAAGTGACCATCATAACCTACGGGTAATGGCGCAGCATCGTATGGCGAAAGATTTTCGTAAGCGGAAATAATTTTGAATATTATTTTCATAAAGTTAAGCACATCCATTCTATTGATATAAGTAGTCACAAGGAGAGTTTAGAAGGCATATTTTTTTTATTAGCCCCTGCTGCTACTACTTTTACTGCCTGCTTCTACTTTTGGGCGGAGGCCTCCCTCTTGTCCTTCCATCTAAAACTATCCACCACGTCTATTTCCTATGTAGTTTGTTTCGGCTCCCGTATCACTATCTCAGGGACGCGTGCCAAATTTTTCCGGCACGCGGCCGACCCGTCCTGCTCAGTTCCATTTAGATCAGTTAATAATGATTTAACGCTCCAGAATTGTATTGATATAAAATCCAAAAGTAACGATACTTTTCGCTAGGTTCACCAACCTGATGAGCGAGAACGATGTACCCATTCTTCTCCAGGACCTCGGTGACAGCTGCGTTGAAGTCCGGGTAGCCTACGCGAGGACACTCCAGGCCAGGGAACAAGTCCTTGATCTGACCTAGGAATAGCGGGACGTCTTCGAACACGAATTTCGGGTGGTTCATATCTCTGAAAAATGAGGAAGGAAGCATAAAAGTTCGTTCATGTAGCATGTATCAATTAAGGCGAATGCGTCAGGGTAGCGATAGGGCGGGGAGATTTAAGTGCACCCCCCTTAAATTTTTCCTCTTCAATATTTTTACCATTAAATTAGTTATTGGATTAATTTAGTAGAGCCGTACAGTATGTTTTTCTTCCTCACCAAATATTGTAAACCACGAATATCTACATAGATTTGTTTGTATGACTTTATTTAGTTGAATGAACATATTTAAATTAGGTAATTAATTATTTATATACTTTAACATTGAGTTACAGTAGTTTCCTGTATACCTGAGAGCTCTCATCAGCACCATGATTTCGCTGAGTCCGGGCGAGTCTCTCCGCAGTTTGCCTGCCATGCGGAGTACTGCTGTAAGTGCTCGCAGCCCCCAGTCGTAGTGCGACTGTTTAGACAATTGTTGCTGGGCCACTTGGTATAGTACTGTCATCTTCTTAGCTAGTACCTGATGAAAAGGACACATCATATTCATCTGCGGTCTTCCCGTGACTACAATTTAAGTGTCTTCAAGGCTAGAGTGAATAGGCTCTTAATAAACTAGCGTGATTTACCATCAACGATTGCATCACTGCTTTTTATTAGGCGGGATCGCGGTCAAGCATTAGTTTATAATTTTAATAAAATCAGCGGTAGACTGAAAGTACCTAGTAAGCGGTAATTTGAAGACGGTGGACAATATTTTTTATTTCCTCTATTCTGTTAGTTTTTGCCATGATTTGGTAGTTTGAGTACCTATTTTATGTGCCCTTCTAACTCTCTTTAGTATTGTTAGACGAATCGATGAACTTCTTAAGTTTTGAATTGAGCTGCACAATTTCTGACAAATGCATGCTCCTACTGAACAGATTCTGTCAATGTGTGGGGTTATTTCCTCGTAGGACCATCATATGAAGACCATTTGGCTTTCATATGATCTCGCCATGATAATTTCTGCATTCTAAGAACAGACTGTTACCTCTGAGTTTGTTTCGGCCTTTAGTCTCGGACTTCTAAGATAGTCAACGCCTACCTCATCTAGTTTTTAACATATGATTGACGTGTTTATATAGAGTTATGATAAAAATAAGGAAACAAGATCTCATATTTGATAAGTGGACAAGATTGGCTAGACCCTTACCTTAGCCGTCAGAAATCCGTCAGCGAACAGCGATATCTGGCAAATCATCTCGAGGTCCGGCAGAATGCAGACGACAGGTCTAAACAAAGCCTTCACGGACTCTGGCAGTTCCGTGCGGCCCGCGTACCCTGGGTTCATGGTGATGAAGATGCCCACTTTGCTGTCCATTACTATCTCTTGACCTTCAAACTATGATCAGATAAAAACACGAGTCTTTTAACAAAACGAGTCAGTCAGCCAGTTGTGTTTTGAATCTTTTTTTAATTGAGACTAAAGTTATTTATAGAAAATTTATAATTTAGGCCTGTTTGCGCAGCACATAATTAGTAAAAGGTTCCTTCCCCTTAGTATTCCATCCAAAGGTTGTCTGTAAAAGATCGCTTGCGATACGATAGCTCATTGTGTCACCCTTTGTAAAATCTTTATATTTATGTTCTGTAATTTATATGGTGTACATAATAACGAGTAAGTATTCTATTCTTCTCTAATGTGATCGTTCAACAATGTAAGTAGGGGCATGAAAGTTGTTGAATTGCCAAATGAACCGCCTATGACACAGCCTAGTAAATTAGTAAACTGCTTTTGGCCTTCTCTGCAATTACGTATAAAAGCCACTCACAGTAAATCTCTTGAGCTTCATCAAGAGTGCGGACCGGATGCACTGGAGCTGCGTGGATATGACGGACAGCACGGAGATGTCAATCCTGTTGAACTCGTCGAAGCAGCCCCAAGCGCCGCACTGGCACAGCCCGGCCAGGATCTGACCCACGGCGCGGAAGTCCATGCCTTCGCCGCAGTTTGTAACTACGCACAGGAGCCCTAGGGCCTTTGCTAGGTCCTTTGTTGTTTCTGTCTTGCCGGTACCGGCGGGACCTAGAATTTTGTCAACGTTGGTCTTTGATAGACTATCAAAGCAGAGCAGAGGATGATTTCAGCCTGAACTTATAATGATGTTAGGATACTTCTAGGACTCTTTTGTTCGATTTGGCTGTTATTCCGGTTGCAGAAAACCAGTTTAAGTGACTAAAATAGTTAAAAACCTAGTAGCAGTCTCATCAATAAACGATTTTAAAGTTTATTGATGAGACTGCGACCTTTTAAAAAATTTAGGGAAATTTAAAATGCTCATGTTTTTGGGAAGTAATTTTCATGTCTGTTGTCAATGAAACTCTTTGAGAGACATTGGATAGATTATCCTAAATTCCTTTATGTATACTATATTGCGTAATTTATCAAAGTTTTTGCGTCTTTGTTTACAATTGGTATCATACGAGTTCATTTGGAGTTTTTTTTGTTCATGGTAGAGCGTACGAGTGCTGCACTACAGGCAGTCTCCGAATGGGGCAATGCCAATCTTGTAGCATTCAATGCCGCCAAAACACAGGCGTGTCTTTTCACCGCCAAAAGGAGCCCGTTCACCTTGGCTCCTACTTTTCAGAGTGTATCCTTGGAGTGCACCAACCGCCTTCAGCTTTTGGGAGTAGAGATTTCCTCGAACCTTAACTTTAGGCGGTTCATTGAGTCCAAGGCCAGGGTGGTTGCCAGAAAACTTGGCGTTATCGCAAAGGTCCGGCGGTACTTCACACCGGGGCAGCTTCTAATGTTGTACAAAGCACAGGTCCGCTCGTGTGTGGAGTACTGCAGGCACCTGGCCACTTTGGATTCAGTGGAGAGACGTGCAAAGAGGCTGATTGGTGACCCTGATCTAACTGGAGTTGGTCTCCAAAGCCTAGAGCACAGGCGTAGAGTAGTCAGCCTTTCGGTGTTCTATAGGATGCATTTCGGGGAGTGTGCGATGGAATTGCATGATTTAATTCCCCCATCTCCGTTCCACCAGCGGACGACCCGTCGTACGGCTGGTTTCCACTCTTACGTTGTTAACACCACTACGATCCGGACGAAGCGTTTCGCTTTATACCGCGTACATCGAGGGACTGGAATAATTTGCCAGCGGCGGTGTTTCCGTCGGACTACAATTTGAGTGTCTTCAAGGCTAGAGTGAACAGGCTCTTAATAAACTAGTGCGCTTTACCATCAACGATTGCGTCACTGCTTACCATCAGGCAGGATTGCGGTCAAGCGCTAGTTTATAATATATATATTAAAAAAAAAACATTTGGGCTGGTGCTGCGAAATGTCACCTGGCTACTTTGGATTCAGTGGAGAGGCGTGCGAAGAGGCTGATTGGCGACCCAGACTTAACTCGAAACGGCCTTCAAAGCCTGGAGCACAGGCGTATAGTAGCCAGCCTTTCGGTCTTCTATAGGTTGCATTCTGGTGAGTGTGCAAGGGAATTGCATGATTTAATTCCCCCATCTCTGTTCCACCATCGGACGACCCGTCGTACGGCGAGTTTCCACTCTTACGTTGTTGACACCACTGCGACCCGGGGCTTACCATCAGGCGGGTTTGCGGTCAAGCGCTAGTTTATAACTTATAAAAAAAAAACCGAGATCAACCTGTTAAACGTTTTTCAAATCTGTTCTAAGATCTTCCCCATACTTTTCCACATTCTTTATGGCGTGACTTCCCATCCAATCGGTTAGAAACGACTCTAAATTATCACTACAGCATATCTTAGACCTGCCTCGGTGATGCCTGTCTCCAGGTACTCCCTACGCGACGAACCTAGCCCATGAGTTTGGATACATCAAATGAGTGACTCGCCCAATTTCACTCCAGCCTTGCAAACTTATCGACAACATTAGCGATGAATGTCTTTTTTTTGGTTATATGAATTTGTTCGGTGAGTTTGATTCTTAGGATATTCCATCGTTCTTTGGTAAAACAAGAAGTTAAAGGTGAAGATGAAAAGAAAATGTATGTCCAATTGTAATGCTCGAAGAATTTCAAGATATAAGTCAGTGCATTGTACTAGCATGTGTTGTTTTCTATACTTTACCTGCAGGCGCCCCACCAAGCTGCATGGTGAGAGCTTGTGTGATGGTGAGGTAGATCCGATCAGTGAGCGGCGTGATCACCAGTCGACCGTTTAGGCCCATGTATTCGCAGCCATATTCGAAGATACCTGCAAATAATTTGTGGATTTATGAATCAGACAATTTATTGTAAACACGTATAGATTTTTTACACCCTAAACCAAACCCTATTTATTATAACTATGAATGTGGAAGTATGTGAGGATGTATGTATAGAAGTTTGTTAATCTTTTATGCAAAAACTCAGTAGTTTTTGCATAACTGGGGTCAGTACCCCATACAGTGAAATGCACTAAAATAGTAATTATGAATTGTGATGACAACACTGGATGAAAAAATTTAAACATTCAATTTAGGGCTATGTACAATTCACTCATCCTCCATAGAAAAAGGGGGATCTTCCGACCAGACAGGTGCTGATTTGGATAACATTTGGCAGAGAGATAGTTTTTACCACGAATAACGTAAGAACAAGAGTTTTTATCCAGATATTTCTAAGGAAACTGCTGCGGGTAAAACTGCGGGGTGCAGCTATTTATAAATGCAGAAATGGACAAAGGGTACCTTTTATTTTGAAAAAAGTTTATATAATTACTTTTTATTTCGCTTAATGTTTGCCCTGCGCTCGGTTCCTTAATATCATGAGTGATTTTATACCCAATCTAAAGAATTAGCCAAATCCGACAAGTAATTCCAAAGATAAGCGCTTTCTGACAAACAAACACTTCAGTTAGTATACACGTAGATAGATGTAAATTTCAGTAATCTAGTAGAATAAACTACATTGTTACATCTACTCAGTTGTGAGATGTTACCATTTAAAAATAAATATGTCTAAGCATAGACTAAATTTAGAAGCAGACCCAATCCCAACAGTTGCAACCCCATCAGGCGCTTTAATTTGTGTAAATTATTTCATCATCACTGCTCTCAGAACGTTGAAGGAAAACCCGCATGCCTTACAGGCAGAACTTCGAAGACATGTGACATGTGACCAACCCGCACTGGGCCCGCGTGGTAGATTACAGCCCACTCCCTCTCACCGAGAGGAGGCCTGTGTCCCAGGAGTGAGAACATTATAGGCTGATTATGTGATGTATAGATAAAATTTATTTATATAATAACCTGTGCACTGTCGCAGCCATAAATTATCATCTTTCTTGAGCCAGTAGAATCGCAGCTGACTCTCCCATTCGAACTCGCTGGCCTCCGTCACGTTGTCACGCACAAAGCCCTCGATTATGTCACGGGCATGCACGTCGATTGTGCATATTGTACGGAACTTGAGACGATCGTTCGGTGATAGGTCTGAAGAAGAGAAATTTTGCTGTATCCCGTTAGATTGAATGCTGATCAACACCTAGGTATTTGAGGAAGGGTTAGGCCCGGCGCCCATCATCGGCGATAGGTTTAAGGTGTTCTGTAATCTATATGGTGTACATGATAAAGAGTATTCTATTCTATTCTAAATTTCCATGATATATTATCACAGTAACAAAAATACTGCTTTGGTATGTTTGAGGCTACGTAGTGCAACGGCAGCTTTGAGGATGCTTCGTAATACTTCGGGATCCTTCGGTACCCCGTCGTAGGACGTTGAAGTATATTTAATGGCACCACGTCATCCCTAACAACGTTCCAGCATGCCTAGGCATAGATTCCGACAGTCATCATCATCTCAGCGTTAATCCTAGTCGCATCCGAAGTTTGGAGTCTGGGGTCCGCTTTACCAGTCAACTGTTCATTTTGGCTAAACTTCGATATTTTCCCTGAAGCGCCCGCCGTCTGACCGATTGTTGGACTTTTGAAGGCTCCAACAACCCGTAACGACTGCCATTAGATGTTCGCATGGCAACCGGGACCAACGGCTTAGCGTGCTTTCCGAGGCACGACCAGACCAGTGCAATTATACCTATTCATGCATACAAATATAAGCACAGCGCGGGGATCGAAACCGCGCCTCCTTGCGCAGCGGCCGCGTCCGCTACAGCTACGCCACGGAGGTCGCATAGTTTCCGACAGTGTGCGCTTGTATGCAGGGATGTTGAAAGATCCTTTTTCTTACTGCTGCCGATAATGGCGGGGGCCGGGCCTTAGGCTGACGACTTCACAGTTTTTGAAGACAGATCTACGGCAGGTACTTACCCTGTCTTACTTTAACTACAAGTCCATCGAGCTGTTCGTTCTGCTGAAACAAATGTTCCTTCATGGCTCTCTTGTTCCCCTTTCGTATGCGTATGAACGTTTCCTCCGTTTCGGCCGTCCACCACACGCCGTTTGCGGCTAAGCAGACCATGCCTTGGTATTCCATGATCCACTCGGTTCTGGAGAAATTTAAAATAGGGATTTATTTGACCAGGATTGGTTTATAAATTCTATAATAGCTGAAAGCAGGAGCATCAGCGCCCAAACTGTAATTTCAACAGTGGAGGGTTGAGAATTCACGATCATGTAGGCACTAAATTCAAAATCATGTACTGAATTCAGAATCACGTTCAGAATCCAGGGCCATGTACTAAATTCAGAATTATGTATTAAATCCCAGATCAATTACTGAATTCTTGTTTGTATTAAATCCTGGATCATGCTGCGCGTCGATGTTCCTGCCATGCTGTAGGTAGGATAGGTATGGTTGATTTAAATTTTTCTTTAATGTTGCAAATCAGTAAGTTTCCCGCTATACCTTTTTTTTTAATATGAACTATTTAAAATCGGAATAAAACAACACGGTCCTAACATACACGTACCTAACGGTCCTAACGTATACGTAGTTTTTATTTTAATACTACCTACGTATAGGATAATAGGATTAAGCTAATATAGGATTGTTTTTATTCAGATACTAGCTTTCCGCCCGCGGCTTCGCCCGCGTGGAGTTCGGTTATATCGCGCTTTTTAGATTTCCCTCGGGAACATCAAATTTTTCCGGGATAAAAGGTAGCCTATGTTCTTTCTCAAGGTCTAAAGATTGTCTGTGCCAAATTTCATCAAAATCGGTTGAGAGGTTTAAGCGGGAAAGCGTAACAGACAGACAGACAGACAGACAGACAGACAGACAGACAGAGTTACTTTCGCATTTATAATATTAGTATGGGTTCTCATGATATCAAAACATATCTGGGTGAAACCGCCTGCCGCACCTAGTTATTTATCGTGTACCCATCACTACACATCAAGCGGAGATTCGCTAGCTAATTTAATTTTACCCTTTTAAAAGATACATTCCCAAAAAACCAATTGCTTTTTTTTAGCTTGAATAATTTCCTTTGTTTCTTACCTTGGCACCTTCCAGTTCCTTCCGTAATAGAATATAGCCTTTTTGGTGATAAACTTGTTGGTGCTTCGCATCTCATTAAGGACCAGGTTCATCCAGTCTTCGACGCGACCCTCAGTATAGACCACATTTCGGAAGTCCATAACCTAAAAAACAATAAAAAGGCTTTGAGGAAAATTATACAGGGCGGCAGTTCTAGCCACAACTTCATCCGCGAGATTAATTATTTTAACATGATGAATTAATTTTCCGGGATCAGCAGTTCGAAAGATGATGATGATGAGATGATGATGATGAAAGATGAAAAAAGAAAGAATTTGTTTAGCTTAGATTTAAAACACCTAAATAGTTATTGACTTATATACCTAAACGTTATGGAAATGCAGTTCATAACATAAAAATTACTATTAAGAGGGGACTCTAGTGGTGCTTTCTCTATACAAACGTATTCCGCTGTTTTCTTGGTGGATAACGCTTTTAGAGCAATCATTTTTTTTCTAAAATTTTACACCGTTATTATACGTGCCTTTGAATTTTCCCTAATTTAATTAATACAAGAAATATGATTCTTCAAAATCCCCATAAATGACCCATTTTTACCGCGATGTTCAGACGACTATTAGACTAACGTGATAAGTTTTTGACACAAAAAGAAACTAATAGAAGCATAGGTATACTTTTCCTCCAAATCTTAATATAAAAATTATTGAGACGAAACGTCTATTAATCAACTTTTTTGTAGGGAAAATCAGCCTGAGCTGCAACTGACCTTTTCGCACTTTACCGGGAGAGGTTGGAATCAGAGCGACGGCAATACTTTCTTCAAATACCTATTTCCCAAATTCCTCGGCACTAGAGCCCCTCCCTTGTCCGATGAAAACCAGCCCGCGCCGCAGCTGAGCCAGTAATATCATAATGTCCCATCAATGACCTCTGAGTTTGTTTCGGCGTTTCTTCTCAGAGCTAGTACTAGGAAACGTCGTGGTCATCAAACCATTAAGAATACATTCGATCCAGCCGTCCCTTGCTGTCCTCTCTAGCGACGTCCTAAGCCGAGGTTCGTACCCCACAGGGGGTGCCCTTAGTGCGTAGTCGCCTAATTTTAATTTAGTTAAGTGCCCCTGGCTGGAGGCTTTAATTTTAATTAAGGCATCCACAGGAAAGTCCGATTAAGTAGTTACGGTCTCCTAGTAGCCACCTATAAGATGCCATATCAAAAAAACAAAAAAAAAAAAAAAAAAAAAACTAGAGCCCCTCTTAAGAACTTTGCATACATCTAAAGAAAGTTCGAAATACAAATACGGTCTCAAAGGTTAACGCTGGGACTTAAGTTAGATTTAATTTTATAATAAGACGGACAAAGTTTTCATCTTAATAACATTAGTATGTATTCAGTATTATAAGGCCGAATTACCTCTGCTTCAGCGGATATCATTTTGGCGGCCACGGGGCGATTGGTGTGATCGACGTACAAGTCCAAAGAGCGTATATTATCGAACATCTGAAAAAATACTTGCCTATTTAATATGGATCTTTAATATATAAAGGATAAAATCTATCATTAAAGTAGATTTAAAGTAGTATAGGTATGTATATATTGTACAATGATAATCGGTATGAAAGGAGAAATTGAAATTTTTTCATTAATTTTGGTCTAAATCATAAGAAGGGTATCTATCTCTGTTGTTAATGCTAATTTTCACTCATTTTGCACAGAAAAGGAAAGATGGTGGATTTTCCCTTTTCTTTTTTCTTGTCTGATAGATGCCTAGTAGAAGCTTGACTTGACTTTGGTTTGTTGTATACAGAGTGTCACGAAATGAATGGATTACCTATTTACTATTACTTAAAGGTTAATTGTAATTATAGTTATGAACAACTTATTCTACTACCAACCCTGAAATCGCGAAAAGCGGACATTGCGAAGATAAATGTAGGAACAGCTTATTTTTTTCGCATTTTCAGCTTTCATAATGATGAGTACAAAGAGCCCTTATAAGTTATTTAATCAAAAATTTTGCTTGTGCGATGTGGGTTTTTCGTGACGTCATGTCACATTGTGTAATTCACACGTGTGGTTGTAGAGCTATCACATATGAAAAGCACTTACTTTAATCATATGCTCCTGCACACAGCTGCATTCGCTGCTGCCAAGAATGGAAAGCAGTTCATCCGTCGAAATGAAGAAGAAACGAGGAAATATTCTTCTCTTTGAGTCCAAGTAATCATTCAACGATTTCTGGCACCTGTAAGTATTATTAATTAGATATCCCTTTATATCAGAAGATGTAGCATTTGAAGACCTTTCACAAGATGGATCGTAAAGGACGTAGGAAGCCCGCTGGATGCAAGAAATATAATCCAGTCAAAGTTTGGTGAGGGGAGGCCTACATCCAGCAGTGGACGTTTTCCAGCTGAAATGAGGCGTCCCACTATGTCGTGTGTAGTCTAACCAATTTAAGTACTGAATTCCAGTAGGTACTGTATACGGATCGATTGTCTATTTATCCTGTTTAACAGCAGGACACATAGAACTCTCTTTTTATACAATATGTAATGAAAACCCTGTCCGACCTATAAGGATAATAAGGGTTAGGTAAACACATGAACAAATATAATATAAAATTTGACGCAATCATCATAGTAATAATACTAATGAATTTTGAAACAATCTTTTTTCCCGTGAATTAATTCCAACTTCCCGGAAGTTTGATAGTTATTAAAAAAGTGACTACACCATTTTGACGGTATTATTATAAGCGATGCGACCACGTGCCGCGTGCCCTGGCCCCCGCCGCCCACGGAAGGGTTGCCTACCGCACATGTATTAGGTTATACCTCTTTTTGCGAAATATTTTCTTTAGGAAGATTTTTTTTTAAGCTTAGCCCGGTTTTGTATCCATTAGTAGAATCGGTTATCGATACCTAACAATACCTTCACGGATCGGACAGGGTTTTCTTTACATATTGTATGTACACTTTGTGCATACACCACTTACTTCTGCAGGCCGAGGCCTAAGGCAATGAACTCTTCTAATCTACCACTCATAGTACAGCAGTCTACCACGTTTAGCCTTTTAGCTGTGTCCAACATAATCTGAAATAGTTTAAAATTTATTATATGTGCATGACTGTGAAAAAAAAAAACTCTTTTGATGCATTAACCTAATAGAATTGAGACTATACTCAGTAATGTTAGTCGTTATAAGAAAGCTGACATCTAAGAAGTTATCAGCATTCACTATGCACTAGTCTCGCGTTTCTTGGGATTTACGTGTAAAGTTTTTCTTTTACAATTTCCTCAGTTTAAAATCAACCCTTATCCAACCCTTCCAGGTTTTCTCTAGCACCATACCTACTCGTACGTTGTATTTATTACTGTCTCAGTAATTTAAAGTTCCTAGTTTTAAGCCCGAAATTTGGATTTCTACATTTTTGGTGTGAATAAGCCCCGTCCCATTTAACTAGAAATTGAAACATTACTAGCGATCTTTGGGTACACTATACGACTCTGTCAAACCCTTGGGTGATGCCACTAATATCAAACGATTCCAATATGCTCACCTTTCTAAAAGAACGGTCGATATCATCAAACTTTTTGGCCTCATCGGGCAGTTGCACACGGATGTCACCTCCCACGAATATCCCTTCCAAGTACAGCCACTTGCGTTGCGTGGCGAACCACTCCTCAATAACCTCCGATATGTGCGAAAGCCGACGTTCCCATGTGTGCACCACGGACAAGAATGGTCCGATGAATCTGAACAATACGTTTTTAAAAAATCAGAATTTTCAATAGCAGCTTTGGAGCCTACACTTCAGCCCCCAAATCGGCGAACACATTTTTGTCAAATAATTGCGACTAGATGGGTATCAGTTGGAATCGTTCGGACCGCCCATTGGTCCGTTCGGTCCAAAAGATTCCAACTAGTCGCAATCATTTGACAAAAATGTGTTCGCCGATTAGGGGGCAGGTTGTCATTTGAGATTCTCCTTCCGAGGGAGTAGGAAGAATTCTTCTGTCAGCCCCAATATAAATGTTTTAGTTCAGTTGAAGCGGAAAAGACGTTCAATGACGATCAACGTTTAGATACCAACCCTGTCAGCCAAAAAGCCCGTTCTTCAAGGCAAAAATGGTCAAAAAAACACGTTGCTTGTGTGACCCCTCCTACAGTATTGTTTTTTAATAACGGCATTGTAAACATGGACTGACAGACAAATGGACAGATTGTGGAGGCCTAGTAATAGGATGCCATGGATACCCTTAGAGTACGGAACCCTAAAAATGAGACAAAAATTCCAAAGTAAGACCGCCCACTGTGTCGCCCTTAGAAAAATCTTCCCATTTATGTTCTGTAGGTAATTTATTCCCCTTATTCATAAACGATGTTTAGAGTTAAGTTACGTGTAAACGACTAAAATGTGTGGTTAAATAATAATCGCTAATCACTAGTTAACTTTTAGTACATAATAAAGAGTATTCTATTCTATTTTCTTCTGTAGCCCCTGTAATGTCAGGCCTCCATTACGCAACTCCGCGGATCCTCAGAGTGCGCCCGGCCTAAATTATGTTCACTAAAACTACGATAGCTCTGAAATTAAAGAGCGCAGCCCGACACACCGTATGTCACTGAAATCGTTATGAAATAAGCTATAAGAATACTAACTGCGAGGCGGCCATGCTCTGCAACGTCATGGCATCATCGTCCAGCTTCACGGTGATCTCATCACACGGGTTGAGGGTGTACCCGCGGTCTTCCCCGCGGTTGAAGTGGCGCGATACAGTGAAGGCTATACTAGCCCATGTGTCTTGCACGTCCTTCACTCCTCGTTCTATTGCTAACTCCTGTGAATTAATATTAAGTTTGCATTGTTAATCAGCCCCCTAATCGACGAACACATTTTTGTCAAATGATTGCGACTATGTAGTTGGGATCGTTTGGACCGAACGGATCAATCGGCGGTCCAAACGATCCCAACTGATCCCAACTAGTCGCAATCATTTGACAAAAATTTGTTCGCCGATTAGGGGGCAGATGTATATACAACATTATTTTTATTTATGCGAATACCCGAAATACGTGTCTAATATTTTTAAGTAAAGAATCTATGTACAAAATTTCTAAAACATATAACGAAAAACCACAAAGTTATGAGCTTGCTGTTCTACTTCGTTGTCCCAACAAACATGTGGTCAAAGCTCCGTTCAAACGGGCGAGCGCGGTGCATTGCCCTCTGGCGTCAGCTGTTGGTCCCACGCAAGTACTATGATCTATCGTACCTAAGCTGCGTGCGCGCGCTCGGTAGCCACACTGCAACAATCTGGTCATGTATTTGGCAATAAAAATATAACATGGCGTAAAAATTATTGAAATCGATTCAGTTGCTTATTCTGAACAAACTGTATTCAGGTTTCGTATAAACAAAAAACAACGTTGTATATTTGAATTCAGAATGACTTTAACAAATTATTAAAGAACAATGGTCTCCTAACATAAAATTAATGAAACGTAACTTTATGAAATGTACAAGTAAATTTTTCCATTTGCCTGAGTTAACATTACAAAGTACAATATTCAATATATTTCTAAAAGTAGGGAGAAACTAGTAAATAATTAATTATACAAAAAGGTTCTTATAAAACGAACTTACCACTAAGGAATTATGAAAATCATCTTCTAAATGCGTTACATGGGTGATGAAAAATTGAGATTGAGTATTCATTTACATTCTATCACATCTATTATCATTCATTTTTTTTCTAAGTATATCTTGGACACCAATAACTGAAGGTGAAGGAAAACATCTTGAGGAAACCTGGACTTTAAGTCAGAAATCGCCAACCCGCATTGAGCAAGCGTGGTGATTACGCTCAATCCTTTTCTGTATGAGAGGAGACATGTGCCCAGCAGTGGGACGATAAAAAGGTTGATGATGGTGATGATGATTCATTTACATATAGCTTACTTTGATAGCATGATTGACGATCGTCTCAGCAACTTCTTGATACTTGTGCAACTCCATAGCAAACATGTTTTCTAGAGTGAAGCGTTCCGGAGACATATCGAAGTCCTGACCTGAATAACACAGCAGTAGAACCTGTATTAGCTGTGTCAGCAAATTACATAAGCGCGTGATTGGCCGAGGGGTTGGCCCGGAGCGTCGGGGTACCGAGCCGAGAACGCGACGCCCGCGGCGCGCCCCCCACTCCACTAACCTCACAGACGCGCTTCGCCACGAACATTTTATGTTTGTATGTGGATTATGATAGGTACAATGTCGTGACGATACCAGTGACTATAATGACAAAGCGTGAAAGCTTTTAGTTATGATTGCATGAAACTATCAGTCCGAGGATATCGTGTGGTTTTTGCTATAGTACAATTTGAAAACAGCTATTACGCACTGTTGCAAATAGGGACTTCTCCACAAAATAAAAGATTTATTATTGTAATGTATGCGTCGATAACGGCTACTTGTAGTTTTTTTTACAATATAAACACAGCTATAACCACAAGGTCCTCACCAGTTTTTTGCATGAGTTCCTTCCAATGTCTCTCTCGCATGGCTTCGTTCTTCAGCGATACCATCAGCGGCACCACGCCCTTGAACTGTCTCATTTTCAGATCCAAAGTCTGACCATTCGGCGTCAGGCGAACTACCTTTGGTAATTTCCTAAGAAATCGTTTTTACTAATATTAGTACATACTAGCTGCAGCCTGCGGTTTTACTCGCGTAAGTCTCGACCCCGTAAGAAAATTGGGATAAAAAGATAATTTATAAGCAGAAGTAACACAGGATGTAGTATTCTAAGTGTTACATCTGATTATAAATTATCTTTACATCCTGTGTTATAAACTGTCTGTGTGTCAAATTTCATCAAAATTAGAATAGCCGTTTGAGCGTGGAAAAGTAACAGACATAAAGACTTACATACTTCCGCCTTTATAATATTAGAGTAATACGTAGTACAAAACCTGAAGGCGCTCGTGGCTGAATAAAACAGCCGTGCAGGCCCATAAAGTTATGCTGCACTTGCCGCGATTGGTTAGTGGGGGGATCATCCATTAAATATCGAGACAAATCTGTGCCACGTGAAGCCTCTAATCCCAGCTATTATTCGTAGATCACAGTCGTTATGAGTAGCCAGGATCCCAAAAAGCAGTCTTACCTAGGAGTATTTTACCTAGTTACGACTCCTGGAGGTCAAATAGTCAATTGTTCTATGTACCTAAAATATTGGCAGTCAGCTGCATCAGGTAGAGGAAAACATTTTTTTTATGAGAGGAAATCGTAAATTGGCATGAGTGGGGTAAAACACACTACACACCAATGTCACCGGCCCGGCGCCAACTGCCAAATAAGTTTCTGATGTCGAGCCGCCGACATGCCGCTGGAAAGTATTAAGACTTGCAATGACTGACGCCGCTAACCCAGCCCGCCGGCAAAATGTTGCCGACATATGCCGCCGGCCATATGTCTTTGGTGTGTAGAGCGCAAGATCCCAGACCATCAAGCCATGGGAAATTCTTACCTAAACTCCTTAAAGAACTGCTCAATACCGTCGACAAGAGCTTGTGGATTCAAATTAACCCACAGAGTCTTCGCCCACGTTTCTCTGGCGTTCTTTTGAGCCTTATAAATCTTGTAGATCATCTCCATGTGACTAAAATCGGTTTTAGCGCGATTAAAGTTTGAAAAATCTGCTAGAGGATTATCGAAGAGCTGTTCTGCTGCTTGAAGCATCTTCTTTCGACCTTCAAGTTCGTCGAAGTGTTTGGCGAATTCCTGTTGGAATTGATAAGGAAAAGATAAATTAAATACGAAGTCGAAGAAGATCCGTCCCAGAATAAAACGTCAAACGCATAATAGTGGCAATAATTTAACGTTGATGGCGTCGTAATGCAGGAGTAGCAAGGGTCCAATATTCTGTCGCTCAATATTTTCAAACTACATAGATGGAGCTGCTTTTGCCTAGCTACTGATTCTTAAGAATAAATGCCGAATAAACTCCAGAGGCCACGGTCGTACGTAAGTCTAGAAATTATATTATTAGTGTAGTGGTTACTACAAACGCTACGTGCGAACAATATGTCATTCTGACGTCACACAAATCCTGCATCTCGCAAGCAGAGTTTCACCTGTAACTAGCATAATTATAAATGTATACCTTCCCAACATCAACCGTCGGGCAAGTGCGCACCAGACACAACACCCCGTTTGGTCGGAGGATCCCTTTTCCATTGAGGATGAGTGAAATTTACACCCTAATTCTTATGCCTCTAAATTAAGATTATAACAAATAAATATTCGAGTGTAATAACACTGGGCCATCTCATAAGAGACAAAACGTAAACGTTATATAAAATGAGTATGAAATATTTAAAAAGTACAAATCAAAGCGTTTTCTTACACAGAATTATGCATAATATAAAACTATTATTAATGTAACGCAGAGAATCAAAGTCATCGACATAGCTCACAAGATAAGCAAAGTAAAGCGGCAATGGGACGGCCATATTAGCCGTAGAACCGATGACCGATAGAGTAGACGTGTTCTAGAGTGGAGAACGCGAATCGGTAAACTTAAGGTGGCGCCCTCAGGCTAGGTGAAGCGACGATCTTCGCAGGATGACTGGATGAGAGTTGCCGAAAATCCGAGTTGAATTGCGTGAAATAGGAGAGGCCTATGACCAGCAGTGGACTGCTATAGGGTGATGATGATGATGAATAAAGTACCTATAAATTGTTAGAATTGTATATTAACAGCTCGTTGACAGACCCTCGCAGTTAAACCCTAAAAGGTGTTTGTTGTGTGGCTAAAACTTAATGTGAACCAAGTTATAGAAATAAAAGTTAAAAATAAAGTTACCTACTTGTCCCCACGAATAGCACCCATGCATCAGACATTATGTAGCTCAACACTACTTTAGGGAGAAATTATGCGGACAGTTAAAACTATCCGGTTAACTGTTTTCAATAATCAAAAGCATGTAACCTCCATCAGAAGCAGTCCCCTGTCCATATCATCACCGACGGTGCCGGGGCCTGTGTTGTCGAACCTCTCAACAAAATCGTCGAGTTCCTTTAAGAAATTCGCTATTTCTACGACGTTCAATTTGGAGAATTTCTCTTTTGTTTTTTCTAGAGTCGAGGCTCTGAACAGAGTCGTTTGGTACAGATTCCCCCAAGAAACCTGGAGGTTTTCAGCAAATGAAACATCGTCCTCTGGTACCTGTGAAATGAAGATAAAAGATAAAGATCATTTATTTGTCAAACATGCATTTACATTAACTGATTTGACAGACATACAAGGTATTGAAACACGATCTAAACCATATAACAACAGTACGGAGGAGCTGTTGTGTTGCAATGTGTGCCGGGTACGATGCGCCAAATGTTGTGTCGGGAGATTGGCCGTGGAGGGTCGCCAGATCAATCTCCCTCTGGCGCAGCATCGTTGGTCGTGTTTTTGGGTTTAACATTGAATCACCTCGCTCAACTGCCGTCTTCCTTCCTATTCACAGTTTTTTTTTTGAGTGAAATAGGCTTAATAAACTAGCACTCTTCACCATCAATTATTGCATCACTGTTTACCATCATCATTTACACATCGCAATACAGCTGCTCAGACCCCGCGCGAACACGACTAAACGCTTGGCGGCAAAACCATTGTGGGTGGTAATTTCTGCCAGCAGCCGATGTTATGGCCTACCACCGAGCTTACAAACTTTCGCATTTATAATATTATAGGATAAGATAAGAAGCTGGATAGTAGGTTAGATGGATTACATAGACAAACTATTTAAATAATTTATTCCGGAAGTATTTTTTACACATTTGGTTATTGTGACATGTGGTAGAGTAATTTTTCATATTAGTAAATTGTACCCATCCATACGAAGCAGTTGTGGGTTTCTAGTTCAAACAAATATACAAGGCAAACTTACTTCAATATTATGTTGCCTCAGCATATGAAATATCTCCTGCATATTCTGGTACTTCCACTCGACAGTGATGGTCATTTGTTGCACTAAAGTAATGGTAGCCATCACCAGCTTGAAGTCGTCCAGACCCTTGATGTTCATGTTTACCGTCGCTCGGAGATTCTGTTTGGATGAAGTACCAAGAATGAGCTTTTATTTATTTACTACCCGACTCGACAAACATTGTCCAGTCCATATCCAATAATTTATTTTTTTATTTTATATTTAGGGTGCTCTTGGGGTTGCCGTGGCGCTGTAGCACGTCAAGGATGTTCGCGAAGGCGAGGGTCGACGGGTTGGGCGCCCACATGCGCAAACGTGCTTCTATGAGGGCTCGTTTGCGCTCTTCCTCCAATAGCATCCTGGATGTGTTTTCAGACCGGTGGAACTCGCCCCTCGTACGTAGGTGGTTAAGAGTCCAGACCCACTTTAATTAATTTATTGCTAACATTAGGCTAAGCTTTACTTGTACTAACACTATATGGATGTTTAAATTTTTTTATGACTTTTTAAAAATTTTATTTCGCATGAAATAGATAATTTCATTCGAAAAAAATTTTTGAATTTGAATAATCACTTATAATTTGTGATGAATTACAATATTTCCCGAATAAGTTTCGCTGTCTTTCTTTCCATAAATACCTAATTTTGATTATTACGAACAAGTGCGCGAGACTCGTGGGTTCCATATCATTAGGCCTCTATAAGACCTGAAGTAACAAAGTTAACTGAATCCGTTACAGTTGTCCTTCAAAGTTTCTTATGGGGAATCCCACCGTAACTTTTTCATATTTTTGATTCAGCCGCTTGGCTTTTAGAAGGGGGTAGCGGGAGGATAATAAAAAAATGCGCTACTAAGTAGAATATCTCGCTAACGGATACCTAAATCAAAAAAAAAATGTTTTAGTAATCTCTCAATGTTTTAAAAGACCTATCTTCATCTTCTGCCCACAATACGAGTGGAGGAGGAACCCAAAACAAGAAAAGGGCAGTCCTTTGGTCTTTAATGGAACATCACAGGAAACATAATAATAATAACAAGAGATCCATTTGCTAAAATTAAAAACTTCCATACATAATTTAATCCCCGTTTAACTCATTCTTCTTCTCAGACTATAGAGGTCCACACTGCTGGACAAAGGCTTCTCCCAAGGCTTTCCATGATGACCGGTCTTGTGCTACCCGCATCCATCGGTTTCCCGCGACCGTCATCAGCCCCATAATCGGCGAACACTTTTTTGTCAAATGATTGCGACTAGTTGGGATCAGTTGGAACCGTTTAGACCTAACAGACCAAGGGGTGGTCCAAACGATCCCAACTGATCCCAACTAGTCGCAATCATTTGACAAAAATGTGTTTGCCGATTAGGGGGCAGGTCATCGGGCCACCACACATGGGCATGTGACAATTTGAGTGTCTTCAAGGCTAGAGTGAATAGGCTCTTAATAAACTAGTGCGCTTTACCATCAACGATTGCGTCACTGCTTACTATCAGGCAGGATTGCGGTCAAGCGCTAGTTTATAATGTATATAAAAAAAAAATACATACCTAGATGCAACAACATCTATGTATGTCACATGCCCACGTGTCGTTATTCACAAATGCTTACACAGCTATAATTAATTTCATGAATCTTGTATACTTGTAATACTTATTTTATTCGTATCATCTAATTTTCCTTTCTATGTGTGCAATATGCATTTGATCACACAATATTAATGATGTAGTATAAATAGCCTTAAGTATATACAATAAAAGAGCATTACTGAACACGCAATCATAGTCTTCACTACAGAGATGAGTTTTCAAAACCCATCATCTCACCCATGGTTAAGCTAAGGTTTACGCTACGAGTCATCTTTAACAGAGAATATAAAATTTCTATTAAAAAAATTGAAAAACAAACGAACTTACATCAACTTGATTCATCAGATCATGCATACTAGTTCTGGTCTTAGTTGCGACGCACGCTCCTAATATATCTTTCCACTCTTGCGCATGGTCTTGTATTTGCTTTTTAACGGGCCTTAGGTTCACTCTTATAGCACCTATGTCTACAAAATCCACGTGTTCTTGGAGGTCGGCTATGATGTCTTCGAAAAAGAAGAATTTCTCGTCATATTTGTAGATTTGATTGAATTTCTGAACGTATTTCTCGCAAGAGAGGTTTTTATCGAAAGACCACAGATGAGAGTATTTGTTCCATCTAGAAATAATTAAATTAATAATTAATTAAATTAATGACAAAATCTATTAAACTTGTCATCGATAGAATTCTTAGGTCCGTATTCCAGAAGGAAACTCAAGCATTGATCTCTGCTTAAGCATTACCACCAACCAATCAAATGGCTTGAAACGAGACTTAAGTAGAGCTTGAGTTTTGAGTGACATTCTGTAATACGCACCTTAGTCTGTCGATAGCCTTTAGAATCGCTTATTTTAACGAAAAAAACCATTCGTTTTTAGAAAACATTGTAGTACAGTCAACAATACAAGTAGATTAACACTTAAGTGTTCGAAATCTTAGTTACTGAGCAAAATATTTTATGAAAATTAAAAATATAATTAACGTAACCATCTGTGATTTCGAGTGATTCTCTTTCTATGATTTTTAACCTTTAGCTTCTACGATAAAATGTTGAAAAGTACTTTATAGAATCATTTCGTGTTAACACCTTTTTTAGTTTTATTTCATACTAGCTTTCCGCCCGTGGCTTCGCCCGCGTGGAGTTCGGTTATATCGCGCTATTTAGATTTCCTTCGGGAATATCAATTTTTTTCGGGATAAAAGGTAGCCTATGTTCTTTCTCAGGGTCTAAAGATTGTCTGTGCCAAATTTCATCAAAATTGGTTGAGAGGTTTAAGCGGGAAAGCGTAACAGACAGACAGACAGACAGACAGACAGACAGACAGACAGACAGACCGACAGACAGACAGACAGAGTTACTTTCGCATTTATAATATTAGTATGGAAGTATGGATTAGTATGGATAACCACAAAGAAAATAAAAGCACGAAAATCACAGTATATCATGGTTTGGAACGTTGTGATATAAACCTGCTGAAAATGAAACAAATCAATATCGTAATCCATTGTCATAAGGTTCATTTTGAAATCACTAATACTATTTATGTAGTAAAATAAAAACCATACTTGAGTATGTAAGTGGTGATATCCGAAGTAAGTCTAAAGATGGTGTCCTGTATAAGCAGCGAAATATCGTTGATGGCTTCCACCCGGAGAATATCTTCGAAAAATGACCATGTGAAGAACTCGTTGCCAGTCGCCTCTGCTATGCGCTGTGGAGCGCATGGTAGGCAGGTCTTCTTCATCCAGCGCGGAAATGTTGTAAACCTGAATAAACATTATCATCATCATCATCTCAGCCATATGAAGTCCATTGCTGGATATAAGCCTCCCCCAAGGATTTACAAAAAGAACGGTTGGACGCGGCCTGCATCCAGCGCTTCCCTGCGATTTTGGTCAGATCATCCGACCACCTAGTGAACTGAATGACTGAATAAATGAAAGGATTTAAATGTGATGTGGTGATATGGGCTGGTGTACGCGTCTCGTATTTTGAGAACATTACGCGTATTTTGAGTACGGTAAAGTAGTAAATTTAGGAGTAAATTTACTACTATACCGATTTTGTCATTCGATCCACGTCAGGTCCTCAAGGAAGGAGCGCGTGAGGCAACGGGAATCCCAGCGCCCTCACGCCACTAGCCACCACAGGAGACGCCCTGGTCGGGAGATGACACCAAACTCCCAGCCACCGTAGGCGCGGGCCTGCGGGCGGTGAGCAGTGGGCAGCTCGCCGCTCGGTAAGGCCCAGGCCCGAGTCGACGGCGCGTCGTGTTTCACGCGCGCCTCAAAGAGATGTCAGCACATCGTGACGGGGTCCACGAAGACCGATGCCTCCTGGGTCAGGGTTGCGGGTTGGTTAAACAAGAAACCGTGGCCCTGGCCGTTGCACAGGCAAGTAAAGAAACACGGGTGGGTTTTAGTCAGTAAAAGTCTGACACGCCCTTCCGCTCTGCCCAGAGCGGGAGAAGTCATTTGATGATTTCCCATCCCAACAAAAAAAAAAAAAAAAGTTCCTCAAGGAAGGCCAGTATCGCCTTGATGTTACTGAACGTCTCATGTAGAGTACCTGGGTTACGAAGTACTTTGCCTAGTACGGTGATCACCATGCAGTTTAGCAGCGCGTGCGACGCTGTCTCATCATACTCCATGAATGCTCAGTAGTGTATTGGGGGATTTAACTAGGTAAATGTTTGCCGTGGGGTTGGAGGCCAATACTCGTAATTCAAAACGTATAAAATCTAGGCGTAGCCTCAGTACAGAAATCTATGATTTGACAGATTCAGACGGAGACCCGACTGTGAACGTTCTTAAAATTACGTGAATTCCTGAAAATTCACCTCCCGTGCGGCTGGATACTTACCCAATTACCAGCCGAACTGCCACCTATTTGCACAGGTCGATAAAAATCGCAGGGAATAGTTCGAATCACGTAGCAGTAGAATCGTTTCGCATTAAAACTGGCGCCTTGTCGCACGCCAAAAGTCCTATCCTACTTTTTAGGCAGATGTGGTACACAGACATTTCGTACGGATTTTGGACAGAATGGATCAATGCTAGTTTATATGTTCGTTGGGAACAAAGTTATAACTCTGTCTCAAACAACAGTTACAACATTTCTTGATATGATATCAACCTATCAGGGTAAGTGCAGGAAATAAAAAGTTAACTTTATTAACTATAAGATTTTATTGCGTGAATGACTGCCTCGTTATTTGGTTGTCTTCTGCTTATTAGACTAGACTGTGGGTGCTTAAATAAATCCAAACCAGCAGAGAGGGATTAAATAAATATACATTACCAATTCCATCCATCATCTCAAAAGTTAATCCTAGTCGCATCAGTAGCTTTTCAGTTTTGGAGTCTGAAGTCCGCTTTACCAGTCTAACTGCTGATTTTTGGCTAAACTTCGATATTTTCCGTGAAACGATTGCCGTCTGACCTTCACAACCCGAAGGCGCTATCGAAGTATTGCAGTTAGACCAATTGTTAGACTTTTGAGGGCTCCAACAACCCGTAACGAGCGCCACTAGATGTTCATATGGCAACCGGGACCAACGGCTTAACGTGTTTTCCGAGGCACGACCAGAGCAGTGCAAATATTCATATTCGTGCTTACAAATATTTGCACTGTGCGGGGATCGAACCCGCGTCTCCTTGCGCAACGGCCGCGTTCGCTACCGCTACGCCACGGAGGCTGTCAATACATTACCAATTCGGTTTCTTATTATTCCCATGTCCGTCACGTTTAGACAAAAATAAATGTATCTATTTTGACTCACCTGCCACCTGACATTTTAACTCACCTGCTGAGATAATGTTTAGCATCATATCCGAGTATGTTGCACACTTCAGTCTGAGTGGGCCGCATAGTGATGTCAGGGGGCACCAAGACGGCATCAACTTGAAACATAGGCACCTTCCCGCTGAGGTTATGCTGGAAATCTTCCAAGTTTTCTAGGGCTAATCTAGAAAAAAGATCGTTAGCTTGTAAGGAACTGTTTAAGTATCCAAACTAATGTAGTGCCGATGCAGGTGCCCAGGATTGGTGCTCTAGTTTCATGAGGATCAATGCGTCCTACAACCGCTGGTTGCAACATGTGTCACTAACCTGACAAGACACATGAATATCTTCATCTCCCAGTGCGTGTAGTAGGCGTTCATCATGGCCGAAGTGCCCGTGCAGGTGCCCAGGATCAGGTACTCCAGCTTCTTGAGGATGGGACCGATGCGCTCGTACATGCGCCCGAGCGCTGCGACGCGGTCGAGACGCTCATGTTCAAGTTCCACGAAGAAGGTCTGAGAAATAGATGATTATAATATATACTCATATATAAAGCTAAAGAGTTTGTTTGTTTGAACGCGCTAATCTCAGGAACTACTAGTCCGATTTAAAAAAATCTTTTTGCGTTGGATAGCCCATTAATCCAGGAAGGCTTTGGGCCAAAATAACATCACGCTGCGATCAACAGGAGCAGAGCATATCGAAAACTACGAGGGTGCAGCTAGTATGTAATAACTCGTTGTTTAGTTCGGCCATAGTAGCCACAGAACCATAGAAATATGACCGTTGGGTTGTGGAAGACACACGGACAAATAACATGGAAAATTCAAAGAAATAAATTGAGAACTTAAAATATTTCTAGGTTACCTTGCAGGGATAAAGCCACGTAGGATCTGGGAGACCAGTATCAGGATCCACATGGTTATCTGGCTTCAAGAGCGGGTACAGGTCGAAGGCTTGCACTTGATCCACCAGGAATTGGATCTCTTTCTCCACCATCTTCAGTTGTTTATACACAGCTTGTAAAGCATGTTCACCTGGGGTTTTATGAGACATTGATTTTATTGTGGTTTATGGCCCGTCTACCTACTCCATCACATTTGCATCAATTTCAGTTTGTACAAGCAAAAAAAATGGTTTTTTTTTTGCTTTGGTGTGAACTCAACATTATGCACTTATCTAAAAGTGTTCGCATATGCAAGCTGCATGTAGCCGAACCTTTAACGTAACCTTTAACCGTCTAAATTCTGTTTTCTTCGTGAAAAGAAAAGGGAATTATTATACCGCTTCAAAACCAACTTTTGGAATTAATTCCCGCTATGAAAGACATTAAATCATTTACTGTACACAAATAATATTTTTAATTAAAGTGAAAATCAAATCAAATGGACAAAATAAAATAAATATAATTATACATATAAAATAACTATTTAAACAAAGCAAAATTATTTTTATACTTCTAGAAACAGGGATGATCAAAAATTTGCAAACACGCTCAAACATTTCAAGAAATTTTCTCAAGTTCTATCCTACTTCCAAAATGACAATACCGGGACAAATGTTGTTATTGCCTAAGCTAACCTTTAGTAATATCCTTGATATATTCTCCAATGCCGAGCGCATTCCACGTGACTCTCGTGAGCCCTGGCAGAATGTGCCTCTCCATGTCAAGAAGATGTTTCTTCATGAGGAACGTTTCCGAAGGGCTGAGTGACAGCGTACTCTTGTTGTACTTTTCTATCACGATGGTTAGCGCTTCCTGTTCGTAGTATAGCCGAGCCTTTTGCATGGCTACATCGCGAATACATGCCGGTAGATCGAAACCTGTGAAACGCAGTTATGAACCATGATCAGCCTGTAATGTTGCCAATGATGATGATAAAAGGGTCTGTCATCGCGGCAGACTCTGACGGAAATGGGGGGATAAGCTGGAGTCCTCTAGACCTGGTGCTAATAGACTTTATACAGAGAGAAGTGGAAGGAGAATAGAGTGACCTTTCCCTTGCAGTGGGACATCAAGGGCTTTTAATAATTTAATAATAATAATGGGTATGTCATGGTTCGAACCTACGGCCGTTACCACTGAGCCACCTCTGCTCTTTGTTAAGCGTTCTACACACCAAAGCCACCGGCGGCATATGTCGCCAACATTTTGCCGGCGGGCTACGTTGGCGGCCTCAGCCATTACAAGTCGTAAAACTTTGCCGGCGGCATGTCGGCGGCTCGACATCAGTAACTTATATTTACTACAGCTCAAATCTCGCCGGGTAACTGAGCGCTTGCACACGCTAGCCGCCGGCAAGCTGCCGACATGTCGGCGCGAAACACGCGCGGGCGAAGGTTGCCGACATGCTGCTTTCAATATATGTTAAAGTATGTTCAATGTATGTGTCGGCGGTCTGTGACGCCTTTGGTGTGTATTGAGCTTTAATGAACTGTAATCATAATTTTCCAACAGCCTTTTCTTTGTCAAATAAAATCACTGTATACAATTTAATTGTTAATTTGGGAATACATAGGGACTTCTCATTTTAATTTTCTTACCAAGTTGTTCTAACAGTTCAGCCTCGCGAATGACTAGGAATATGTGCTCGTCGAAGTTAGGCTGGAAGGTGAGCTGGTACTCCTGTAGCAGCTTGTGTACCGTTAGGTCACGCCATGTCACGTCCGTCTGGTTAGATAAAAATATCTGTTTATCAAGGAAGGTATTATGATGACTGATTAAGATGATGATGTAGGAAGACAAATAGGTACAACAAATAAGCCCAGGAATATTGGAATAAGGTAGAAGACACTGTAATTATTATTTAAATAGCTTTTGACATGGCTGATTTGATTCTACTCGTTTTATTAATTAACTTTGACTTGCAGACGTACTTATAGAACATAATTTATATTTTATTACCATTTATTAAAAATAATAAAATGCAATTAAAATAAAAGTACTGAATTTGAATTTATGAGCGTCTTAAAATCCTTAGTGTCAGAACAACAATAAACTGCGATTCTATATCTACAATATCTTTCATGACGCGGCCTCTTCACGTTTAGGAATGGATGAACCCGGGACAGTATTAGAATCTGTACTTACCAGCCCCTCCTTAGCTAGCAAGGACGTTGAGCTAGGCGATCTGACGTTCTCATAATGTTGTCCCGGTATTCTCATCAGCATCACTGAAATATTTAATAACTTAGTACAAATATTTTCAGAATAGTACGCGTTTCCATAGTTTTCGATTCCTCTTGACAGCTACACTTGAGTCAGATGAGTGGTGATGGTTCTTTTCTTTTACAAGAAGGTGGTAGGTAAACTGCAGCATTAGCATTATCTAAATTCTTTAGGTCCCCCAAGGTGTAGGTGAACGGGAACTTGGGAGTATATAAGAATCTAACGAAGAGACGGAAATGCATAGTCATAATCTGACTATAACCTTCCCACTGCGGTAGGCGAATTTTTGACTTTGGAAATTTGAATTTTGGACCTTGGTTTGGTTCGATATTTTCCTTCACCGTTTTGAGAGCAACGGTGATGAAATAAATGACATAAATCAACGTTCCGTAAGTCGGGATTGCTACGATTGCGCTGCAATTCGACCCGATTATTCACAAGTGCGGTAAAATGTTTTTTTTTATAAGCAAAGTAATTAACAGGTATACCTATTGCTTAGAACGCTGATTGCTTAAATGTAGCTTAAAGTTAACTAGTAATTAGTGACTGTTTAACCATACATTTTTGACGTTTTAACGTCACTTAACTTTAGTCATCGTTTATGAATAAACACCATAGCGTTTATGGGGTTTATTCATAAACGATTATTAAAGTTAAGTGCCGTGCAAACGTCAAAAATGTGTGGTATGTCGAGTAAAGAATTCATTACCACGAGTAAAGATAGTCAAATGAATGTTCGGTACATGTGTTAGGAAAATTTTATGCTCGGGCAACCCACAGAAGAGTGTTGATACCTGGGTCTCAGTTATGCAGCTAACAGCGGTACTTACAAGCCTTATCACGTTTCCTCTTTTCAGCGATTTCTTTATTGACAATGTCGCTGGGCTGCAACGATGTCCTAGAGCCGGTTTTCCTTTTACGTTCGATATGCGCTCGACCCGCTGCTGTTAGATCCATACCACGGCCGGTCGTAGTGGTCGCGGCTGTAGAAATAAGTAGTAGGATTGAAGATGTTTTAATAAACTTCATGTAGTTATTACTTTGCTCCGTGAAACCTTTATATATACAGTATGTTAAATAACAGAGGGCGTTCCCTGAAACTCGTTAATATATATCATTAATAGATTAAAATAAAAATATCAGCATAGAAAAATAAGCATAAAAAAATCCGAATAAAAAAAATTCTAATTGGAAATAAATTTGAAACCTCCTGTTTTAAATCAAAATAGTAGTCGTCATGTATAAATAAATTGCGACGTTGCCGTCTTTCATGTTCGCGTGTACAGTGTGTTTCTTTTACATGTCAATTTAAAATTTTTATTGAATATTTTCTTATTGGAAAAAATTTTAAAACATTTTGTTTTCGAATGGAAATATTTTTTTTAGCATGTATGTATGCTATACTATTTCGGGTTAACGGGAACGCCCTCTGTTAGTTAACATACTGTATATTACCTAAAAAAAAAAATTGGAACTCCCAGTTGTAATTAGTATTTCGTAATAAATTTCGTAAATAACTGTTTTAAGCATATCCTTATGTAATATTGCCTTAGTCTAACGAAAAATCGTGTGTATTAAAAAAACTTACCATCATCATCACTTTCGTTTGCTTGCAAAATAAATAGATAAGAATCATTAACTCAAAGCATAGAAATCGCGCGAGCATGACCGACCCGACCCGACCTGGCGATAATTTTTATAATTCTTTTACTTTTTATATTTTTAGGTACCTTTCAAATGTCTACAGTAACTAACTAAAGGGTTTACTTGTTTGAAAGCCAAAAGGGCCTAAAATAAATAACATACTTCACATTTGTTTTTCTTTTGAACCAACTCGTCCTAACGCGGTCTACTGCTAGTCATACGCCTCTCCCAGTGCTGTGTCACAATCCTGTATGCCTACTACTAACTACTTGTAGGTCAAACAAATATGTATTTGTTCCGTGCGGGAATCGAACCCGCGACACGCAGCGCAGCAGTCAATGGCTTAACAACTGCGCCAACCGTGCTATCATCCCATCACAATTAGTCCGCACCTGATGTAAATCGACGTATTTTTAATCGCCATGTTTTTAATAGCGTCTAAACTGTTTTTGAAGTATCTTTGTTGCAACTTGTGAGGACTAAACTAATATGGTATCTTTTTCTTAATAAATTTCTGTTTTTGTTTTTTTTTTTATACGTTGCTCCTCAATAGGAAATACTCCTGTATCGTGGACGCATTTACAAACATTTAAAACTGACGTACACAAACATCCAGACCCGGAACAACTATTTGTACGACAAACAACTATTTGTTTCATGTGGGAATCGAACCCGCAACAAGCAGCACAGCAGTTGATTGCTGAGCCGCTGCATCAACCGTGTCGTCAGAAAAATAGAAAGGAAAGATACAATGAACCAGTTATGGTTCGGGATTGTATGTTCTCTCTTTGGTCATTGTTTTACGTACTTATTGATATTATTTTTATGCACCAACTAATGAATGACTGAATATGGTTTTGGCGACAACTGGTCGCACGGTGAATGCGATAGTATGTGCAAAACCAAAAAAGTGATTCCAAAATAAATAAATAACATACCAGGCTCCTTCTTGAACTCGACCTTGAGAATATTCTTCTTCATAACATTATCCACAAAGTGGGCTGCTCCACGCACCCATTCCTTATACCTGGCCTCTTCGTAATCCTTGATTGCTTTGGAGAATGACTTGTATTGCATGAAAGCTTCCGTCTTTTGTTCACAGTTATTTAGTTCTGGGACCTAGGAAGTTGTTTTCAGATAGGATTTTTGCACTGTTAACACATTTAGTGCAACTGACTCGCCCGGAGAGTTTATGTGGAGTCTCTGGGCGAGCCGGTGGCACTAAATGTGTTAAGCTTACCCCCAAAATTTAAATTGGACGTAGCTATGCAAAATGGATCCAGCCTCAAAAACTTTATTTTGAGAAATTAATATATTAAAATAACATGACAGTAGTTTGTTTTAAATTTCCTTTTAAATAATTGGTATTTTCCTGTACTTTTTTGCGGTTTGGATATTTTTTGCATATACTAAATTTGATGTATAGATGCCATTTATGACAATAACTCAAAAAACTTTCTTTTCCTTTCTGGAATAAATTTTATATACCCATTGCACGTCGATATTGCTGCCAGCCTGTATACTGGATGACTGTTTGTCGCCCCAAAAATAATAGGGTATGTTAAATAGGTCAACATAGTAGAACCCTATAGCATAGAAAATATATAAGATTTTTATTTGAAGTAAATATTTCCTATAAGAACAAAAAGATAAAAAGAAATCGAACACTAAATATCGAAAATTCAAATCATACGTACCCTAAAAAAATTACATCCGGTATAAACCACAAATACATACAATTCGATTTAATACCGTCTATTATAAGGCTCTGGATTTAATCACTTACCTTCTGGAACTTCATGATAGGCTGTTTCATCTTGTTGAAGAGCGCTCTCGCCCAGTAGATGGCGCCAGCGACCGGTGGGTGGTTGCGAAGAAGTGGAGGGTTTTTGCGGTAACGCTGTATTCGCATATTAGTATTAATTTTTATATTATACTACCCTACGTTATGAATTTTATTAAAGGCTTGGTTAGAGTATGGGCTAAGAATTGGTTGCTTCTATGAATTTTATGTGTATGATACTTCCGCATATAATACAATGAAGGCACAAATGTTAAAAAACTAAGTTTGCACATACCCGTGACATTTTTAGCCTGTAAATATTCGTATTAAAATTCACTGAGATCTTTTTTGGGTAACTTTGTCATTTGACACATTAAGAAGCCTATGTTTACGTCTAGTTCATGCAAACTAATATTAAGAGGAAAATATGTTTCTTTGTTGTAAGATGTCAAAAACGTTGCAACACTAGGAATTTCTCCTCTATCGTGGGTACACTATTACCGCGCGTCATAGCTTATATTGTTAAGTTCTATAGTGAATGAAGTTCACTTCTAAAGGATAGCTATTGTGGCGACACCTAGGTATACCGTCGCGTGCGAAATACTGTTTCTTATGCATCTATAGTTTTGAACGACGCTCAAGTACTCACAGTAAACTTATCCTCAATGACAGTGATCTCCTTAATAAACTGTCGCATGATGAGGTCGAACTTCGTGGCCAGTTGCTGTTTGATCGACTCGCGAATGTCGAACTCGAGAAACTTTAGCAATACTGTCAGTGATTCTTCTGAAGATCTAGAGGGGATAGAAGGCATACGTATAATGGTTCCCCACCTTCTGGAAGCTTAGGGTGTAATAGCTTAGTTTTACAACATATTAAAATCGTCCATTTGGACTACCTACTATTGAAATATCATCATTTCACCCGAAAGACGTCCACTACTGTACATAGGCCTCCCCCGAAGATCTCCACGACGCCGGTTCTGCGCCTCCCGCATCCAGCAGTATCCCGCGACCTTCACCAGGTCGTCGGCCCACCTTGTCGGGGGCCTACCCACGCTGCGTTTTCCGTTGTATGGTCGAGAACCCGCCGGCCCCATCGGGCATCGGTCCTACGGGCAATGTGCCCGGCCCACTGCCACTTAAGTGTTGTAATTTTTCGGGCTATGTCGGTTACTCTCTCGATTGAAATTTGAAATGATGTTATTCTTTCAGACAAAAATTACTGAACGGAGTCATAGGAAATTTGGCAAATAGATAGTTTATAATCAGGATTCAGATAAAGGGTACTTGTTACCCAAATATTCCCACGGGATCGTAATTTATGCTGTTAAAACTGCGGGTAGTTGCAAGTATTTTATACTAGCTTTCGATATGTTTTTTATTTTGAATGCCCCGCTCCCATCAGTCTCATCGTGTTGTTATATAGCCTAAAGTGTACCTGGGTTAATGGGCTATCCAACGCATATTTTTGTTTTTAAATCGGATCAGCAGTTCCTGAGATTAGTGCGTTCAAACAAACTAAGCCTGAGTAAGCTTCCAGCGTACGGCATTTCCCCTAGCCTGACTGGCTGGGTAAAAGACTTCCTGACTGAATGGTCCCTCCGAGTTGTTGTCGACGGATGCTCATCTGAGCCCATGTCGACTAACGCCGCTGTTCCTCAGGGGTCTGTTCTCTCTGCAACTCTATTCCTGCTGCATATTAACGATCTGCTGATGCCCGGTATCTATGGGTATGCAGATGACAGCACAGTCGTAGAGAGATACCTGCCGGATGCTCGGGCTAGTAGCGATTCAATCCGGTCCGAAAGAGAGGCCATGGTTGAGCGAACGAGTGTTGCACTGCAGGCAGTCTCCGAATGGGGCAATGGCAATCTTGTAGTATTCAATGCCGCCAAAACACAGGCGTGTCTTTTCACCGCCAAAAGGAGCCCGTTCACCTTGGCTCCTACTTTTCGAAATGTGTCCTTGGAGTGTACCGACCGGCTTCAGCTTTTGGGAGTTGAGATTTCATCGAACCTAAACTTTGGGCGGTTCATTGAGTCCAAGGCCAAGGTGGCTGCCAGGAAACTTGGCGTCATCGCAAAGGTCCGGCGGTACTTCACACCAGGGCAGCTTCTACTGATGTACAAAGCAGGTCCGTTCGTGTGTGGAGTACTGCTGCCACATTTGGGCTGGTGCTGCTAAGAGTCACCTAGTCACTTTGGATTCAGTGGAGAGGCGTGCGAAGAGGCTGATTGGTAACCCGGATTTAACTCGAGACGGTCACCAAAGCCTAGAGCATAGGCGTAGAGTAGCCAGCCTTTCGGTGTTCTATAGGATGCATTTTGGGGAGTGTGCGAGGGAATCGCATGATTTAATTCCCCCATCTCCGTTCCACCATCGGACGACCCGTCGTACGGCTAGTTTCCACCCTTACGTTGTTAACACCACTACGATACGGACGAAGCGTTTCGGCTTCTCCTTTATACCGCGTACATCGCGGGACTGGAACAATTTGCCAGCGGCGGTGTTTCCGTCGGACTACAATTTGAGTGTCTTCAAGGCTAGATTGAATAGGCTCTTAATAAACTAGTGCGCTTTACCATCAACGATTGCGTCACTGCTTACCATCAGGCGGGATTGCGGTCAAGCGCTAGTTTATAATTAATAAAAAAAAAAAAAAAACTCTTCAGCTTTATATATTAGTATAGAGTATAATAGATAATCTCACCTCAAATTCCCGAAACACTGATTGATGTAATTCTTGGCCTCTTCTTCTAGGTACCTAACTTCGTTCCAGAAGTCTCCCATGATAACGTCCCAGTTCTCTTTGTTATCAACAACGAATATACTGAAATCGATCGTTCTGATCGGAAAGACGAGATTTTTGACGCGTTTGCGCACGTCGTCGATCATTGTAGGATCGCTAATGATCGATTTAAGTTCTAGGCCGAAGATACGCTCGTAGTCTATTAGGACCTGGAAGAGTTAATATGTTGTACAAACTGAACTGTGGTGTAGGTAGAAACAAAAAAACTGCCCTAGCAACAATGCCTATAGTCAGTCTGCGTGAACAACAGCAGCTGATCGAACTCCCAGCGCGCTCCCTTGTTACGTGGGACTAACTACTCTATTGTAATATACATAAGGTTGATATCTACCTGTACCACATCCCCCAAGTCCCGAGCAACGGTTCCCATATAGTCAGTCAGTCTGCGTGAACAACAACGGCTGAACGAACTCCCAGCGCGCTCCCTTGTTACGTGAGACTAACTACTCTATTGTAATAGACATAAGGTTGGTATTTACCTGCACTACATCCCCCAAGTCCCGAGCAACGGTTCCCATATAGTCAGTCTCCGTGAACACCAGCGGCTGATCGAACTCCCAGCGCGCTCCCTTGTTACGTAGGAATAACTACTCTATTATAATAGACATAATGTTGATATCTACCTGCACCACATCCCCCAAGTCCCGAGCAACGGTTCCCATATAGTCAGTCTGCGTGAACAACAGCGGCTGATCGAACTCCCAGCGCGCTCCCTTGTTACTCAGTTCGATGCTGCGTCGAGTCTCCCTGTATAACGTGTGCCACATCTCCATAATCTTCTGCCCGTTACGGGCCAGGGCTAAGACTACTTCGTTGGGATTGCTGAAAAATTGTTATTTGGGTTTAGATTACTCAATTAAACTAAGAAATAACAGCCTTATGGGTCTTTCGATCAGGTTAAGCTACTCTTGCCGAGGTTGGTCCATGATCCGAACATCTTAATTCGTATTTCGTTGCTCGGAAACGTTAAGCCTTTGATTCCGGCTGTGATTAGTAGATATTCGACGCTCTTTATGGGTCGTCAGAATCCCGAAGGTTGACAACCAGTCTTGCCACGAGGTTAGCCAAAACCTGGATTGTTGAAGTCAGATAGGCAGTCGTTTCATGTAAAAAACTGGTGCTTCCAGCTTCATCAGGTGAAACCGGAAGCCTTTTTTTTTCCGGGGTGGAAATCCTCAAAGGATGTCCGCCGCACTGGGGTGGGCGACGGGGTCTGTCAGACTTTTACTGACTAAAACCATCCCGGTGTCTCTTCTATCACGAGCGCGCGTGGGGCCGCGGGAGTCTAAATTCTTCCACGGTCCCACACCCTCGTGCTGGCCCGGTCTGTCCGGGCCTCGTCTCAGAGGCGCGCGCCGACACTCGCGCGCGCCTCCGCCTCGGGGTCCATCAAATAGGGGGCGGAGACTTCCCCCTGTCCCGCGCCCATTGACCCATTCTTGGGGGGCGGAAGAGGGCTTTATCCGCCCCACCTCGGCGCCCGGCGCGTCTTCTGCAGCCCGGGAAAGGAGTTGAGATCTCCCACTCCCGTTCCGCAGCTTCCTTCTGCGACATCACGTCCTCGCAAAAGGACACCACCGCGTCCCACGACTCTGCGCTACCGACCATCCTCCGCACTACTGCCGGCAGCGTCAGGTCGCCTCCTACTTCATTTATGAGGACACAGCGTTGCTCCTCCGAAGCTACACACTCGGAGAGCGTGTGCTGGGCCGTGTCCTTTTTTTTTTTTTTATGAGTGGGGAAATCCTCGTGGATACCCTCCGCCTGGGAATAACGGAAGGTTATGTCGGACTCCTACCGACTAAAACCCCACTATTCCTTCGAGTACCATTCGACGAGGGCCCGGGATATACTACTGCATTCGCCGCACCCCCGTCTGGTATGAGCCCACCATCCCTAGCGGGCGCCATCACCAAGTGCACCCGATACCACGACCGCACAGACCACCACTAAGACGCACATAGCCATGTCCCCTCCGTGAGCCCTAGCGCTCGAGCGACGTCACGGCCCCAATTTCGTCATCCGCATGGTCTTTCTTATGGTGGCCGGAGATCGTTAAGCGCCCTTCGACGCCCGGCTACTCTTCTGGTGCGAGTGGAGTGAGAAGCATGTTCTCTCTCCCTCTCCGCAGCCTCCTTTGCATGCATCACCTCCTCGCAAAAAGAGGCCACAGCATCCCACGCTTCTTCGCTTCTGACCATGGACTGTACAACGACTCGAAGCGAGAGATCACCCGCACCGAGTTTCGCGACGAGAGCATAGCGCTGTTGGGCCCAAGCTGAGCATTCCTCCAGCGTATGTTGCGCCGTGTCCTCGTGGCAACTCGTACAGTGATGACATACGGGCGTCCGCTCCCGACCTATGCGACGCAGGTATTTACCGAAACATCCATGTCCAGTAAGCACCTGCGTCAGTCGAAAACTGAGGGCACCATGCAGCCTCTCCAGCCATTCCTCCATAACAGGCCTTAATGCCACTATTGTGGCGAGGCCCCACCTGGGTTGCGCCAGTCGCTCCCTCTATTCAGTCACTAGAAACTGACAGAGTTCGGTTTTTCGCGCTTCGAATGCCCGGGGAACCGGGGGTTGACCACTCATGAGTTCCGCCTTCCGCCAACGATATAGGGATGCAAGGATTTTCGCATCAAGATCCCAGGGCGTTGATCCAGCTAAGAGAGTTGCTGCCTCGTAAGAGATCGTACTGTTATACCTTTACAATGTTAGTGGAATGGCTTAGCAACGCTCAGATGTGCCACGTCAGCATTATGGGTTACAGTACGTCATTCATGAGCCCAGCGAGGCAGTTGGTTCTAAATCTCGGTACGGGTCGGAGGTCCTAACGCTTACCATTTCTACTATTTCTATAATCTAAATCCTAATAAGTAATTAAATTCTATTCTGGCTTAAATAATTGTTTTTTTTTAAAACAAGATTCCCAAGTCTCGTATAATATTTGGTGGCAGCGGTGGGATACGAAAATCCCCTACCCGAATACGTCTTCGAAGAAAACTGAAGTGCCAGTGAAATCAAGTGTATCAATTAAGTGTATAAATATTCTAAATCTACTTCGAAAGTGCTAAAAGTTAAAGCAAGTTACAAAAACAAATCAGTGTCGTGTCAGTGCAAGAAATCTAAGTGCTCAACCGACATCCTGTCTTGAGTGTTGCATCCAGCAACCGAGACCGGCTTCATCCTCTGCTGGTCCAGAGGTCTACTACAACTGCTGTTCAGCTGTTTACCGCTGGAGAAGCGGTCACGATGTTCCTGAATATCCTCACAATGGTGGCGTTCCTGTGAGTGATCTAAAAGTCAATTACATCTACTTTGGCCATTACAACATCCTAGCACGAATACTAGAATTAACTCAGAGTCCATACTATTCCTATGTAACTATTTTAATACCATAATTTTATTGTACACTGTTCATACATTGTTACCGATAAGACCTTATTGTAACGCTCCTGATTATTTTGTTTAGACTACGCGTTTCGATTACGCGTCTATAACACTGAGTCACTTATACAAAGTAACATAAGCTAGAGGCGATTTCTTGTTATTAAGATAAGTTATATTTTATTGTTTAAAATCAAATCATGGCTTCTAAACATGATACAAAGGAGGAAAGTTCCAGTGGTTCTAGAAATACGAGAGCCGAAATTGAAGAAAAAATAGAACTCGGTATTCTATTCAAATTCATCAAACCATTCGATGGTTCCAGGGAAAAGTTGAATCCCTTTATTACTAACTGCGAGAGCGCCTTTGACATTGCTACTAAAAGTCAAAAATCTATCCTATTCAAATATATTCTAAGTCAATTAACAGATAAAGCTGAAACTACATGTAGTGTCAAAGAGTTCGAGTCCTTTGATCAATTCATCGAGTTCCTAAAACATCAATTTGGTGAAAGAAAACACTATGCTCATCTACTCACCGAACTTCAAGATTGTAAACAAAACTCTTCTGAAACAGTCAATCAGTTCGCTTTAAAGATAGAAACTTGTTTAGCGAAATTACTTACGGAAATAAACATTTCCATTCCAACAAAACGCAAAACAGAGTTAACAGGTCGTGTAGCTGCAATGCAAGATCTTGCACTTCACACTTTCATAATAGGTCTCTTACCACGCATATCACAAGTCGTTAGATGTCGCAACCCCGACTCGCTAAACTCCGCTATAAGTTTCGCAGTCGAAGAAGAGAAAATTATATCTAGCATCTATAAAAGATCCGCATCCAGTACTCACTCCAATAATGACAGATTAAAAAACACAAATTATCGCCGTGACTCCCAATCGTCGCGTTTCCCAACTCCACGGAATCACCAATCTGATCATTCAAAAGTAAATACCAACGATATGATATGTCGCTACTGCAAAAATATAGGCCATACTATTGAAAATTGTCGCAAAAGACAATACAACAACAGTAGAAATCAATCTACTACTTCCACTTCCGATGGCCGTCAATCTAATTCTACACGAACTTCAAGTTCTAGGCCAGCTCGTAAAGTTTTCGTCTTAAAGAGAAACGAGGAAGATAATCTAGATGAAACCAATCAAGATGATTTAAACGAGTAAAATTTCCTGAACGGTATCGCGCAGGAAATTCGTCCTACTATACTAAAGCCGATGCCCCTATCTTCACTGTATCCCCTGAATCAATTACTAAATCCACTGAATCGCGTACTAAATCCACTGTATCTATAAAAAAAACAAATCCTAAATCCACTGAATCTATGAAAAAGTCGATTACTAAACCCACTGAATCACTTACCAAACCCACTGTATCTTTGAAAAAACAAATTACAAAATCCACTGAATCGCATACTAAACCCACTGTATCTAGGAAAAATCCGTCTACTAAATTCACTGAATCGTTTACTAAATCCACTGTATCTATGGAAAAACCACTTACCAAATCCTCTGAATCGCTTACTAAATCCGCTGAATCACATACTAAATCCACTGTATCTATGAAAAATCCATTTACTAAATCCACTGAATCGTTTACTAAATCCACTGTATCTATGAAAAAACCATTTACCAAATCCTCTGAATCACTTACTAAATCCACTGTATCCAAGAGAAAACTCACTACCAAATCTACTGAATTACTCACTGAACACACTGAATCCGCTATTCCTACCAAATCCTGTAAAGTGCAAAACCCAAACATGAAATCCACCGATTCTATTCCCATTCCAAATCGCAATACTTTCTCCGATAACTCACAACATCTGAAACAGAAAACAAATGTGAAAATCTATAAAATACATCAAAACACAGAGAAAAGATACTTACCTCACGTAATAATCGATACTCCGGTTGCCGATAAGCCTTTATCCTTCTTAATTGACACGGGTTCCTGTATAAGTCTGCTGAAATTAGATTCTATGTCCAAAGTCCCAAAGTTAAGTGATGATATAATAATCCTCAAAGGAATTGATCCTGGAGAAGAAACAACTTCAACCCTAGGCAGCTTTAAAATGCAAACATTCAAAAAACATGGCAAACCCTATATTCATGATTTTCACGTTGTCAAAAATATTAGCCTAAGTTTCGACGGCATCATAGGTAACGACCTCCTGAAAAACTTAGGTTGCCAAATCGACTATCTTCAAGGAACTTTACAGATAGATGAATATTATATCGACTTAAAATTCGCTGAACCATTATATAACATTCCACCTCGTACTGAAACTGTAATTGAATGCACAGTAAGTAATCCAAATATAAAGGAAGGTCTGCTCATAGACCAACACATCTCTGATTCGTTATTAGTAGCCAACTGCGTAGTTAGCGTGAAAGAAAACAACCGTATTAACATTACAGTTGTCAATATCTCCGAAGAGTCCGTTATACTCCAATCTAACCTTAATCTAACACTAGAACCTATAGGCACTCAAGCCTGTTCAAAATCTCAAGAATCATTGCCTCTTATGCACATTTCTACAAGAACTAAAAAGGTTCTCCAGCATCTTAGGATGTCTCACCTCAATGAAGAGGAATATAATGCCCTATTACAAGTCTGTACAGACTTTTCCGATATCTTCCATATCCCTGGCGATAAGCTCACATACACTACAATTGCCGAACATAATATCAGAACAAACACAGATATTCCTATTCAAACTAAATCTTATAGATTTCCCGAGTGTCACAAAAAAGAAGTTGAAAATCAAATTAACAAAATGCTTGAAGAAAACATCATAACACCTTCTAATTCACCATGGTCCTCACCCATTTGGGTTGTGCCCAAAAAGCTGGATGCTTCGGGACAACAAAAATGGAGAATCGTTATTGATTATAGAAAACTCAATGACATTACTATTGGAGAAACATATCCTATTCCACAAATAACTGAAATTTTAGATCAATTGGGGAAAAGTCAATACTTCACAACTTTAGATTTAGCCTCAGGCTTCCATCAGATTCCAATGTCCGAGCAAGACGCTCCCAAAACCGCCTTTTCTATACCACAAGGTCATTTCCAATTTTCGAGAATGCCATTTGGGCTGAAAAATGCCCCTTCTACCTTTCAAAAAGTAATGAACACATGCTTGTGTGGACTTCAAGGCTCACGATGCTTTGTTTATTTAGACGACATTGTAGTGTACTCACCTGACTTACCAAGTCACATTCAAAATCTGTCCGCTGTTTTCGATAGGCTCAGGAACTATAACCTGAAACTCCAACCAGATAAATGCGAGTTTCTATGCAAAGAAGTGGCTTACCTTGGTCACCTCATCAACAAAGACGGTGTTCAACCGAATCCTAGAAAAGTCAAATATATCACTGAATTCCCAAAACCAAAATGCCCAAAAGATGTAAAATCTTTTCTTGGCCTCGTATCTTACTACAGACGTTTCATACCTGACTTTTCCAAACTAGCAAAACCATTAACATCTCTCCTAAAAAAGGACGCACCGTTCAATTGGAACAATGAACAAGAGCTCGCTTTCGAAAACCTAAAAACTAAATTAGTGACGTCACCGGTGTTAATATATCCTGATTTTACCAAACCTTTTATCCTCACCTGTGACGCTTCCAACTTCGCTGTTTCAGCCATATTATCCCAAGGTCCAATCGGAAAGGACCGTCCAATCGCTTACGCGTCTCGAACACTCAATAAGGCTGAGTGTAACTATAGCGTTACCGAAAAAGAATGCTTAGCTATTATCTTTGGAACTAAAGCCTTCCGACCCTATCTGTATGGAAATCGATTTACCATAGTCACTGATCACAAACCACTACAGTGGTTATTCAACTGCAAGGATCCTGGCTCTAGGCTAGTACGCTGGAGACTCAAATTAGAGGAATTTGACTATAATATTGTATACAAGAAAGGGAAAATGAATACTAATGCTGATGCATTGTCTCGATATCCAGTTAACCCTATTCAAGGTAAACCTTCGACAACCTCTGATCCTCTATTACTAGACCTTGACACTGAATTCGATGATCCTTTAGAGGATCCTCTTATAATTTTTCCATCTCCCATTCCGTTCTCTTTCGAAGATAACGACCTGCTAAATCAAGAAATAAATCCCGACTCTAATATACTACAAAACCCTATACCGCAAAATGAACCAATACTATCTCCAGATCTCATAGATCTAGGACCAAACTTACCTTACCTTGAGACTAGCCCTAACAGTACTGACCTTAACCTTGACTTCGACTCGTTACAAATTCCCTCACCAAATGAGCAATCAAATCTAAATGAAGACAATTATTCCCAATTCCTAAAGTCAAATAAAAATAATACTTGCAACACAATTCTAAAAGAACACAACGAAAGCCTACTAAAAACAACATGCAAGGTAATATTAATTCCTACATCAATAGACTTAGATGAATCAAATCCCTACATCCCCGAAATTCTCCTAAATTCCGGCAACGAAGACGAAATCCTTAATTCTGAAAAAGAATTATACCACTTTCTAAAAACTGAATACAACGGCAAAACTGTTTACTTTATCTTTACAAAAGTTCACCACTTTGACGAGTTACCTTATCATGCTATTTATGACACTCTGAAACAAATTAGAAGCGAAATCCTGAAATCCGAACAAATAACAGACGTTGCTATCTCCGATTTCAAAAATCCATTTGATAATCACTCCTACACCAAAATCTACAATATCCTAACTCATATTTTTCACAACACAAACATTCAAATCCACGTTTACCTAAATAAAACAATATACCCTACTCTGAGTGAAAGACCCAAAATCATGCGTGAAAACCACGATATTCCTACAGCCGGGCACTTAGGCTCGACGCGAATGTATAACAGAATCCGAGAACAATTCTATTGGAAAGGCATGCGAAGCGACATAGAAGACTATGTCAAGAAATGTAAACTATGTCAGGAAAATAAAGCACTGAGAAAATTAAATAAGGCCCCAATGGAAATCACTACTACATCCACAGCACCGTTTCAGAGAATAGCACTGGACATAGTAGGACCTTTGCCCGAGTCCGGTCCCGCTAAACTAAAATATATACTCACCTTACAAGATGATCTTACGAAATATTCAACCGCTTACCCGATACGTAGTACAACCGCCGAAGAATCTAGCGATTGTCTTATTCATTTTATATCCTTATTCGGAATTCCTAAATCTATATTAACTGATCAAGGTACTAACTTTACGTCCGACCTTTTTAAAACAACTTGCAAATTCCTTAAAATTAAACAATTATGGTCATCGCCTTACCACCCTCAGACGCAAGGAGCTTTAGAACGCAGTCATTCGACTCTCAAGGAATATTTAAAATCCTTCGTAAATACAGACCAAGACAACTGGCCGACTTACGTCTATACAGCTATGCTGACTTATAACACGACGGAACATTCAACGACAAAATTTACTCCTTACGAGCTAATATTTGGTCATAAACCCTTTATTCCTAACTCCATCTATGAAACTGAACCTAACACAACCTATTCAGACTACATTAGAATGTTACAACATAAATTTAAACACACTAGGGAAAAAGCCTTGGAAAATATATTAAAATCCAAGGAATCCTCTAAATCTTATTACGACTCTCATACTAAATCACCACCACAGTACAAAGCTGGTGACTACGTCTACCTTAAAGCCCACCTGAGGCTCAAAAAGGCACTCTCACCTATCTGGAAAGGACCTTACAAAATCATTAAAGTTCACAATAACAACACAGCTACACTTCTTATAAACAGACGTCATGTGACTCATCATTTCGATCAAATGAAACCTGCGGTAATTAACGACTCCGTACTACTGTTAGAGATCGATTAAAATAATCAATCATTAATTATTTACATGTAAATATTAGCTAGTAATTAGAATAGATCTTTAACGTAGTTTAACTGATTTCATTAATTCTATTTCAGCGCCTCGGTCAATGCGCATCAAGATTTTATCAAGCCTCTTCCTTCTAGTTCCGGTATATACTTCGATAACATAGGAAAACTTAAAGCGATTAAGGGGAAGTTAAATATAATTAGTCATGTAAACATTTCTCTTATAAATCCCCACCTATCTAACCTCAACGATATCATAGGCATACTTATGAAAACATGTCAAAAATCAAGCAACCTTCAATGTGATGATATACTATCTCCACTCACATTTCGGTACAACGAAATTAAACGCGAGTTTGACTCTATCTCACATCTAATGTCAAAACGTAATAAACGTTCAGCTTGGTTCGCCGGAATAGGCACCGTTTTCAAACATGTTTTCGGCATTCTAGATGAAGACGACGCATCAAAATACGATTCCGCTATTGAATCATTTCAAAACCACGAGAAAAAGCTCGCGGAACTAATGAAAGAAAATATCTTAATTACTACTACTTCTCTAGAATCATACAAAGAAACGATTAATAAATTAAAATATAACGAAGTTTCTCTCAAAAATACTCTAAGCCAACTCTTACTACAATTAAATAATATCACAGAAACTTCTAAAATCCTGATATCCGAAACTAAATTCTATTCCATACTTGCTAATCTCGAAAGTTCTCTACTAGCATTGTCGTTTCAGCTTGAAGACATAACAAACGCTATCCTGTTGTGTAGTCAAAACATCCTGCATCCAAACATAATAAGTCCAACGCAATTATACTACGAACTCGTTGATAACGACAGGCACCTACCTAGAGACACTGGAATTCCTGTAACGCTAAGTCTAGATAACATCCATTTAATATTAAGCATATCTGAAGTCGCTTGTTATTATTATAAGAATAAACTTGTATTTGTATTACAAATTCCTTTAGTTACTAATGATGAATTTATTTTGTACCATAATTTAGCATTACCAACCCCTCATGGGTCAAATAATCCTAATACTTTTAGTTTAATTTTACCTTCTAGTTCGTATATTGCCATTTCTAAAGATAAGCTAAACTTCTGTAATCTAGATACCCTAGATAAATGTAAAACAATGTACTCTGAGTTCTTTCTATGTGAGATACCTACGGTATTGTTGACAAGCGTCAGTCCTACATGTGAAAGTGAATTACTAACTAAAACTATTAGTGCTATTCCTACTCAGTGTGAAACCAAAACAATTGTTGGCGAATTGGACATTTGGAAATCGCTTATAAACAATCAATGGATTTTCGTGCAGTCTCGTTCAAGCAAAGTGTCAATGGACTGTAATAACTCCGAATTACGTGAGATGATAGTATCCGGAACTGGTATACTACGGATTCCAAATCAGTGTACAGTCTACACAAAAAGTGCAAAACTTATATCGTCAAAAGACTCAATCAATGTAGAAATTCCTATTCCTAGATTAGACTTTAACATTATAAATGATCCATGTTGTAAATTAGATAATAAGTCTACTACTAGTTTAAATAATATCATATCCCCTATTTTACTACAAAATATCGACTTAGATGATTTAACTTTAAAGAAACAAAATAATAAGTTATATTCAGATTTAAATAAACTTATTAATGAAGAACCTATTCTAGTAAAATACGGGACACACTATTCTATTCTAACCATATGTATTTTAGTTATACTAATTTCTTTTATGTCATTCAAGTTATGCAAAATTATTTGTAAACATAGATCTAAGTTCTATATTTCTTGTGTTAAACCAATGACTCATACCGATGACGATGTCAGTAATTATAATATTAGTACTGAACCCGAAAACTCTTCAATTCCATTACCTAGATTACGTGATATAGTTTAAATTCCTGAATTTCGGCTTTTATCCCCGAATTTCAGTCTTATGGGGGGGGCTGTTATACCTTTACAATGTTAGTGGAATGGCTTAGCAACGCTCAGATGTGCCACGTCAGCATTATGGGTTACAGTACGTCATTCATGAGCCCAGCGAGGCAGTTGGTTCTAAATCTCGGTACGGGTCGGAGGTCCTAACGCTTACCATTTCTACTATTTCTATAATCTAAATCCTAATAAGTAATTAAATTCTATTCTGGCTTAAATAATTGTTTTTTTTAAAAACAAGATTCCCAAGTCTCGTATAATAGTACGGTATCCTCTTATCACCCTGACAGCCATCGCTCTCTGTGGCCTTCGCAATATTGCAACGTTACTGGCCGTCAGGGTGTCCGCCCATACTGGCGCACCATATAGGGCCATGGACCGCACAATTCCCATATACAATTTCCGGCAGGAGGCATTGGGTCCCCCTAAATTAGGTAGAAGTCGAGCAAGGGCAGCTGCAACGCTCATTAACCTTGGGACCAACAGCTGAATGTGCAGCCCGAAGTCCCACCGGCTGTCGAGGACAAGTCCAAGATATTTCATCGTCGACTCGACACCGATGCGGACGCCTCCTACCACTATGTGTAAATCCCGTGGTGGCTTGTTCCGAGGCCCATGGAAACAAAGAGCCTCAGATTTGTGCAAAGACACCTCGAGACCCAAACGCCGAATCCTTCCAACAATCTGCGCAACACCCGCCGTGGCAAGCATGACTGATTGCCGATGCGTTAGCCCCCGGGCTGTCACCAGAGTGTCATCGGCGTAGAATGTGATGCTGACACCATGAGGCAGTGCACCGCGCAACACCCAGTCATAACCAATGTTCCACAGCAACGGCCCCAAGACCGAACCCTGCGGAACACCACACGACGTCTCTCGTCGGTTCCATCCCTCCCGACCCGGGTAGACCACGGCTCTTTCCGCTAAGTAGTTCCCGATAATGCGACGAAGGTAGGCAGGCACACGATGGTATACGAGCGCTTCTCTTATGCAGCTCCACGGCAAGGTGTTAAAAGCGTTGGCGATATCCAGTGATACCGCCAAAACGACCGCGCCCTGGGTAACTGCTTCTTCTGCTGCAGCCTTTACACGCATAATAGCATCCACGGTGGATCGCCCCCGGGCGAAAACCAAACTGGTTATCTGACAAATCTGGTCCTACACCGCTCAGGTGCCGAACGAGGCGGTCAGCGACTATTCTCTCAAATAGCTTGCTCGCCTCGTCCAAGAGCACAATGGGCCTGTATGCTGACGGAGATTCTGCAGGGCGCCCCTGTTTCCTTAACAGGACCAGTTTGCCAATTTTCCACCGCCGTGGAAACTGACCCCGTTCGAGGCATGCGCTAAAAAGGCCTGCGAATCGCGGCCAAAGAGCCCGCATAGATAATGCTAGTGCACGGCCTGGTATGCCATCCGGACCAGGGGCGGTGTTTTTGGCTTGTAGCCGCAGCACCCCGGCTTTCAGCTCTGTTTGGGTCACTTCGGGTACACGTTGGTACGTGCTGGGCCGTGTCCTCACAAACCACCACCTGTGACATCGCAGCCGTGACTATCAACGTTGCTTCGACGGGAGCTCGCCTCTCAGCACCCGGTCGTAGCCGATGTTCCACAGGAGCGGTCTCGTAATTTCAAAACGTTCACATTCTGATCTGTATCGACCTGCCCAAAAAAACGCCTAATTTTTGTACATTCTGACAGTGACAAGTTTTTGTGTTTTATTTGTTTATCGCCGAGACTTTGTTTTTATTTTTATGCTTTTACTATTATCTTTTTTAGTTTGGTTTGTGATTTGCCGTCCCTTCTCCTTCATTTTTTTTTCAGTGCTTGTATATTATAACCCTGCTTTATCTTTTACAAATTGACTCGAACGGTATATACAGAGTAGTGATAGTACGTATAACCCGCGCAGATAAAGAAAAGATCTGAAAATGGCGGCGGATACTTATGGTACGGTTGACGAAACAGGCCATTGTTCAATCACAAATCAAAAGCTAAAATAGTAAAATGTCATATTTACGTTGTAAATATTGTTATTTACAGCGTAAATATGACGTTTTACTTGTTAGTTGTTGTGTTTGTTTTTATTGTTGTTTTTGTTGATTTTAATTGGTCAAACTCAACAAAAACAACAAAATAACAGAAACTGTAGCAGAACGAAATTAACGATAACTCGGAGTGCGCCAAAGTAACTTCAGTAGTTTGGAAAGCGAATCCTGAATTCCTAATCGATGTTTTTTTTGCAGCGCTTACTTCACTGTGTGAGTATAGACAGCGATAGAGAGTGAGTGAGAATGCATGCGAGCGGACGCCATTTACAGATCTTTTCTTTATCTGCGCGGGTTATATTAATAGATTTTAACTTTGGATTCGGTTTCATTAAATTTTGAATGAAAAGAATGAAACTGAATTAACAACTAATTTTCGAAAAACACAACTAGTCATCAGTTCTGTTGGCAAGAAAGATGGCAACACTTTCTATCATTTGTATTTTCTTACAGCATATTGTCTATTTTCGACAACTCTCAATCATCTACTACCCGCGGATACAAAACACTTTCTATGCTTACTCAAAAAGCTTATGAACGTCAAGGACTTTCTCCAGCTTGGCGTTAAGAGCCCATGAGATCCTGGACAGCAAAGGCACCATAGTCTCGTCAGAACGGTACCCTTTGGAAAGTACCCACATCATGTATATACTTTCCACCATTTCCGGCAGGATTTCTATCACTTGGGGTAGAGTTGAATCGTCTTCTATGACCTAAAAAGATATAGGCATGCGTTAAAATTAACCCAACCAGAGGCTATATTTTGGTGTAGTCAGGCAAATGGAGTATAATCTGTCCATTAGGTAAGCAGTTTTTTTGCCAGCTATCTTAGAACGACAAAGTGACAGAGTTTGACTGATAAGAAACTGCAGTTAAAACTAAAATCTTCTTTTCATCTTCTTTTTAGCCCATCTAGAGGTCCATTGCTGGACAGAGGCCTCACCCAAGACTTTCATTACATTGGAGGGGTTTGCCATAATCCCCATGCTTATCAGGCGGGTTGGGAATCGCCGTAATTTGATATTCCATAGCAGAAGCGCTGCTGCCCGCTTCTCTGGTGAAAGTTTTTTCTTACGACTCCCACGGAAGGATATGGATAGAAGTGCTGGTATAACTAGATTAATTAGTAATTGTATCTAAGAGGCAAGACAAATGTTTTGCTTGCCTGTACGACGTCCAGGGCCATGGTTTTAATTCGCAAATCAGCTAAGTCCACAGTTAGTAAAAAAAATGTTATTTTGTTTAACTATGAAGGTGTCTATATTATCAATAATACTAGCTTACGAACGAACGACAAGAACGACTAAACGACGAACGATTTATGAACGGTATTTTAGATTTTTCCTTATGTGATGTATAAAAATATACAGTTTTAAGCATATCCTGAAAAAAATGCTAACACGGAGTTAGCAGATTTGCGAATTAAAGTATCGATAATACCTAATGTTTAAGGAAATTAAATTTCGTTCATAAAACGACAACGAGAAACCATATATACCAATGTAAAATTAATGTCGACATAAAAGTACAGTACATCACTATTGAAGCTTGTTGACGAATGGGGTTTTTTTTACGATACGTTTAGAAGAGCGTAAGTTTTTGTACACGGTGTAACATATTCGCTATCCATACATAATGTTAGCTTTACTAATGTCTTTTTTTATTATAAATTACAAACTAGCGCTTGACTGTAATCCCGCCTGATGGTAAGCAGTGATGCAATCGTTGATGGTAAAGCGCGCTAGTTTGTTAAGCCTACTCACTCAAAAGAACTGAGTAAATAGGAAGGAAGACGGCAGTTGAGCGCGGTGATGCAATGTTAAACCCAACAACACGACCAACGATGCTGCGCCAGAGGAATATTGATCTGGAGGCCCTCCACAACCAAACTCCCGACACAACAACATTTCGCGCATCGTACCCGGCACGTACATCGCAACACAACTGCTCAGACCCGTCCTCCGTACGGCTTCACCAGACATCATGCCGGAACACGATGAATCGCTTGGCGGCATGACTACTACTTTCTACTTTTCTCATAAGAACTATTTATTGATATGTTTCTCATGCCTTACATCATTTAAGCATTACTTATAAGTTTTTGAGTATTACTAAGTGTAAACTAGTTATCGATTTCTCGTGTCTCACATGACTTAACATTCACAATTATTTACGAGCTATTGAATATAATGTAGTGTTCCATTTAAATTCTCGTTACTTCTAATCTTAAGCTTGTTAATGTTTCCTTCCTGGGGAAGGAAGGAAACATTAACAAACGAAACGCAACGCAACGTAGCAAACGTTATCAATTGATTAGTCAAGTGAGGTGAGCCATGAGGATGTTATCGATAACTATCGATAACATCCTCATGGCTCACCTCACTTGACTAATCAATTGTCACGAAATAAAACTTATAAGCTTTTAGATATTATTTAGTAGTCACTTGTATTTCCATATCAAATTTTGTTTATAGAGTAAGGCTAAGGGATAAGAGTCCCCTTTGTAAAAATTTGTTATAAATAGTTAAGACCCTTTAGTACCAGCGCAGTCGATTACTAGAGTTCATATCGAAACATCAAACCGTGTTTTACTCCGCCACATAACAACGATAAGGTTTCACTACGGCACGGTATTAAAACCCAGTTATATCTCGGTAGTTTATGAGGACGTATCTCATGGGATGTTAACCGACCGACATGCGGACGAAAATGTGAAGAAAAGCTTGTTCTTAATTACTTTATTAAATAAATAAACTTTAACGTTATACTTACGGTAAAGAAACGCATCAATGTGGACAGGAACTTCAAATTGTCATTCGCCATATTATATTGCTCCACTAGTCTTTCTTTGTAGTGTGTGAAATTCTGTAACAAAATACAAATTTAACAGATATTAAAGGCAGGTCGATAAGTTAGTTAAGAAAACATAGTAACAAATCATCATCTTTTATTAGAAAAATATTTAATAGTGGACATACGTCAATCCCAACCATCGCCGCCTGTAATGTTTCCACTGCTGGGCCTTGGGACACAGACTTCCTTGCTGAGGGAGGAGGTGGGCTATAATCTACCACGCAGGCCGAGTGCGGGTTGGTAAGTAATTTGTTTAAATCATTTTACCCCTACTTTGAATTTCTCCTGTATCATGGGTGCCTTTACAAACATATAAACCACATACACAAACAGCCAGAGAAAACAACTACTTGCAGGTCATACAAATATTAGTTCCGTGCGGGAGTCGACCCCGAGACACGCAGCGCAGTCACACGATTTCGGATCTTAGGTTTTTAGACATGCCGGATTCCGCACAATGTACGCATCCACCAGCAATCGTATAGCTCAAAACATCTTAGCGATCTCGAAGACCTAACGCAATACCACCACAGCATAAACATGTGGTGGCCTAGTGATTAAAACACCAGCCTCTCAAGTATGAGTGCTCTGGTTCGATTCCAGGTCAGGCAAGTACTAATGTAACTTTTTTAACTTATATATACTTTCTAAGTATATCTTGGACACCAATGACTGATAACAAGGTGAAGGAACATATCTTCAGGAAACCTGGATTTTAAGACTGAATCTCAACCAACCCGCATTGAGCAAGCGTAGTGACTACGCTCAATCCTTCTCTGTATGAGAGGAGACCTGTGTCCAGCAGTTGGACGATAAAAAGGTCTAGGATGATGACGATGATGATGATAAACATGTTGATAACAACAATGGCTACCTGAAGATAGGGAGACTTGGCTTTCTTGAGTAGGGACAGTATCTTGACCACCATCGGTTGTTTGAGCTGCTCGACCAACAGCGATATCTCTGCGTCGCGTTCGCGCCAGTACTTGTACTCTGCCACTGGACCGTCGCCTTCACGAGTCTGTCAAATGAAAATTTTATGGAGAAATCAAACAAATGAACGGGTCGAACAAAAGAGGAGATCTTTTAAGGACCTTGGGTATTTATGGGAAGCGAACTTCACCAAACTTTTATATCTAAAATAAGTCTTATACAAGTTTAATACATTGAATATTTGACAGATTTTCTCTATTACAACTTCCAGATATCTATTTTATCCCACGTCTAAAATATAGTAGACTTTAGTAAAATCAGCTATCTTGAGTTTTGTAGGCGTATGTGGCGCCATCTGTGATGAAACCATGGCTCCTTGTCAAGCAATGTAGTTCTTATAAAACAACATAGATGTCGCTATCCTGTTCAGAAGTTTAAACCTGGCCAAGGTTTTACTTTGCTGCCTATACTGTAAAATAAAAGCCTTATCTCTCTTAGTTTCAAATTAAATAACCATTTAGGTAAGTTTAAGAGATATATTTAAATTTATAACGACTAAAGTTTTGAGATACATTGAAGTTGTTCCTTTTAACCCCCCCTCCTTTTTTAACCCCTTACCACCTAAATTACCTTGCCCAAACAGGCTGCGATAGTGTTGTCAATGTGCTGCTGCCACATCGCGACTGCCTCCTCCAGCTGCGACACAAGCTCAGGTTCGAAGAACTCAACAGTGTGGGTGCGTTCTTCTGACAACATCGGTATATTTGGCATGGGAAGTTGGATCTCGCCTTCTATGTGTTCAATGGTCCTGGTCAGCGGAAGATCATCGTCTTTATTTAGTATAGAATATAAGAATTGTATGATAATTAATGTGTGTTCAATGGCTTTTCCTTTTGTTAAAGTTGTCTTTCACGTCAGTCAATCTCGAAAACATAAACAGTTTTAGAAGAATTTACCTTAATTACGTAAAATAGAATAGAATAGAATAATTTTTATTATGTACTTACACCATATAGATTACAGAACATAAATATAAAGAAGAAGGGCGGTCGTTTTGGGGAGAAGTGATGATTCTCAGTCTAATTTCAATAACTTTTGATTTGATTTGATTGCGTCGATGGATACCTCCTCATCTACCTCTAGTGGTTGCAATCTGGCAACTACAATAAGATTCCTTTTTTTTTTACAATAATACAAAATAAAATACAATTTGGTTGATGAAAAATGAGGAAACAAGAAATCTGACAGCTTTTAATCATTACATCATCATCATCATCATTTTTGCCGAAAGACGTCCACTGCTGGACATAGGGCTGCCCCAAGGATCTCCATGATGACCGATCCTTAGCCTTCCGCATCCAACGGTTACCAGCGACCTTCACTAGGTCGTCGGTCCACATTGTCGGGGGTCTACCCATGCTGCGCTTTCGTGGTCGCCACTCGAGAACCCGTCGGACCCACCGGGCATCACATCAGGCCTACGGCTAATGTGCTCGGCCCACTGCCACTTAAGTGTTGCAATTCTTCGGGCTATGTCGGTTCCTGTCGTTCTTCTGCGGATCTCCTCATTTGATCACGCAGTGAAATCCCAAGCACAGCCCTCTCCATTGCCTTTTGAGTGACCTTGAGGTTTCATAAAAGACCCATTGTTATCGACCATATCTCAATTCATAACCATTACATAACCTATTATTTTATCACACCTGTTTTCCATAGAGTTCATCAGACGTGTACCTATAGTACGAGTACATTTCATTATTATATAATAGTACAAACCAATTAACAATTCCAACGAGATGTTGTATATCTGTTATGACTTCATCGGCTGAAGACTTTGTATTAACATCAGTTTCGCCGAATTCAGCACTCGACAATGCTCCTTCCTAAAACATTAATTACAATTAGCATAGGACCTTAACAAACCCTGCAAGAGTACTTGACAACTAGATGTACGAACGATAGCAGGACAAACTACCAGAAACTGTGAAACATTCCCAATCAATCTTGAGCCTTAATGCTTTAGCGATAAAGTTGAAAATCTAAAAAAAAATGACAGATTGCCGTAGAAAACACGAAAGTACAGACGAAAGCTCATCAAGCTACTAAGCTTGATGAGCTTTCGTCTGTACTTTCGTGTTTTCTACGGCTACTAAATATTTAGCTGCAACCCGAAGCAAAAGCCCTGGCCTGGAGGCCTTAATTTATTAAGGCACCTACCTACTGGTAAGGCTGGTTAAGCAATCGGAAACCTGATATCTTAAAAAAAAAAAAAATTAAGCGAATCCCTGGGATTATCGCGGAAGAGCAGATCCACGGGAAAACGCGAAATTAGATAAAAGATACGTCATAATCATTAAAACAATCGACACGCGCCATCGCATCCTGCATCGTAATGCAGGCACTTTAGGCTGTAGGTACTTTATCGTAATAAAGTAGTACTTGAGCGCAATTCCGCCTGATAGTAACCAGTGACGCAGCCGTTGATGGTAAAGCGCACTAGTTTATTATGAGTCTACCTTTTCCCTGTAGCCTAAAAGACACTTAGGTCCGTATTACAGAACGTCACTCAAGCATTGATCTCTGCTTAAGCATTACTTAAAACTAGTTTCAACCAATCACAAGGCTTGAAACGAGACTTAAGTAGAGCTTGAGTTTGAGTGACGTTCTGTAATACGGACCTTAGATTTCACTTGTGGTGGCACGAGGAACAGGGAGTAAAGTTCACTTCATTCATCATTCATTGAAAATGGAGGATCCTCCGACCAGACGGGTATTATGTCTGGCGGGCACTTGCCCAACGATTGAAGTTGGAAAGTTGTATGTATGCTAATTGCACGGTAAACTCTGCTTGCGAGATGTAGAATTCGTGTGACGTCAGTATGACGGGTTATTTATTTGTGGCGATTGAAGGTGCCGCTACACACTTAATTTTTTGTTTTCTTAGGATTCTTGTGTTACATCTGCTGGTTGCCATGCACTTATATTAAAAAATATATATAATATAGAGTAAATACCGAGTCTGGATGCGTGTGTTCTGAAATGATTTCGTCTGGAAGTGACCGCATGTTCTTCATTCTGTAATAAATATTTCTCACTTTAAAAACTAGGTACTGATATTGACAAGTTGTAGTTCAAAGATTCAAACCCAGACAGGCGACTTTGTGTAATTTATTTCATCACCACTGTTATCAAAACGGTGAAGGAAAACATCTTGAGGACACTGGCTTGTCATAAGAACCAAAATTTTAAGACATATAACATCTACCAAATTGGCCTGCTTTGTGTACTGTCCGCTGACTCACACAGAAGCGTGGCCCGTATCCCAGAACGTTATAGGCGGATTATGCTTATGCTAAAGACACTGTTTTTCGTCTTTTTAAACGTTACCATTCCTGGGGTAGCCAGGAATGTATCGTATACAATACCGCACATGTATTAAGTTACCTCCGTTTGCGAAATAATATATTTTTTTTAGGGGGAATTTTCCTTTTAGATTAGCCCGGCATTGCAGGCATTAGTAGAATCAGTTATCGATACCTAACAATACCTTCACGGATCGGACAGGGTTTTCTATACATCCATACTAATATTATAAATGCGAAAGTAACTCTGTCTGTCTATCTGTCCATCTGTCTGTCTGTTACGCTTTCCCGCTTAAACTTCTCAACCGACTTTGATGAAATTTGGCACAGACAATCTTTAGACCCTGAGAAAGAACATAGGCTACCTTTTATAAGGGAAATCTAAAAAGCGCGATATAACCGAACTCTACGCGGGCGAAGTCGCGGGCGGAAAGCTAGTATTGTATACATACATAATCTGCATGTTCCACGCAGGCCCAGTGCGGGTTGATAGATGTCACATGTCTTCGAAGTGTTACCTCTAGGACATGCCGGTTTCCTCACGAAGTTTTCCTTCACCGTTTTGAGAGCAGTGGTGATGTAATATTTACACAAAGTAAAGCGCCTGACGGCGGCGGCGTTCGAAACTACGACCTACAACTTGAAGTCGCGGCCGCACTACTAGGCCACAACTGCTCTCACTGGAATGTGTCGTTGGCTGCGATTAAAAATATTTAAACTCACACACACAAACAGCCACTAGCCAGGTCCGAAACAACTGCCTTTAGGCCACAGAACATATTAGTTCCGTGCGGGAATTAAACCCAGCGCAGTCGATCTCTCAACCACTGCACAGTGTTGTCAAAATAATGCAACATAGAAATATGATTTATGGAATACTACAAAGTCAGGTATTGACTCCCTCCATCATTCATCGTTATCACCATTTCAGCCGAAAAAGGTCCACTGGTGAGTATAGGCCTGCCCCAAGGATCTCCACGACGACCGGTGCAGAGCCTCCCGCATTCAGCAGTTTCCCGCGTCCTTCACCAGGTCGTCGGTCCACCTTGTCGGGGGCCTATCCATGCTACGTCTTCCGGTGCGTGGTCGCCACTCGACTCGCAACTCCCTCCAACATCAACTCAATTACAGTCGCTTTCTCTCGACTGTCCATTCGAGACAATGTCAAACGTCCCTGACTCATGCCGTTGAGACAATTCTCGTAATCATCAAAGATAAAATTAGCAAAACAAGTATTCATTTGTACTCTTGGTGGTCAGACTATAGTGGGGATACTGACTTTTATTTTTTAATGGGAAATCATCAGACGACTTCTCCCGCTCTGGGCGGAGCGGAAGGGCGTGTCAGACTTTTACTGACTAAAACCCACCCGTGTTCCTTCACTTAGCTGTGCGTTAGGTCACGATATCTCTTTCAAACAATCCACGATAGTGGAGCTACATAGAATAATGAACGTTCGGCATACGATATGCCGTGTCACTACAATCTAACTAATATTCTATTTATTGTTAGTAGAACTTATGTTGATTCAAGCTAAGACGTCTCTCCATATCAGAAAGGAAATAAAAAAGTTTTATTTTTTTATCTTTCACATAATAAGAAATTTCTACCAACCTCCTTTCAGCATTTTCTCCTCTAGCTATGTTAGACATTCTTCTGTAGTCCGAAGGTCTAAGGTAGTTGACCTGAGCAAAACATTCATAAGAACAAGAAGTACATACATACCTATATACACATACTTAGTAGCTGTAATATTAAAAAAAAAAAGAAAAACTAGGACACGAAGGTATGACACACACGTGAAAGGTTGAAGTCAATATTTAATTAAATATAGGGCTGATTTTTCCAACGTCAGATAACTTTTATCAGTATTTAGTAGTTTTATTAATTGTAAAATCTGTCAGATGTCAAAATCAGCTTTTAGGCGACCTTTAAATGTTCTAGTCTTGAACAAATAAATGCCCTCCCAGACTATAAACCTCAAAATGCTTCTAACATGGTTGTAAATTGAAATTTAGAACAATAACGACACTAAAATGATGGCCAGTATGTCAGGAACATAACTGCATTTATATTTTTTCTCTTTATTTTCTCATTATTATTTTCATGCAAAGAGTTTAACGATATAATTTGATGTCTTTGGCACATTGGCCCCAATTGAATTGCAGTGTAACTCGATTTACGAATCCGGAAGTGTATTTAATACTATTTAACCGTAATATTATTATTTGAACACAATCATTATAAGAATGACCTAAGTAAAATCAGCCTCCTAATCGGCGAACACGTTTTTGTCAAATGATTGCGACTAGTTGGGATCGTTTGGTCTGAACAATCTCAACTGATACCCAACTAGTCGCAATCATTTGACAAAAATGTCTTCGCCGATTAGGGGGCTGATTTCTTGCTTCACTCATCGTAGTCACATGTACCTGTGACCCAGCGTCCGGCTTCTTGTGATGACCACCAGCAAAGGAGACTTGTCTCGAGAGCATCGCATGGCTCGCTTCCGGAGTCACTGTGATCTCACGGAACTGTTCTTTGAACAACGGTATGGCGGCCTGAGAACAAAGAAATACCATGAAAGTTATAAAAGAGTATCGCGTCATTTTGTTTATGGTGGTAGGCAGAAGCTACAGAACGCCACCTGCAACGATTCTTAGATACTCCTTTTGCTACGTTTATGTTTAATTCCTGGGCCGTTGTAAGGCACTCTACACACTAAAACCGCCGACCCGGCGGCATAGGGCGGCAACATTTTGCCGGCGGGTTAGGTTGGCGTCTTCAATCATTGCAAGTTGTGAAACTTTGCCGGCGGCATGTCAGTGGCTCGACATCAGAAACCTATTTGGCAGTTAAAATACTAGTACGTTACTACAGCTGAAATGTTGCCGGGCAACTAAGCGCTTGCGTACGCTAGCCGCCGGGCAACACCCGCGTGCGAAGGTTGCCGACATGCTTCTTTCAACATAAGCCGCCCGGTTGTGTCGACGGCCGTGCTTTGGTGTGTAGAGCGCTTTGTACCTACATGACTAGGCGTTCTCTATACTCTAACACTGTCTCCTAAGATACAGGAATACCTATTATTATTATTTTTTTAATAAGTATAATCTAGTGCTTGACTGCAATCCCGCCAGATGGTAAGCAGTGATGCAATCGTTGATGGTAAAGCGCACTAGTTTATTAAGCCTATTCACTTAAAAAACTTAGGAATAGGAAGGATGACTGCAGTTGAGCGAGGTGATGCAATGTTAAACCCAAGACCAACACGACCAAACGATGCTGCGCTAGAGGGAGATTGATCTGGAGACTCTCCACGACTAAACTCCCGACACAACACCATTTGGCGCATCGTACGACCCGCCACACATCGCAACACAACTGCTCAGACCCGTCCTCCGTACGACTTCACCAGACATCATGCCGGAACACGACGAATCGGTTGGCGGCAAGACTTTGTCTGGTGGGTGGTAACTTCTGCCGGCAGCCGATGTTATGGCCTACCATCGAGAAAATATAAATAAGTATAATACCTAGTTTAGGAGACAGGGTACATGATGATTATGAATTCGGTTTTTTTTTGGCGGGAATGTCAAGATGAGTGTCACGCTCATATTTCATTGGACTTTTAAAATTATTTATAGTGTTGTTTACTAAATAAAAGCGCGTGATTTATGTAGTAAAAAGTGCATTCAGTGAATAATTCATAAAGAACAGTGAAATATTGGAGCATAGTGGCCACATCATGTCTTTACGCTAAACCACTCCTAATCGGCCACACGCGGGAAACGAAAGGAGTTAGATTAGTTAGGATATGTTTAGGATAAGTTAGGATTAATTAGGTTAGAAGTTTACCCAAGAAAATATTTACTGAAGACTAGGCTGTATGACGTACTATGCCTTTGCCTTTTCCGTTCAGTAGAACGGAAAGAATTGAACCAAAAAAAAAATGATTATGAATTCGTATAGATATTTCCTCATATTGTACATGTGATCTTATTATTTTGTTAAATTCAATATCTAAAATAATTATAACAAGAAGGAATAAGAAACACATGTGACATCTATCAACCCGCACTGGGCCAGCGTGGTAGATTACAGTCTACTCCCTCTCAGCGACAGGAGGCCTGTGTCTCAACAGTGGCAACAATACAGGCTGATTATGTATGTTATGTATGTAAGAACAATTTCATCACAAGTACAAATTCAATTGCAAACGATTTTTAGGACCGTTTTGAGTTGCAACTCAAAACGTCAAGTCGAGCAGCGGTAACCTATAGTGGTATAACTGCGACTTAAAGTAATTGTAGGTCGTAGGTTTGAACTCCATCAGACGCTGACGCAGGCGCAGTGAGCGAGAGCAGTGGTGATGAAATAATTTACACAAAGTAAAGCATCTCACCGCATCTTGAGGAAACCTGGACTTTGGGTCTGAAATCGCCAACCCGCATTGAGCAAGCGTGGTATATTACACACTATGTAGCCAAGCATATTGTACGTTACGGAATTGTATCGCTGACAGAGGTGTTCGGCACTTGTATAGCTACACAGGAGCTAAACTTTCCACAGATCCGGGAACACTGTTGGAGCTGCTGAACCTTGGACAAAACTATCTTAGCATTGTGTAGATTCAATTTCTTAGTATTGTATAATTGCATGGCAAACGTGTGAGCACAATGTACGAATGTGCTGTAAGGCATTTATTTGTTGGGTTAGTCTCTTTTATTGACTTAATTGTGCCCTGGCTGTTGAGAGTATGTCATGCTCACTCAAATGTCTCGCTGATGGTGGCGTGTGTGTTGGGTCATTGGGTTCCCTTCGATATGGTTGAGCTGAATGATGCTGATCCATACGTCATGTTCGTGAACGGACGCCGTCAGGGGGAACTGGTCATCTCTTAGCTGCCACGGCGTATTTTAAATTTTGAATTGATTTTTGTGTGTTTTCCATAATGGACGCTCTCAGCGTACAATATATTTCTGCATCGTTCTCACGCGGTTGATTTCAACATGAATGATGTAATCAAATATTTGTAACAATAGCTTAAAATTTAAAAGAGTGTCCATGGAGTTTCTTGCCCGTTCTTCTCCATAGGTACCTACTCTTTGGAATGGGCGACTAGCTTCATCTTATTGACTGACCGACCTTCTGACAATTCAAAAGTGCCTGTAACTGGTTTATTTGAAATAAATGATTTGATTTGATTTGATTTGGTGATTACGCTCAATCCTTCTCTGTATGAGAGGAGACCTGTGCCCAGCAGTGGGACGATAAGAAGGTTGATGATGAAAGCACCTGAATGGGGGTTCGAACCTACGACCTACAACTTGTAATTATCGGTCGATACCACTCTATACCACTGCTCTGCCCAAAGTTACAACCCGTTAATATCAATGAATACTTAGGTTGGTTTTAGCAATTTTACGCCATTGCTTACCAACATTTTAATTTGTAGCAATTACAATAATTATCTTTGGGCGAAATGTGAGCATAACCTTTGTACAGATAACAGCACATCAAGCTACTACAATCTGTCAGATTTCTTTATTAGATTTTCAACTTTATCTCTAAAGCATTAAGGCTCAAAGTTGATTGGGAAATTTTGAAAGTTCCGGGTAGCTTAATTTGCTGTCGTCCGTACTCAATAAAATATGTGAATTGAATGACTGTAAGGTTGCAAAGACAAGTGTCTGTAAGAAAAAAGCAGAAATGAGAGAGTGATAATATGCTGATACTGTTTCCTCCTAATCGAAAATTCAAAGACATCGACCAACCGTACCTGGGTCACTGTGAGAGGCAGCGGGCCGTAATTCGTGGTGAATTACGGCCCGCTACCTCCCACAGAGAGGAGGCCTGTCTGACAGCAGTAGGAACATTATAAATTAATTAAAACATTACCTCTTTCAAAAACTGTTCTAGAGTCATAAGCACCCTCCCAATGAGTAGTCCACAATGAAAGTATTCTGACATCCTGAGCTTGATGTACAGCTCACAATCATGGATGGGCACGCCCTCTTGCGTCTGTCTCAAGAAGTACATGTATCGTCGGCTGCGGTTTGTATTAGGAGGAGTCATCGCGCCGAACATTACACTCAACTTTGGGTACTGGATTATGCGGGGGACTGGTCTCTGTGTGAATACGCAGAATACATTATTATAAAGACGTACGAACGACAGCAGGTCAAACTACCCCAAACTGTCAGATATTCCCAATCAACCTTGAGCCTTAATGATTTAGAGATAAAGTTGAAAGTCTATTATGGAAATCTGACAGATTGTAGTAGCTTGACGTGTTGTCGTCTGAACGGATCATGACAGATCACATTGCGACACTACTTTGATAAGTTAATTTAGCGTTTCATACGAATATGTAGCTTTTGTAAGCGCACAATGATAATAAACGCTGTCATTAAGAGTAGACTGTAGTGCCGAGGAATTGGGAAAATAGGTATTTGAAGAAACTATTGCTGTCGCGCCACTTCTAACCTTTTCCCGTAAAATCCGAAAGGGATAGTTGCAGCTCAAGCTGATTTTACCTACAAAAAAGTTGACCAAAAGACGTTTCGTATTCCGCTGTTTTCTTTTCCAAAACACGACTGATCTCAATAATTTTTATATCAAAGTTTCGAGGAAAAGTATACCTATGCTTCTATTATTTTCTTTCTTTGTCAAAAACTTATCACATTTGGATAACAGTGGTCTGAACATCGTGATAAAAATTGGTTATTTTTCGGGATATTGAAATATCATATTTCTTTTATTAATTAAGTTTTCGAAAAAATCAAATGATAGAGGCACGTATAATCAAGGGGTAAAATTGTAGAAAAAAGTATAATTGCTCTAAAAGCGTTATCCACGAAGAAAACAGACTGGAACAATTTGCCAGCGGCGATGTTTCCGTCGGACTACAATTTGAGTGTCTTCAAGGCTAGAGTGAATAGGCTCTTAATAAACTAGTGCGCTTTACCATCAACGATTGCGTCACTGCTTACCATCAGGCAGGATTGCGGTCAAGCGCTGGTTTATAATATGTAAAAAAAAAAAAACAGCGGTATACGTTTGTATAGAGAAAACGCCATTAGAGTCCCCTCTTGAATACAGTATAATCAAAGCGACATATGTGGATTTAAAAAAAAGATATCAATTTAAAAAATGAGTGTACTTTACAGCCTGGTTCAAACATTTAGGCGGTAAAAAAGGAGAGGTAAATAATTTTGGTAATCTCCAGTGAACTATTCACATAGATTATACAATAAATATGTACCATACCTACCTAAATAGAAAGTAATACCTACAGAATCAAACGCTAAAAGATGTTCTACATCTTAAGTTTGGTACCCAAGATACAGGCTTGCCTAGTTTGGGGCCAATGTAAAATCTCTGTAATTTTTCTAGCAATAAAGTTTATTATTATCATTGATAAAATATTAAACTAAGGTAGATATGTCACTAGCGCACTAAAAATGAAGCGTACAAGAGGAGGTAAGTCCTGTATCTCGCTTTAGTCACTCTCGATACACTCGTAAAAACAAACGACAAACACTAACAGCGCAAACGACAAACACTAGCCATCTTTTTCTTCTCTATGCTTTAGATTGCGCCCCATCTCACTCACACTGTACCAATGTATGCCGAATAAAAATATGCATGTGTGCTGCTGCTGTGTTCGGCACATTTTTTTTTGGTCAGTTTGTTAGAATATATCGTATCTGTTTAATATTTTATCAATGACTATTATATTATTATTAGATAAGAATTATGAATTATTCTTACGATAATAGTATAGAACTCCAAAGTTCCATCGACTTCTGGATCTAAATCCTCGGGTGCTGCAAAAAATATTATCAACCGTATGTACCATTAAAATAAACCTAGAAATCCGTGTAAGTATTGCAGTACCTATCTTTTGAAATGTATACTGAAACTGAACAGAAAATGCAATAACTTTCTTTGCAAAAAAAAAAAATAACTATTTTTTTTTTTATTAGTTATAAACTAGTGCTTGACTGCAATCCCGCCTGATGGTAAGCAGTGATGCAATCGTTGATGGTAAAACGCACTAGCTTATTAAGCCTATTCACTCAAAAAAGCTGAGTGAATAGGAAGGAAGTCGGAAGTTGAGCGAGGTGATGCAATGTTTAACCCAACAACACGACCAACGATGCTGCGCCAGAGGATGATCTGGAGACCCTCCACGACCAAACTCCCGACACAACAACATTAGGCACATCGTACCCGGTACACATCGCAACACAACTGCTCAGACCGTCCTCCGTACGGCTTCACCAGACATCATGCCGGAACACGACGAATCGCTTGGCGGCAAGACTTTGTCTGGTGGGTGGTAACTTATGCCGGCGGCTGATGTTGTTGCCTACCACCTATATACTAATAACTAGATCATACTCTTTCAGTATCGGTAGCCGTTAAGGACTATTTTTTATACATAGTCAACTAATAAAATAATCGACGTTACGTTCCGGTTTCCGGACGAAGCGTCTCGCCTCGTCTTTTATACCGCGTTCATCAAGGGACTGGAACAATTTGCCAGAGGCGATGTTTCCGTCTGACTACAATTTGAGTGTCTTCAAGGCTAGAGTGAATAGGCTCTTAATAAACTAGCGCGCTTTACCATCAACGATTGCATCACTGCTTACCAACAGGCGGGATGGTGGTTAAGCACTAGTTTATAATTAAAAAAAAAAATTGAAAAAAGCAAAATATCGATATCGATAATAAAAAAAAAACAAACTTAAGTAATCATTTACGCGACCATAGTCGTCGGCCCAGATAGTTTTAAATAAATACAGCACAACATTTAGTACTTACGTGGTGGGAAGTAGTACGAATCTTCGGCGACCAGACGAACGTCATGTTCTGAAAGCTCTCCTTCGCCGTCGTCCTCCAACATGGTTTCCACATCCACTTCTGTACACAAAGTAATATTTATGTCTTATCTTGCATAAATATTCCTCTCACCGAGAAGAGGCCGTGTCCCAACCATGGAGCAAATATATAGTATTTGCTCACTCCCAACAGTGGGAACTATTCGCGATTTAGTTGCCAAAAATTAATGAAAAAGTTTATGGAAAAATAACTTTAATTTCTACATAAGTATTAAAGACTAGCACACGCCAGCGACTTCGTTCGTGTGGAATTAATTATGCTCCGCTCCTATTGGTCGCAGCGTGATGTTATATACCCTAAAGTCTTCCTGGATTAATGGGCTATCCAACGCAAAAAGAATTTTTCAAATCGGACCAGTAGTTCCTGAGGTTAGCGCGCACAAACAAACAAACTCCTCAGCTTTATATATTAGTATAGAAGTATAGATTAGTTTACGCTCCAACTACAAACTTTTTATAAGTTTTTAAGAAATCAACTTAATTACCATAAAAATAAAATTCACATTTTTTTAAAGTGAAATAACGTCAATTGGAAACATAAATTTGATAAGACTTTATACATGTGTTGCATAGGCATACAGGTTGTTAATAAACAGAGTAAATATTTTCAAGACGTACAGCGAAAAATCAAAAAGTCTTCGTTTTTTCATCGCTTCACAGGCTACTATACCAACTATCTGACAGTTTCGCCGTACAAAAACTGTCAGATGTCAATTTTATATCATGAATAAAAATCCTATACTTTGACCAAATCATCTGTTTAATTGGATAATTTGTTCAATGTAGGAAGTATCTCTATTCATACCCAAACCTTGGAGCCTGTTATTGTATTTTGTACTTTATTCCAACAACTGTAAGATTCTGATTAAAAATCATAGCTATCATAGTCTTAAATCAGAAATTGTTTTTTTTAAATAAAAGTTAAATTCACATCATCATCTGATCCTGGTCTTTCTAGATGCAGTTGAATACCAGTGTCTGGTTTACATGGAGCCACCTACAATACCTACTGGGGCTAATCCCAGTAACAGGTACTTAACGATATCATTTGGTAAGACTGGTTATTTTCAGATTTTCGGGATTCAAACGATCTGCAACGACTATCAAAGAGCTAATAATAGCAGCCTTTTTTTGTTCTGGATGGGAAGTCATCAAGTGACCTCTTCCGCTTTGGGCGGAGCGGAAGGGCGTGTCAGACTTTTACTCACTAAAACCCACCTGTGTTTCTTCACTTGCCTGTGCGCTAGGCCCACTGTTTCTTTTTAACAAACCCGCAACCCTGAACCAGTGGGCATCAGTCTTCGTTGACCCCGTCACGATGTGCTGACATCTCTTTGAGACGCGCGTGAAACACAACGTGCCGTCGATCCGAGCCTGGTCCTTACCGCAAGCCCGCGCCTACGGTGGCCGGAAGTTCGATGTTGTCTCCAGGCCAGGGCGCTGGAATTCCCGCTCCTTCACGCGTTCTGCCTCCTCCTTTGCCAGCATCACTGCCTCGCAGAAGGAGGTAACGGCCTGCCATGCACTTTCGCTCTGGACCATGGCCTGGACCAAGGACGGACGCGAGAGATCGCCGCCGATCGCCGCCACGAGGACACGGTGGTGCTCTACCCAAGCCGGGCAGACCTCCACCATGTCCTCAGAGCGATCCCCACGGTGATTCCCGCCTTATCCGGGACAGGAACTACCCAAAACAACCGTGTTCGGTTTCGGATTTGCGTTAGTCGGAAGGTGAGGGCGCCGTGGCGTCTCTCTACTCTACTCTATACCTCACTCCTCAAAAAGGGAACTTACCGCCGCTATTGTGGCGTATCCATTACTGGGTTGCGATAAATGTACTCTCCATGCCGCCATGAGATCCCGCCGGAGCTCTGTCCGCCGTACCGCGATTTCTCACGGCAGCGGAGTTACCTATGACCGGCGTTTTGCCTCCTCTCACAACTGCTACATGTGGGCGAGGCCTTTGACAGTCAGATCCTATGGCGGCAATCCGGCAAGGAGGCTCGCTGCCTCAGCGGAGACCGTGCGGTATCCCCGTACCAGCTGATTGGCCATGACGCCCTGGGACGCTATCAGGCATCGGGTTGGTGGCTTCCTCAGAGATCGCACCCACACCGGTACCACGTAAAGAGCCATAGACAGCACGGCCCCCGCGTGTAGCAGTGACAGGCCTCGATTTGTAAAGAGTCATCTTCCCAACCACGGACCGAACGCCTCAAATGTAGCTTAGCCTTATCGATAGCCCATGTTGCTATTACTTGTGTATAAACAGTAAAATACGATACTAGAATTAAAGAAAATATTATAGCAAGAGGGTCATTTAAGAAATAACTTACCAGCGGAAGCCAGATTTTCATCTGTAAATAAAATAAAAAAATGACTTTATTATTAACCACAGAAGATTGTTGAAGTTATAGAGATATAATTATTATGATTATCTCTATAACTATTCAAGTTTAAAAGCAATTCAATTTTGTTGTAATCATGCTTTAATATATTATTTTTAAAAGTAATTTACAAAAATTATTAAATATTTCTTATAAATATTGTTTTGTGTTAAATTTCGTTACTTAAAACCTAAATAAAATTAAAACTATTAGGTAATTTTTAAGTTATCATTCTGATTTCCTTATCCCAATATATGTTATGTGTGTTTAATATAATTTATAGAACATGTATTTTTCTTCCATACATATCTATTAGGCAGCCTCTGTGGCGTAGCGGTAGCGAACGTGGCCACTACGCGAGTACGCGAGAAATATTTGTATGTAAGTAGCTAAAATTAGCAGTTAGACTGTTAAACCGGATCCCAGGCTCCAAAGCTGAAAAACCTTCAGATGCGACTGGGATTAATACTGAGATGCCCATATTATGATTTTAAAAGAGTGTCCATGGAGTTTCTTGCACGTTCTTCTCCATAGAGATCTACGCTTTGGAACAAGCAATTTAGCTTCACTTTTCTTGGACTGACCGACATTGACTATTCTAAAGTACCAACGGATGGTTAATAAACAATTTTTATTTTGATGACGATGGTGACATATCTATTTGACATTATCTCGGCAGTCACCCTCTCTATATGTACATTGTAAAATACATACCATTCTTGCCTTTCATACTTTTAACACTTTTCATGCTCTTCATGCTTTTCATGCTCTTCATACTCTTCATAGTCTTCATGCTCTTTTTACTTTCTGCATCTTCTGGCTCAGGAGCAGGCTCTGGAGTCTTCCTGCCTTTCTTTTTCTTATGCTTTGTCGGTGGTGGTGGGGGTGGTGGTACAATTCCTGTAATTTTTTTTTGGACATCAAATTATATTTCTTTAAAAATAGGATGAAGGCCTAATTTGAAGTACCTATTAAAACTTAAGTCAACATGAAGTTTTAAACTTCAAATTATAATAAGACTTGTCATAAGTAATTTTATTAAAATGAATAATTTAAACTTGAGCCGGGTTCAAAGCCAGTTACTAAATATTGTATTGCTTTTGAGTTAATATTGTATTTCATTACTACTACGATAAAAGTTGCCTGTTGTAATTTTGGTTCTATAACCAAAATATCAGACATGTGATGCTCACATCTACCAGCCAACAGTGAGGCTTTTTTGTTCTGGATGGGAAATCATCAAATGACCTGTCCCACTCTGAGTGGAGACTGGACTGACTAAAACCCGCTCGTGTTCCTTCACTTGCCTGTGCGCCAGGGCCACAGTTTCTTTTTTAACCAACTCGCAACCATAGCCCAGGAGGCATCAGTCCTCGTGGACCCCATCACACCAACAGTGAGCCTGCATATTGGATTAAAGGATGTCTGTAAAAATCGCTCTTAGCAATAAGACCATCCTTTGCAAGTTCTTTTTATTTATGTTCTGTAATCTATATGGTGTACATAATAATGAGTATTCTATTCTGCACCCCCTACTCCCTCTCCAAAGAGGATGCCTATCTTTCAACAGTGGGAAAATCAAATTCAAGACCAGTAATAACTTTTAAAAAATAGAACTAGTAGGTAAGGATAACCAGGTCAAAATGAATTGATAACTTACTCCATTCAGTAAATTCCTTGTCTTCATGAATAAGCTTGTCAACAATCACTTTAGACACATACATCATTCTCTTATCAAGACACAGTTCATCTGGTTGTATAGTTCCTGTTATATATTTGACAAACTTCTGTTTATTGTCTTCAAATTCATCTAACATATTGTAGAAAAGGCTATCATCCTCCATGCCAACAAACGCAATGATTCGTTCCTTGAACCATAATACTCTTGGATCGTTGTACAGATCAAGAAAGACGTCTTGCTCTTCAACTAATGTGTCTTCAGATGGAAATTTGACTGCTCTTGTGTCCGACATGATCATTCCGTTTTGAAGGAATTAGGTTCTATTAGGAGAAAGTTGAGTTATGAGAGCATGTTTTATTGACTTATTAAATTTTATCCCTAAAAACCAAAGATACCAACTAGTGAAGAAGAAACTTATAGGTAATTTGATGAAGTAATTTGATAATTGCAAACTCCAGGATAGCTCATTCTGCTCAATTATTGATCATCTGTCGTAGTTTAAGGTACATTAAATAGCTTATCAAATTTGTTTGAACTTATTTTACTTACTTTTTACTCAAATATGGTCAGGTATCGGCGAATCACTTAGGTATTCAACCTTTATAATTTTACTTTGTACACTGTTTTCCTACATAATTACGTATTTATTTATAGGCTTTAAACAAGTTTGGCCCTAACAGTAAAACAATATAAATGGTTTAGCTAGAACCAATCGATATTAGCATTAGCAGTCTCCAAGAAGTAAATAAAACAGTGAAAACAAAACATCTTTTAGCTGCCATAGCAACAAAACTTTTCTTTCAAACAGTGCCATGACAGCGATTCAAATATTCGCGCTGTTATCGTTTTGCGTTCGGAAAAATTCGAAACATCAGGACAATTATAAATATCAAACGAGGATTGAAAAAGAATACGATGTAACTTTGTGTGAAATGAAGTAAAAATGTTAAGAGACTTTAGTTGCGATCCTAACCATACATATCCATTTACCTATATTCGATATATGAGAGTCGATACCCGAAAGATAAATTAAATTAATTCTCGGTGGTACCTAGGCCATAACATCGGCTGGCGGCTGAAGTTACCACCCACCAGACAAACTCTTGCCGCCAAGCGATTCGTCGTGTTCCGGCATGATGTCTGGTGAAGCCGTACGGAGGACGGGTCTGAGCAGTTGTGTTGCGATGTGTGCCGGGTATGATGCGCCGAATATTGTTGTGTCGGGAGTTTGGTCGTGGAGAGTCTCTAGATCAATCTCCCTCAGGCACAGCATCGTTGGTCGTGTTGGTCTTGGGTTTAACATTGCATCACCTTTTTTTTTTTTTTGTTCATCCAGTGGAAATCTCTACCAGACCGTCCTCCGTCTGGGGGTCGACGGAGGGTGTGCCGGGCTCTCACCGGCTAAAACCACTGGAGCGTTCCTCTTCTTGCCTATGGCCAGGGGTGCGGGTTCTAGTTTGCTATAACGCCGCATCCCCGGCAGGCCTTGACCCGCCGCGCGTGAGATCGGCGGGTCACTCTTCCCCCCCTCCTTCCATCAGGTAGGCGTGTAGGAACAGCCACTACACGCCTACTCCGGCCCTAGCGACGGGCGACGGACTCCCCCGGTCCTCGGCCCGTCGGTCTCTCATTATGGAGGAAGCGGATCGACCTCGGCTTCCCTCCTCCTCCGGCCAGCGCGCCGTCGGCGGGACGGGAGAGTGCTCAGTGCCTCCCTCTCCCGTTCGGCCGTCTCCTTCGCGGAGATTATCTCCTCGCAGAAGGAGACGACCGCGTCCCATGACCCCTCGCTGTCGATCATGGCTCTGACCACGGCCGGCAGCGAGAGGTCATTTCCGCCGATCGCTGCGGTGAGCGCACGGCGCTGCTCGTCCCACGCTGGACACTCCTCTAGGGTGTGCCGCGCCGTGTCCTCTGCCCCGCCACCGCAGTGATGGCACGCCGGTGTCGGCTCCCGACCGATACGACACAGGTAACTGCCGAAACACCCGTGTCCGGTCAGCACCTGCGTCGCACGGAAGGTGAGCGCCCCATGCTGTTTTCGGTCGATCCACTCCTCCATGCAGGGTCTTACCGCCGCTATGACGGCGTGCCCTCAACATTGCATCACCTAGCTCAACTGCCGTCATCCTTCTTATCCTATCCTAAGTTTTTTATGTGAATAGGCTTAATAAACTAGTGCGCTTTACCATCAACGATTGCGTCACTGCTTACCATCAGGCGGGATTGCAGAACTTAAGCACTAGGTTAAACTTATAAAAAAAAAAAAATCTCGATGTACTGATCAAAATATTGATGTGACAAAATAATCTATATATTCTATAATCTATAGTAATATATAAAGCTGAAGAGTTTGTTTGTTTGTGCGCGCTAATCTCGGGAACTACTGGTCCGATTTGAAAAATTCTTTTTGCGTTGGATAGCCCATTAATCCAGGAAGGCTTTAGGCTATAACATCACGCTGCGACCAATAGGAGCGGAGCATAACTAACTCCACGCGAACGAAGTCGCTGGCGACCGCTAGTAATATATAAAGCTGAAGAGCTTGTTTGTTTGTTTGTTGGTGCGCGCTAATCTCAGGAACTACTGGTCCGATTTGAAAAATTATTTTTGCGTTGCATAGCCTATTAATCCAGGAAGGCTTTAGGCTACATAACATCCCGCTATGACCAATAGGAGCAGAGCAGTAACAAAAAATGTTCCGAAAACGGGAGCTAACGCAGACGTACATATTGCTTCCATTATTTTAACAGACGCTTCTTTAATATCAACTCAGCTCTTTTTAATTTTTTTCGGAACGGGACCAACAGCGCACTCAGTTACCAGTGAACTTAGCTCATGAGGAAATGCAATATTAGTAAAAACAGTGAGCGCGGAAGAATGTAACAGCAGTGTAAGTTGTTAGTTTGGGATGAATGGGATGATATTCCACAAAAAGGCAATTGAAGCACCAGATCGCACAATGGGGGACATCAAAGGCAACCAAGATATCATGGAAAGGACGGTGGTACCTTTAGCTGGTGACTTTAGGCAGACCCTTCCGGTGATTACTAGGGGTATGCCTGCGGCAGATGAAATAAATGCCTCTTTGAAAGCATCTGCATTATGGGTTCGCGTGAAAAAGTATTGTCTCACCACGAATATGCGAGGGCAACTTCATCACGATTCTCAAGCCGGGTATATGCAATATGCAGCTACTCTTTTAAAAATCGGAGTAGATCGCATGCCAACTGACAGTAACGGCATGGTTAGAGTGAGTCGTGACTTCTGTCAGGTTGTGGATAGCTCAGATGACCTATTAAATAATTCTATCCGAATCTTCAAGCAAATATGGCCAACCGACAATGGCTATGCGAAAGGGCAATTTTGGCGCCGACTAATGAAATAGTAAAATAAATGAACAAATCATCATCAATTATCGAATACCTCTTAGTGGACAATATTACGGACACTGAACAAGTTACATCATACCCTATAGAATTCTTCAACTCTTTAGAATTATAAGGAGTGCCACCCCATAAGTTGATACTAAAAGTTGATGTTCCAGTCCTATTAATGAGGAATCTTAACGCTCCAAAGCTATATAATTATACTCGGTTACAAATAACTCATTTGGATCACAACATTATAAAGGCTACAATCATGGCTGGAATGGCAAATGGACAAAATGTCTTGATTCCTCGTATTCCCATCAGCCCGACTGATTTGCCATTTCAATTTAAAAGAGTACAGTCCCTTCTGAAAGCAGCATTTGCTACCTATAACAATAACAAAGCCGACAGACGCTTAAAGTTGCCGGAGTTCATTTAGAAACAACATGTTTTTCTCATGGGCAACTCTATGTGGCATGCTCACGTGTATCAAATCCAGTAAACCTTTATGTTTTGGCAAAAGACAGCAAAACAAAAAAAGTTGTTTATAAAACCGTACTTACTTAAATGTGCTCATATTTTATCAAGTGTAATAATTTTAACCCTTATTTCATAATATCCTAAGCATATCCAAAACACCAACCAACGCAAAATAATTAGAAGTATGTATTTGATGTTTCTTTCCTTTGCTAAACCTTTAAACCCGGTAAAATTAACGTTGTTAGAGACCTTATGTATCTTTATAATCCTACTAATAATATAAACGCGAAAATGTGTGAGGATGTTTGAAACCTTGCAGTAATGTAGGCATTTATCTTGGCATTCCCCCGGAAACGGGAACCACCGCGCGCTGTACACTGAAGTCTACGCGGACGAAGTCGCGGGCAACAGCTAGTCAAAAATAAGATGAAAAGTGATTTCATTTGCCTAATATAACATGACTATTTATCTGACTTTAAATCGCTAAGTTGCACTGCTGGGCACAGGTCTCCTCTCATACAGAGAAGGATTGAGCGTAATCACCACGCTTGCTTAATGCGGGTTGGCGATTTCAGACTTACATAGTCTAAGTTTCCTCAAGGTGTTTTCCTTCACCTTCAGTCATTGGTGTCCAAGATATACTTTGAAAGTACATATAACTTTAGAAAAGTTACATTGGTACTTGCAATCGCATCGCTTACTGGAATCGAACCCGCGCACTCATACTTGAGAGGCTGGTGTTTTAACCACTAGGCCACCACGACAAGTTCGTACGTCTATCACCCACTTAAGATTTCAAATAGGTAGGATCGCCAGAGAACTTGCACGGCAATTTTAAAGTAGGTACGCGTTTTTAAGGTGACACACAGGCGAAAAAGGTCGTCGAGCCACAAGTCCTTACACACACACACAAGTACTTACTCCCCGAAACTGTCAAATATTCCCAATCAACTTCGAGCCTTACTGCTTTAGCGAGAAAGTTGAAAATCTATAAAAGTTTGACAGATTAGGTATACTTAGTAGTTTGATGTGCTGTCGTACAGAATGATGACAGTACATCAAACTAGGTACATAAAAAAACACTAAGCATTAACGTTGTAGGTACAGACCAAGGAAATTCTAACTAAACTGGAATGTTAACTTGCATAAATCTCTTATTTAAAAGAAGACTCTATCGCAAGAGCAATAAGGTCGATCGAAAATAAAACTATTTGAAGAGAACACGGTCCGAGGGGGAAAGTGTCCCAGTAGCCCGCTGTCTCTTTCCAAGTGTTACCCGTATTTGTTTTTCGTAATTTTGTTTGAAACCAACAATTTCGATTAGAAAAAACATGGTGAAAAAGGGTGCCATTAATGTCTGCAATAGTGAGTCATACTCTGGATGCGGAATATCATTCTTTAATAAGGTTTTTGCGGTAATCATATACAAGTTATTTTGTTTGTATGTAGGGTGACCATTAATTTCGGAATAATTAATAAACGTGCACTTAGTCATCGTGTGCATAATAAGTAAGTGACTTTTATTGGGTATTTACAATGACATTAAATTCTGCTTTCTTGTAGATATTTTATTTATCTAAAGGTACAGTTTCGGATAGATTGACCTGCTGTCGTCCGTACATCATCAATTTATTCACCCATTTTTAAAATCCAATAACGAAATTAAAAAGTTCGCATCCATGCCTAAATGTTCATTAAAACTCAGGAATATACGTGAAAAAAAAACGTACATTCCTTATAAATTCCATTATAATAGTCACCCTACACAACAAGGACAGCGGGCTACTGTGAAGCTATCTCCCTCGGACCGCGTTTTGATCGATAGTTCACATTCCAGTTTAGATAGAAGTTCCTTGGTACAGACCTACAACGGTAATGTTATTTTTTTTTGATTAACTGATTAGCTCTTCAGATCTTTAAGGTTATAAATAAATAAATAAAAAAAAAACACTTGTTAGATATATTCTTACTTACATTATTTATCTTTATTCATTTATCACATAACACACATTTTACACAATTACTAATTTGTTCGTAACAAGTATTTTAGTAATAGCTAATTCTTATAATTATAATAATTATATTTATCTTTATAACTTATTTTTTTAGGTATACAATATACATACCTATGTAATGTCTCATTTTTGGTTGCAGTCAGGTCTCTAAATAAAAAAGTAATATAAAGTTATTACTTTTACACATACTTACTTACTTTTCTACTTACATCTATATTTTTATTTACATCGATTACAGTACTATCCTTATTAACTAACATCTAGCCCACATTTGCAGAGACCTAAAAATATCTAGACGAGATTTTGCTCGGTGATTAGCTAAGCGTTGGTAATTCAACAAAGCGCATCTCAGGACTCAGAGCATCCAAAATCGCAATGGGTTGCGTTGTGTTCTGCAGTGTGCGAAAAATATCGATATAAAAAATCGTGCATACATGGGCTTATAGGTTCACTTCAAAATAATTATTTTAGCTATCATATTAGTTGTACCTATATGTGGGCATAAATTCGCGCGCAGGCCTTTCTTTGGGGTAGCCATTGTTATTACTGCTATCAAAATCTTCTAATCTAGAATTAAAGTTATTTTGTGCTACTTGTCTAGATCCTAGACTACCAACTGATGATTGTGGAGCTGTATAAGAAGATGGTCCAGAGTACAAAGGATTTACATTGTATTGTTGACTTTGTTTAGCTGTTGTTGGGTGTTCAACAGAAAAGTCTACATTTGATGTAATTTGTTGTCCTTGATTATTGTTTTGGTTTTCTGCTTGCTGTGGCCTAATAATATCTCTAGGAGCACCGAACTCGTCAATTTGAAAAGAGTTAAGGAATTTTTCTTGATCTTTTTCACCTTCAACCTCGTAACTCACGGAAGGTATAAGTTGGAACGATACTACATTTTTTGGCATATTGTCATTAGTAGGTTGTGTCAATTTTGCATTTTGTTCAGTATTTGTATTGGGTTGCTGGTTTGTTGGAGAATTTTCTCCAATAGTGTTGTCTTCTAGTTTCGTGTAAAGGTAGTATGATTGGTCTTTCTTGTATGTAAGGACCTTATTGTCTTCTGATGGATGTGGTATGGTGCCTACGATTTTATCTTCTACATGTGCCGATATGCCATTTCCACTATTTATCAAATTGCTAAGAGCCTCTTGACTGTTTGTAAATTCTTCTGCTCCTTTAGGCGGCTCGAGTTGAAGTTTGGCTGGACTCAAATCTATAGTTTCTGCTTTCACAACTTCGAACTGAGGATTTGATAGCTTAAAATTATCGATTGGGTTATTTTGATTTGTGTTTGACTGTAAACTGAGCATTTGTGTAGTCTGCTGTTGAATGTTGCTGGGATTAATGTGGTTTGCAGGACTCGGACTGTTGTATACTTGATTGGTTACATCTGGAACAGACCATTGATATAATTGACCACTGTACAGTTGGTTTTGACTGTTAAGAAGATTTTGTTGAGCATTGGGAACCTGCAATCGTGATGAGTAAAAGTTACCTTGTGTTTGTGGTGAAGGAGTTAATTGATTTATTTGTGTTTGTTGTGCCTGATTGGATCCCACTGTGTATTTTGCATTGCCTGTAAATTGATTAGGTTGATTATTATTAGCTCTTTGGGTAGAAATCATATTTACATTAGCGCCAAAACTGTTGAGATTATTACTGGAGTATTGTGATGATGTAAGTTGTGATATTTGATTCGTAATCTGTGACAGTTTATCGTTGTTCAGATTTTGAAATTGTGTTAGTGCAGGTGATGCCGTAGAAGCTTGTATATCTCGTTGTGCAATGTTGTTGTGTTCCCTCGCAACGTTGATAGAGTCGGTCAAAAACGAATAAACGAGCGCCTGTGAATCAGAAAGGTTATTTGAGTCTTGATTACCAATGAGTTTAGCGATTGGAATGAAATTAAATGCATTTTTCTTAGGTATAAAGTTGTTACTCATAACTAAATAGTTGCTGTTTCCAGTGTTTAATATTTCTAGTTTATCAAAATCGGAGTCACTTCTATTTTTGAACAAAAATGCGGCGATTCTTTCTGGAATAGTTATTTTTATTGAGACTGTGCGCTCAATAGTGTTTGGTATACCAGTTTCTTTAAAGAAAGGCAAATTTGAGAGCTGATTATTATTTTGGTATATAAAATTTGTGTTAGGAGGTTGCAAGCTTGTTGCCGGTGTTGCTATAATTCTGGAACTTTTTGTAGACATCGTTGGAGATTGTATTGGAACTTGAGAAGTCAACGTTTCACCGCTATCGATTGTTGTCCTTGATATGAAGTAATTGTCTGGATAATCAAGGGCTTTGAATTCTTTATGATTCTGATACTGACTATATTGTGGAGGAGAAGCAGTTTTTAAAATATCGCCTGTGTCTTTTACTATATCATTTACGGTCATATCGAGTTTTTCTTTAGTCAGAATGTCAGTGAACGTTAAATTCTGATGGTCGTGTTTCATTACAGAAAATGAAGGTTGGTTTAAATTTTCACTGAAAGGCACACGAGTCGTAGTAGGTATGGTCGGCGCAGCTCTTAATGGAGAACTTTGATAATATACTGGTTGTTCAACATTTTGTGGTAAATATAGCCGAGGCAGAGTAGTTGGGTTTTGAGGTGGAGGCAAATAGAAGCGAGCAGTCGATGTAAATGGTGAAGGAGTAAGATAAAGTCGAGAAGATTTTGTGGGGACTGGAGACGTTTGTGGGATATTTGTAATTCGACCGGAAAAGGTGGGACGTGTCGGCAAGGTTGTAGGGGCAATATAGATACGCGTTGTTTCAATTTCAGTAGTTTGTACTTGCTTGGCAGAAGGAGTAGGCCTTGTATAAACATACGGTTCTTCCAATGACTCAGATTCCAGTTCTGTTGGAATTATTTTCTCAGTATTAGTAGAAGGTGTCGGTACATCATAAACGTAAGGGGTATTTACCTCAATGAGCCTTGCCGTAGGTGATGGGGAAGGAGATAATCGCGTAGTAGGCCTAGTGGAAGTGTATGGAGTGGACTCCACTATAAGCCTTGCAGATTTAGTAGGTTTTACAATCCAAGTTTTTACTGTAATTCTAGACTTTGGTCTACCCACCTTCGGCTCCTGTATAACCCTACTATATGTCAAGGTTTTTGTTATAACAGTTGAAGGAATATCTCTAATCGTACTCACCAAATTTTCTTTTAGTTCTCTACCAGCTGGGTTATTTATATTATTTGAAAACTGTGGCGTGTTGGAAGCAGAAAACTGTGGCGTGTTGGAAGCAGGTGTACTGTATGTGTACGGTTGTTGGGCTTGATTATTGTTTTGATTATTCTGTAATTTTGTGGATTGTGCTTCTTTATTCGTTTGAGGTAATCTTCTGGGTTCTGAATACTGTGATCGCTGTTGTGTATTGACTTGTCCTCTTTGAGTGTTTTGGACACTGTTTAATTGTGAACTGCTCACAGAACTTATTGGTCTCTGTGAAAAGTTATTAGAATTTTGTAAATTTGTATTTGCTGGTCGTGATGATTGTACTTGAGCTTGAGAGTAACCATTGGAATTAGCTAAATTTGTGTTTCCGTTCTGTAAAAATCTACCCGTATGTCCATTGGAAATAAGATTTCCAGTCTGTGATATTTGTGTATTTTGCACCCTAGCATTTTGAACACCATTTACAGCGTTGTACTGTCCGTTTTGTCTTTGCCTTTGGAATATTTCTGAATCTTTTTGCAACGGCAAAAAGTTAGAATTTATACTCGCTGGGACATATCTGGGATCAGGTGTAGAAGCTGAATATGTGAAATCGTTTTGATTGCCTTGAATAAGATTTTGTTGTATTTGTTTTGCTGGAACATAAACGTTGTTCGGAGCTCGCTCTGGACCTGCTAATAAAGCTCCATTAGGGAACAATTGTCCGAATGGTGGCTTGTACTCTTGCATCACGATGAGATTGCTTTTCATTGTGTTCTTATCATAGGGATTTCGCATAGGATGAGTAAGCATTTTCTTTATATCCTTCATAAGCTGTGGCCCTAATCTAAGATTTTCAAATTGTTCTTTGTTGGTAGTGTCGAACTTTTGAGAGTTTTGGCAGTCGACGTTCATCCACCAGTCACACACGAAGACTGCTTGGTTGAACAACGTTCCATTAGGACAGAGAAATGATTGAAACCCGTAGGTTGATCCAACGGTGCAGACTCTGAATACTTGGCAGTTAGCTTCTAAATCTGCGTAGTATCCTGAAATTTAAATTGATCATGATTTAGACGGGGACCATTAAACTAAAGTTTCACTTTAATTAGCACACAACAATTCTCAAAGGTTTATTTTTGTTAGGGTCTGCGATGCGATTATATCATTCTGCTGGGTTAGTTTTGACAAAATTACCTGGTTCTCTGCCGGCGCACGAGAAGGATGTCCGTGGTATTGCACCTAGAGTGGGGTAGTCACTGCCGGGTTCTCCTGGAACTGCCAGCCGGATGTCCCACCCATGTCCGTTATGTTCGTGGTGCTGCGGCCCTCGACCATTCTGGGCTTCAGACCAGGTAATGGTGAGGCACACTGGAAATAAAAACATGAAATTTTAGTCCCAAAACATTTTTTTTTCGTAGTAACTTGTAGTTCTTTAATGTTATGGGCCAAGTGATTAATGCGGGCAGTATTCATAATGCCGAGCCATATCGGGCCAAGTGATTAATTACAATCTCAAGTCACCTATTTATCTCATTGCCCGGGCATTATGAATATGGCTACATGATGATTGGGCAATGTGACTAATAGGTGAAACAATACTTAGCTTAAATATAGGAACTATCGAATAATATGACGTCATCTTGTTTAAAATATTGTTATTTATTTTTCATGTGTTTTTACAAACTATTCATTAAGCACAACTTCTAGACTGTACTATATACTGAAACACATATAAAACGAGATCAAAACAGACTATATAGTATATACGGACGACTATGTATGAACGACGAAGGGTAATAAACTAAAGAGGCAAATGAAAGAGATTAAATATGCAAGCTTTCACAGTCTGACCTGCACACTGCAGTCGAGAATTTAATTAGCTTTGAATCTATGTCTAAAGCATTTCTGAACTGCTCGTCTTTATATATTACATTTCAATATTAGGTATAAAGAAGTGTAGGTAATAATGAAATGAAATATTATACTGCTATAGCACAGTCTAAAATTCATACAGTCGTCCCACGAAGACGTCTAGACAGAGCAATCCTGCGGGGTGTGAGGAATGAGACGCGGGTAAACGGCACCCGAGCTGCGAATAAAACGATGTTCGTAGCTCGGTATCTATCATTAAGGGCTAACGCGTGTTTGTTTTTTTATTATGCTATTGCATAGCTTCTATAGCGGGCCTTGAGCGCGGGGACCGAATCCAGAAATTCCGTAACGAAAAAACCTCACGCTCACCACTCCGACGGGCACGGAGGTGTGGCTTGAAGGCCGTGCATCATCTAACGTCGTTTCAGTTCGACAGTCTTCGACACGGCGTTGTGTGCATGCGATTGTGTGCGTGATATCTGCTCCGAAATCCGACGAATAGATAAGCGTTGACCAGTCGGTACACTTTTAAAATTAAAGCTCGGGAATACTTACGCAAGAAATTGGCAGATTCATCAAACATATAATTTATTCTTTTTCTCTATCTATATTTTTTTATCTCTCTCTACTGTTTATATTTTGTATGTATGTATTTATGTATTTATTATAATATTTTTTTTTGTGTTTCTCTTTTAACTTCTCTTTTATATCTTTGCACCTACCATGTTTTGTCTCTGCATCACCTTATGGTAGACTGGTAGAAAATGCCTAAGGCATTAAGTCCGCCATTGTGCAATTTTTTTTCATTGTGCATGAAGTTTTATTAAATAAAATAAATAAATAAGCAGTTTTTTATGTTTGCGGATAACTTCGCCTAAAATTTGGTACTTCGATTAATTTTGAGTATTTCGACATGGATGTCGTGATAGGGGTTTTGGGGGTGCTAATCACGAAAATGACGTCATTTTGAAATCCAAGATGGCCGACAACAATTTTATGATATTTTGACATAGGTGTCGTGAAGGGGGTTTTTGGGAGTGCTTATCACGAAAATGACGTCATTTTTGAAATCCAAGATGGCCGACGCCAATTTTATGATATTTTGACATGGGTGTCGCGACAGGGGTTTTCGGGGGTGCTGATCACGAAAATGACGTCATTTTTGAAATCCAAGATGGCCGACAACAATTTTATGATATTTTGACATGCGTGTCCTGATAATGGTTTTCGGGGGTGCTGATCACGAAAATGTCGTCATTTTTGAAATCCGAGATGGCCGACACCAATTTTATGATATTTTGACATGGGTGTCGTGAAGGGGGTTTTCGGGGTGCTGATCACGAAAATGACGTCATTTTTTAAATCCAAGATGGCCGACACCAATTTTATGATATTTTGACATGCGTGTCCTGATAATGGTTTTCGGGGGTGCTGATCACGAAAATGACGTATTTTTTTTTAAATTTTGACTTTCGTGTCGTGACAGGGTTTTCGGGGGCGCTGATCACGAACATGACGTCAATTATACGCTATAGCATAGCTTCTATTTCTTTATCAAAGTCAAAAATAAAAGATTAAATATAGTTTAGTCGCTAAATCGCCACCGTTTTTCGCACACTTTTGATGACGTCACTGATAAAAAATAAATAAACTACAAAAAAGAAAATATATACTTATACAAATGTATACGTTAATTGGCAGAATAAAAAATACTATGTCATAAATAACTAATAAAAAATTTCGTAGAAAATATAAATAATTGTAATTGCATAAGTTGATAAAAAATGCAATGCAATAGCTTTACCGCGGCAATCCCCGAGTGCCACACGTTTTTTTTGTTTTATAATTTGATATGAATGTCAATTTTGAGTACAATTTGGGTGCTCGTTACGAAGAAGCCATCCTTTTTGACATCCAAAATGGCGGACGTCATTTTTCTTATAATTTGATATGACTGTCAATTTTTAGTATAATTGGGGTGCTTGTTACGAAAAAGCCACCCTTTTTGAAATCCAAGATGACGGACGCCAATTTAAATGTATATTAATATGATATGGGTGTTAATTCCGAGGTGGATTGGGGTGCTGGTTACGAGAATGCCATCTAAATAACTTAAATCTGTCTCGAGTTGTTCTCTTAGTAAAAATAGCAAATTAATTAAATACAATACAGCTATCGATGTTGATCTGCAATAAATAAATAATTTCATAAATATTGTTTATTTGTGACAACCCTGGCCGATGCGTTACTGTCTAGACGATGTCGGCATTTTACACGAGATCAAAGGCGTCGACCTACTGTATGATTTTTATACTGTGGCTATAGTGTAGTGATGCTAATCAGCTCTTATGTGCACGGTGTGATCGGGTTTTCAAGTGTTGCTAGTCCAAAACCTCACAAATGGAACGAAAAGCCTAAGAACCTATATGTTGCTGTAATGGTGAAGGGCACCTTTTAAAGCAAAGCGTTAATGGGATTTTCTACAGGAATTTCTTACTATCTGAAAATCTGGATTTGTATCCAGTGATAATAAGCTTGCGTTCTATTACATAAAACTTAAATAGAATAGAATACTCTTTACTTTGTACACCATTTAGATTACAGAACATACGTACTTATAAAGGCTTTACAAACGGTGACACGCTAAGAGCGATCTTTTCCAGACAACCTTTGGATGGAATACTAACTAAGGGGAAGGAGAGAGAAATAATGTAGGTAGTCTACAGTGTACTATTTACATAGATTATATAATAAATATGTACCTAAAGTGAATCATACTGGTTTAAACAAATATACAATATGTAAAGAAAACCCTGTCCGGCCACCGGCAGAATAAAGGCTACCTAAACAGATGACCAAATATAATATTAAATTTTGCGTAATCATCATAGTAACAGTACCAATGAATTTTGAAATAATCTTTTTTTCCCGCGAATTAATTCCAATTTCCTCGAAATTTGGTAATTTTTTAAAAGTGACAACACCAATTTGTCGGTTAGTATTATTATTTAATAAGCGATGTGACCACGTGCCGCGTGCCCTGCCTCCCGTCGCCAGCGGAAGGGTTGCCTACCGCACATGTATTAAGTTACCTCTTTTTGCGAAATGAAATTTATTTTTATAGAGGGATTTTTTTTAAGTTTAGTCCGGCTTTATATCCATTAGTAGAATCAGTTATCGATACCTAACAATACCTTCACGGATCGGATAGGGTTTTCTTTACATAATGTATTAATAAATATCATACAAGAGCAAATAAAATATAATGATATGGTTAAAGATGGAGATGATGTAGATGGTGGTAGTGCTTTTTTATCATAGTTTTAAAAGTGGACAGAGTTTGAGCACGCCTTACGGACACGAGCAAGTCATTCCATAGCCGACTGCTTGTACAGTAAATTATTTATCATGGAAACTAGTCGAATGCATCGGCATTTCTAAGCTTCTTCTTCTTCAGCCTATAGAGGTCTACTGCTGGACAAAGGCCTCCCCCAAGGCTTGCCACAATGACCGGTCTTGTGCTGCCCACATCCATTGGCTTCCCGCGACCTTCACCACGTCATCGGTCCACCTTGTTGGGGGCCTCCCTACGCTGCGTCTTCCGGTTCGTGGCCGCCAGTCCAGAACCTTACTGCTCCATCGGCCATCGGTTCTACGAGCAACTGCCCACTGCCACTTAAGTTTAGCGACCCGAAGAGTTATGTCGGTGACTTTGGTTCTTCTGAGGATCTCCTCATTTCTGATTCGATCACGCAAAGATAATCCGAGCATAGCTCTTTCCATCGCCCTTTGTGTGACTCTGAGCCTTCATATGAGGCCCATTATGAGCGACCACGTTTCATGGCATTACTAATCATCATCATCATCAGCCCCTATTCGTCCACTGCTGGACATAGGCCTCCTTCATGGCACGCCAACAAGCTCGATCCTAAGCAGTTCTCCGCCAGCCACTACCAGCCACCTTTTTGATGTCGTCGCTCCATCTCGCGCTACGCTACGTTTGCTGAGACGCGGTCTCCACTCGAGGACTCGTTTACCCCAACGGTTGTCGGTCCTGCGGCATATGTGACCAGCCCATTGTCACTTCAGCTCGCTAATCCTCTCAGCGGTGATTTTGGTCCTCTGTCGGATCACCTCATTTCTGATGCGGTCCTTCAGAGAGACGCCTAACATAGCCCGCTCCATAGCTCGCTGAGCGACTTTAAACTTATGGACTAGTCTGACCGTTAGTGTCCACGTCTCGGCTCCGTAAGTCATGACGGGTAGGACGCACTGGTTGAAGATTTTTGTCTTCAAACATTGGGGTATGGGCGACGAAAATACCCGACGAAGTTTACCATTACTAATATCAAGTTTAAATGTAAATGAGAGTGAGTGAGTGACAGAGAATGATTGTATTTATGGTACACCTCATTTCCAACATGTAATGCAATAACCTTTCGAATAATGCAGACGGATCATTCCGTCATTATTAAACTCATATACCTACATATAGTAAAATTACGTAGTGCTACACACCCCTTCCCTATTTCAAGTCACATAAACTTTATTTTAATGAAATTCAAGTTGATTTTAGAGTGAATAGCATGTTAAAAATTTATAAATCTATTTGGAAGTTGTAGCGTAAACTTAACTTTATTATACAGAAATTAAGATTATTTTTCCATTAATTCGTATTTGTAGTAGGTATATAATTTTGACTTGAAATAAATAGTGGCACGCAGGATAGAACACCATCATTACCTATACCTACGTTCTTTGTGAGCTAAGTCATTGCAGTACAGTGCCACTAGAAAGCAAATCCATATTGTATTGGATACCATTTACACCGTTGTACTGTACGTTATGTCTCTGCCTTTGGAATATTTCTGAAACTCTTTGCAACGGAAAAAGTTTCAGAAAATCCTGTAAACCCGATATTGTTTTCGCTTTTTTTTTTAAATGCTTTTCCCCACACTATGAATTCCTCCTGTGTCGTGGGTGCGTTTACAAGCATATATATTCACATACACAAATATCCAGAACTGGAACAATTATTAATTTGTAGGTCATATAAATATTTGTACGTACGGGAATCGAACTCGCAACACAGCGAACCGTGCAATCGATTGTGTTGTGTTAGCCTTTAGCAGCGTTATACTTTATCACGATCCGATACTTTCGAACTCAATTTAGCTAAGTGTTTCTGGGGTGAACCCGTCTGAATAAATTCTCTGGAGAGAATAGTTTTTGCTTAACCTGAGATGATGGTCTGATGTATGGACGCTAATGAACGAAGCAGAACAGCCGATCCGATGATATTTAACAACAAATAAGGGTTTATTGAAACCATTTTCTGATATTGGTAATATTTCTGATGTTGACACCACTACGATCCGGACAAAGCGTTTCGACTCGTCTTTTATACCGCGCACATTGAGAGACTGGAACAATTTGACAGCGCCGGTGTTTTCGTCTGACTATAATTTAAGTGTCTTCAAGGCTAGAGTGAATTGCCATCAAGGTTTTAATCACTGCTTACCATCAGGCGGATGTTACAATTATAGTAGTTTACGATTATAAAAAAAAAAAAAAATATTATATACCTATACTAGCTGACCCGGCGAACTTTGTTCCGCCTTAAAGGCAATATCACATGATCTTAATTTTTAATTAGGATAGCACAAAAGTGGAAACAATGAAGCTCATCATCATCATCATCAACCTTTTTTTATCGTCCCCTTGCTGGGCATAGCTCTCCTCTCATAAGGAAAAGGCTTAAGCGTAATCACCACGCTTGCTCAATATAAAAAAAAATATTGCCTCCGTGGCGTAGCGGTAGCGAACGCGGCCGCTGCGCAAGGAGGCGCGGTTTCGATCCCCGCGCAGTGCAAATATTTGTATGCATGAATATGAATATTTGCACTGGTCTGGTCGTGCCTCGGAAATCATGTTAAGCCGTTGGTCCCGGTTGCCATACGAACATCTAATGGCAGTAGTTACGGGTTGTTGGAGCCCTCAAAAGTCCAAAAATTGGTCTAACTGCAATACTTCGATATCGCCTTCGGGTTGTGGAGGTCAGACGGCACTCGCTTCACGGAAAATGTCAAAGTTTAGCCAAACTCAAAAGTTACACTGGTAAAGCGGACCCCAGATTCCAAAGCTGAAAAGGCTTCGGATGCGACTGGGATTAACGCTGAGATTATGATGATCACGCTTGCTCAATGCGGGTTATAGTAGTTATAAAAAAAAAAGAAATATTATATACCTATACTAGCTGACCCGGCGAACTTTGTTCCGCCTTAAAGGCAATATCACATGATCTTAATTTTTAATTAGGATAGCACAAAAGTGGAAACAATGAAGCTCATCATCATCATCATCAACCTTTTTTTATCGTCCCCTTGCTGGGCATAGCTCTCCTCTAATCGGCTTGTGTAACATTTCATCATTAAATCACAATAATGCATAGAAGAAATTTCATTTTCTCTCCTTTGTGGAGGTGCATGGTACCAGGGTAGCACGAAACTGTAGGAGAAGTCGAAACAATGAATCTCATCATTCATTCCCACCGGAACGACGGGAACGGGATAAAAAGTATCCTATGTCCTTCTTCCAGTTCTTAGCTACCCTCTCCCTACCAATTTTTGGTTCAGCCGTTCTTGAAAAATAATGTTGTATAATAATTATAAATTGAAGAAGTTTTATTTTGCCTACTTTGTGGAGGTGTAAGGTACCAGGGTAGCACAAAAGTGTAGGAGAAGCCGAAACAACGTTTCCGAGATCACATGCTTTTTCAAGCAATCAGCGCCATCAGCCGGGTTGATTTGTGAATCTAAACCATCAACGGCACCACTCAAACGCATACAGAAAAATTCATTTAAATCGGTCAAGCCGTTTAGGAGGAGTTCAATGACATACACACGTACAGCAGAATAATACATATATATAAAGGACCCGGCGAACTTTGTTCCGCCTTAAAGGCAATAATATCACATGATCTTATTTTTAAATTAGGATAATTAGGGTAGCACAAAAGTGTAGGAGAAGTCGAAACAATGAAGCTCATCATCTTCAACTTTTTTTATCGTCCCCCTGCTGGGCATAGCTCTCCCCTCATAAGGAGAAGGATTGAGCGTAATCACCACGCTTGCTCAATGCGGGTTGGCGATTTAAGACTTAAAAGTTCAGGTTTCCATAAGATGTTTTCCTTCACCTTGTAAATTGACTTAACGCGTAACATTTCATCATTAAATCACAATAATAAATACATGGAAGAAGTTTTATTTTGCCTACTTTGTGGAGGTGCAAGATACCAGGGTAGCACAAAACTGTAGGAGAAGTCGAAACAATGAAGCTCATTCATTCCCACGGGAAAGACGGGTACGGTATAAAAAGTATCTTAGATCCTTCTCCCAGTTCTTAGCTACCTCTCCCTACCAATTTTCAACAAAGTCGGTTCAGATAATAATTATAGATAATACATGGAAGAAGTTTTATTTTGCCTACTTTGTGGAGGTGCAAGGTACCAGGGTAGCACCAAAGTGTAGGAGAAGCCGCAACAATGAAGCGCATTCATCATTAAACCATAATAATTACATGGAAGAACTTTTATTCTGCCTAGTTTGTAGAGGTGCAAGGTACCAGGGTAGCATAAAACTGTAAGAGAAGACGAAACAACTTTTCCGAGATCACACGCTTTTTCAAGCAATCAGCGCTATCTATCTATCTATCTATCGGGCTGGTTTGTGAATCTAAACCATCCAGGGCACCACTCAAACGCATACAGAAAAATTCATTTAAATCAGTCAAGCCGTTTAGGAGGAGTTCAATGACATACACACGTACAGCAGAATTATATATATAAAGAAGATGTGTTTTGGGAAGTTTTATCAGTAAAAAAATATAGTTTAAAAAACTAAAAAACATGATTATAAAAAATATCAAACTAAAAAGTTAAAAATAATTGAAAAAAAAAGCCTCACGCTTTTTAAAAAAATACTTTTAAACTTTATAATCTGATATTTTTTAAAAGCATGTTTTTTTAGTTTTTTAAACTATATTTATTTTCAACTTTTTAGTTTGATATTTATGGGACATATTATTTATTACTGGGACATTTTACAGTAATGAGCCGCTCACTCGTAGTCCAAAGAGTTAGAAACGGACAAACAAACAAACAAGCAAGCAAACATTATGTTTCACTTGTAAGTGAAGCTAATAAAAAGCATGTAAAAATACAGAACACATGTAGGACAACAAGTTATAGTGTTAGCTGGCCTCGAATTGTATAGGTTCAAGAAGTCTGAAGTCAGCTTATAATGATAAGGTAGAGCTTGAGCTTAGGTACTTAACTTTAAATAGACTTAATAAAAATGAAAATAAAATTCAGCAATAGCGCAGATCTCAATTTATCCCAAAAGATAATTTCATGGATTTTTTTACTATTGGCTGTGCTATTGGGTAATTATCTCGACACCTAAAATGTGACAAAATAAAAACTTGACCATGTTTTTTATAGAGGGTGTATCTGACATCGAAGAACAAACAAGTATCATGGATTGACGTCCTCCGTGGCGCAGCGGTTAACACGCCTGCCTGCTACGTGGAGGCCCCGGGTTCGATCCCCGGCCAGGTCATGATGGAAAACGATCTTTTCCTGATTGGCCTGGGTCTTGGATGTTTATCTATATATGTATCTATTATAAATATAGTATCGTTGAGTTAGCATCCCATAACACAAGTTTCGAACTTACTTTGGGGCTAGCTCAATCTGTGTGATTTGTCCGTATGTATTTATTTATTTATTTATCCAGTAGGTACATGATTCTGAACACACCAGTGGTGGAAATTTTCGTCGGCTTTTTCTTAAATATACATATGCAGTTTTTTTCACTTTAGACCGTTCATTATGATTACATTATGATTTCTTTAACCGCTCATTACCGACAGAAAATGACTAACATAATTTTATTAGTGGCATGCGGTCTAACCTTTTCGCGAAGTTTGCGTTACGATGTCAGATACAGCCTGTATAAAGTATAAACGGCTTAAGAAGCCGTTTATACTTTATACAGGCTTAAACGACTTTTATGTTCAGAATTCCTATGTGCTTAAAAGTGACCTCGCTTATCATAGCTGTGTAAAAAAACTTTTTATAGTTTCACTTCAGGGCAAATGCTCCTTCTATCACCTGGAAGGCACTAACACTAATCACGGGGACGCTTAGACAATGCGAGCTGGCGACCTATTAAGACTAGTTAAGTTTTCTTTCATTTTTAAGGTTCCGTAGTAAACTAGGAACCCGTATACTTTCGCCAAGTCTGTCTGCCTGTCCGTCAGGGGATAATTTCAGTGACCGTTAGTACTATAAAGCTGAAGCTTGGTACTAATTAATAACTCAATCAGTGCCATACACAGAAAACGGGGAGAGATTTTTTTTTGTTTTCAGCCCTAACATGTTATATATTGTTGGCTAGGTACCTACTTATTTAGTAAAAACCAATACCTACGGGTTTACTGAAATCATTTTCTGATATTTTTTATATTCTCCGAAATAATCAAAGCAAAGCTCTATCTTTTGAACCATAGGTTTAAATTTAAAAAAAAAATCTGAAATGTTAAACTATATAAAGACTTTATTTTGGACTTGATGGGTTGCATAATTTTTGAAAAATTGTACAAATTAATTTCTGAACTAAAGTAATTCAACTGCGTAAACATTATTTTACCTAGTATTATTGGTATTTATTTTTACAGTATTATTTTGTTATTCTGAACTAATCTTCTTTCAAAGAAACAAAGAATTGTTAAAATTACCACCGGAATCCAGCATATATTACCTGTCTAATTTGTATAAATTAGAAACCTACCATAATTTCCCGAAAGATAGAGATGTAATTTGGGCTAATTCGCGATATTATTTCCTGAGTTGACGGGGTCGTGATGGGTATGAGCTATAGAATAGTTGGAATCTATAACTCTTTCTTTAGTTATAACTGTCCTTTGTGAGCTCGTTTTTAGGATTTCGTATAAGTAGGTATATCAACTAAATACTTTTATCTTTTACTAGCGGCCGCGAGTGACTTCTTTTTCGGAATTGGTTATGCTCCGCTCCTATTGGTTGCAGCGTGATGTTATATAACCTAAAGCCTTCCTCAATTAATGGGCTATCCAAAGCAAAATCAATTTTTCAAATCGGACCAGTAGTTTCTGAGATTAGCGCGTTCAAACAAACAAACAGACTCTTCAGCTTTATATATTAGTATAAATTTTACTCTTTACGTGACAGGAAACTACGGAACCCTATACTGAGCGTGACCCGACATGCTCTTGGCCGTTTTTTTTTATTTACCGATGTCAATAATGTCTAAGATAAACCTAAAAATGAAAGAATTTGTGCTTTCCTGTCTGGATTTTAATACAAAAACTCATGAGAAGCGAGATCCGTAACTACAAGGCCACCACGACTGCTATCCAAGTAATGATAGTTAAACATAGCTTACAACTATTCCCAGCTCACTCCAGCATAGTTTCTTCAACAATCGTGTCGCAAACTTCAATACTATGGAGACAGTTCTCATAGTTCTTGTTGGCTATAGTAATCTGGGAGCAAAAACTAGTTCGTTGACGTATAACTCACACGGTTACTCTGGCTGGGGTATTGTTACAAGGACACTTGGGGCATAATGTGCAGTGATCGACAACTATCATACAAATAAGTAGTAAAATTCTACTTCCTACTAATATTATAACTCTGTATGGATGGATGACAAGAAGCGTTCCTACAACGATTGCTTCATGCCAGTAACATTGATACCCAACGCGACCGACATACTCAAATAGTTTTAGGTTTGGGATGCGGAGATGGCTCTAAGGTTTATCGAACCTGTGAGTTGGGTTCTCACCGATTCCAAAATCTTTCCTCGCTTTACTTGTCCACTTCAAATTATATGATATGGATGTCGGTAGTAGGATTTGTATAAAACTTGCTGCACAAATCGTCTATTTAAAAAAAAAAAAAAAAAATTTGGCCCCACACTAGGAATTACTCCTGTATCGTCGGTGCGTTTACAAACATTTAAACTCATATACACCAAAAGCTAGAACCGAAACAACTACTTGTAGTTCATATTTAAATATTTGTTCCGTGCGGGGATCGAACTTGCGTCACGCAGCGCAGCAGTCGAACGCGCAGCCACTATACCAACTGTCTGGTTTAAAACCAGAATTAACACTTAAAATACTCATCGAGATTTCCACAGCATCGATTTTGTGGGGTGTGGCTATTACGCCTAGATATCTAGCTATGTACCTACCTCTAACTGACTGTCTCTTTGGTCTAGCGGTAGCTAGCGTAAAATTCGATAAACACGAAATTATTCGACAACCGTTTAACAAGAGGGAGAGAGAGAATCAAAGTGCTGTACTTAAATTAAACGCCACTTCTTGTCAATTTTAATAAAATATTTACCTCAGTAATTAAGCGAATCGGCAACTATGTGTTAATTGACTATATGTTACTGATTGTACCTACCAACAAAGCTATATGAAGAAAGTCTATTAAAGCAAACTTGCTTTTGAGAAAACATAGTTTGAAGTACAATATATATATATATATATATATATATTACAATAACATGACAGTAGATTTAAATTTTCGTTTTAAATAATGGATATTTTCCTGTACTTTTTTGTGGCTTTGATATTGTTTAAAGTTGATGTGTAGATTTTAGACATTCATGACAGTACTTAACTCTAACTAAAAACGGTTTTTGTAGGTTGGATCCATTTTGCATTACTACGTCCAATTCCAAGTGAGTCGTGGTGGCCTAGTGGTTAAAACACCAGCCTCTCATGTATGAGTGTGCGGGTTCGATTCCAGGTCAGGCAGGTACTAATGTAACTCTTCTAAATGTTTAAGTACTTTCTAAGTATATCTTGGAAAACATCTTGAGGAAACCTGGATTTTAAGTCTGAAATCGCCAACCCGCATTAAGTAAGCGTGGTGATTATGCTCAATCCTTCTCTGTATGAGAGGAGACCTGTGCCCAGCAGTGGGACCATAAAAGGTTGATGATGATGATGATGGTGACGTCCAATTCCATGGGTCCAATTCGATGGGTTGAAAAATAAATGCATCTGTAGATAGTTGTGAAGCCGGCTTTCATTCTTATATCTTTGAAAGTCGTTACGGGACATCAGATCCCCTAAAATCTGAGAACCAGTCTTACCATACGATATCGTACTCAGTAACTGAGTTGTGAACGTTAGATACGTAGTGGCTCCATATACCTACTCCGAATATTGGGTTAGAAGGGAAGCCAACCTAATATAGCTAATATATCATCATCATCATCATCAGCCTCTACTCGTCCACTGCCGGACATTGGCCTCTTCCATGGCACGCCAACAAGCTCGATTCTGAGCAGTTCTCCGCCAGCCACTACCAGCCTTTTTGATGTGGTCGCTCTATCTCGCCCAAGGGCTCTACGCGACATTTGCTGAGACGCGGTCTCCACTCGAGGACTTGTTTACCTCAACGGTTGACGGGGCTGATACATAACATAGCAAAAGTTTGAGTTACGAACTAAAATATCCTTGACTATCATAGCTACGCGAAGAGAAAAGAATCTTTGGTCATTTCTCATTGGTTGGTTAATAAAATACTTACATAAATAGTTGAGAAAATTTTGCATAGCAATAGAGGTAATTACCTCCATTGCTATGCTATATGAGGCCTCTACATACAATTTACACGTATTATCTCCTCGACGGAACCCGAACAAAAAACTAATGATCCTTTTTCAATACTAGAATATGTTGAGGATCACGGTCAAAGACTAAATTACGTATTGATCACGGTAAAGCTCGCTTTAGGACATTAAAGGGTTTTATTTTCGTTTTCTAAATAAAGAATGTCATAAAACAAAGGTGGGTAATGACCGCTGTTGTCATAGCAAAACGTCGTAACTTTAGTTATGCGTGTAATTGACATCGATGAAACATTTATAAAATTAAATAAAATTGCAGTTTCTGCTTGTTATGTCATATTAACAGCTTTTTACTTAATGCAATTATGAAATACGATGTATGTGCTGTTTTTTCTTTGTATGTCTGATTGTGATAAAACTTGAATTATATATTGTCTTCTTTTGTAACTTATCCTAAACTTATCCTAACTAATCTAACTCCTATCCTATCTCCTTTCGTTTCCCGCGTCAGACCGCCAAGGAGGAAGTTTGGGTAAGGTCATGATGTGGCCACAGATGCTACAATATTTCACTGTTCTTTATAAATTATTCACTGAATGCACTTTTTACTACATAAATCACGCGCTTTTATTTAGTAAACAACACTAAAAATAATTTTAAAGTCCAATGAAAATGAGCGTGACACTCATCTTGACATACCCGCCAAACTTGAAAAAAAAAAAAGTCGTGAGTATCAAATAAACAACACGTATAACAACATGAAAAACTCAGATATACGACAAGGTGACTAGGAGTATTTAGCTCCTGAAACCAATTTAGCTTGAACTTGTAAATCTAGGTCTTAGGAAACAAATTACTGAGCGAATTGATTTATTCTCTACCCAAAGTAATCCAGTAGGTATAGACTCATAGATGTTTCGGGTTGTCGGTCATTTGCTTTCTTATAAAGTACCTACCTTTGTTCCGATCGACTATGTCAAAATCTCACGCTACATGCGAGCAACACGTCATACTGACGTCACGCGAATCCTGCATCTCGCAAGCAGAGTTTACTGTGCAACTAGCATGCATACAAGTTCACAACAACAACCGGCGGGCAAAGTGGCCCTCCAGACAATCCCAGTCTGGTAGGAGGTTGAGCTTTACACGCTGCTCTTCATACCTCTACACTATCAATAGTGCTTTAGCATTATTTAGAATGACAACGCACTCCACGCTCACTTCACCTTTTTTCGTGGGGAAATATTTATGGATACCCTTCGTCTGGGAATGGTTGTTTCAGATTCCTACCGACTAAAACCCCACTGTTCCTTCCAGTACCATGAGTCGAGAGCTCGGGAGATTGTAGGCCACCATGCCCAGCGGGTGCCATGACCCAACGCGGATGATCATTCATCTAAATTTTGACAGTAAGATGGTCACAGAATCGCAGTGCTGTACCTACTATTTGTTCTGTAAGTTCTTCTTCTTCGTTTCGCTCTTGACAGAACGGTCGTGGTCACTATGACTGACTCCGAGACGCTGATGTTACACGCCGTACGATCTCTCTCCATCTATCCCTGTTGGACGACAGTCTGGAGCATTTATTAACAGGTCAGTAAGTACCTATCTATTTAAAGGCAATTACGGAGTTATGGCCAACTGTACAGTATGAACTTCCTCACGGGAAAAGTTTCTTAAGTAAAGTTAAAAGGCCATACATAGGTAACGGTGCCTGTTCTAGAAATTAATTCCATCTGAGAAAGTCAATGACTTTCAAGGTCGTATGTACATTTTCCCATTAAAACTTGAACCTTGATGCTTTAACGACGAAGTTGAAAATCTATTAAATTTGACATATTGTAGTAGGTTGATGTGATGGCATTTGTACACACACACAGAGCAAGTAATCACTATGTACACACAATACAATTCATAAAATAAGTCTATTTATTTGGAAGCATAAACAAAATAGAAGTAGGTAGCTACCAACATCATAATAATTACCCGCGAACTTTCACCCGGCTTTGATGGATCGCTTTTGTTTGACATTCGAAAAACGAATATTGAGCACTGTTTAGAGTTACCGCTATACGCTATTTTGTAGGTTCGTTCATTGGCGGTGGTTTACGGTTTTCTATTTAATCGATATTGACCGTCTGATGGAAAAGTATTTTCTAATTTACATTCGCTTATTTAACTATATTACTTATTTCATGCACTGGCTTTACGTGCCATTCTGTGTGAAGAATATGTTTATTTGAACGTATTACTATCGAAATACTGGTTGGAATTGAAAAAATGTTTTTACATTTGATAGCTCATTTCTTGAGGAATTCTATTACGTATGACCTCTAGAAGTCGATCAAATAGAAAGTCATAAATAACTAAGTAAGTATAAAAGTGAATACGATAGTAAAGCGCGGGCGGGAAATGTGGCTGTTGTGGTATCTTACGAATTCCACGAGAACGAAATCGCAGGCAAAAGCTAGTTCTGATATTAGTAAACGTGGCATTAAGCTAATAAATATCAAACAATAGCTTTCACTACTCCACGGTGGCATTGATAATACAGCTTAATCATGATTTATAAACCTACGGCCTAATCTGCAATAAACAATACATAATATCCATCACGCGCCTACCATTGGATCAATCAGCTTATTCAATCCATTTATCATAAATGCAAACAAGTTGCGTTCCACAGACTAAAAATTAAAATGCGAAATGTCATTATCTGTCACTTGAAATGCACATTCGTTTAATTCATTAGGCTAAGGCATATTATGTCACACAGCCTCTTGAATGAGTAGGAATACATTATAATAAATTGTCCTAATGTCCAGTGGGCCAAATCGGTACGGATTCTTTTGATAGAAAGTTGACAATATATTATTATTGGGTAATAGTTATCTATTCGGACTAGTTTTAGGTTTGTGTGACGGAAGGTCAGTGTTTTATGGAAAAATAATGCCGATTTCAAGTTTCTTGTTTGAGAAACAACTTTTTATTGCTTGATTATGTCAATAAAATGTCGATCAGTGAAATCCGCCTATGCCAACTAACAACAAAACACGACTTTTGGCTTGACATGGCTACTTGGGCACGTGGTTGACTATGTTAACATTACTTATAAGGAAAAATAATAAGCCATTAGCTATATTATCACTGAGTTAGTTAAAGTCACAAGAGATGATCACAGTGTTATGACATAACACGCACGATTGAAGAGGCAGCGTGGGTAGGCTCCCGACAAGGTGGACCGACGACCTGGTGAAGGTCGCGGGAAATCGCTTTGCGCGGGAGGTGCAGGAGCAGGATCGGTCGTCGTGGAGAACCTTGGGGGACGCCTATATCCAGCAGTGGACGTCTTTCGGCTAAAATGATGATGATGACGCAAGTCTTTTCCGAATGTTTAAAATTGACGTTATTTCGAGTTAAACAAATATCAAATTCATTATAATTTAATTGATTTCACAGTGAAATGTGCACTATTGAATTGCTATAAAAATGTTTATTTATTTTCTGAAATCCGACTTGATTTTAGTAAATATCGCATACCTACATATTTAATCGCGTTTAGATATCAATATCAATCACATATGTGTATTTTACAGTGTTAACACTTGTTTTAAACTGCAATCAAAGAGCACACAAAAGACACAAAAATTTACTTTTTTGTTGTAGGTACCATGATTTGGATATTATATCACACTAGCTTTCCTCCCGCGGCTTCGCCCGCGTGGAGTTCGGTTATATCGCGTTTTTAGATTTACCTCGGGAACATCATATTTTTTCGGGATAAAAGGTAGCCTATGCCCTTTCTCAGGGTCTAAAGATTGTCTGTGCCAAATTTCAGCAAAATTGGTTCAGAGGTTTAAGCGGGAAATCGTAACAGACAGACAGACAGTGTGTTACTTTCGTATTTATAATATTAGTATGGATTTACGAAGTTTTGTTACGAAATTGAATTTAACCCGGTATCTATCAATCTCGGTCGAGAAGAAATATTTACACAAATTAAAGCGCCTAACGATCCGAACATACGTTCTAGAACTTGTAAGTCACGGCCGATAGCAATAGGCCACAACTGCACCTTGTCCATTATCCTATTGCTAGTCCATTGCTTCATAAATACTTACGAAATATTTGAATGACAAGGCAATAGATATTGTTGAACTGTCAAAATGAAACTCATTGCTACTGACAGTTTACAATTACCTTATACACACATCAAAAGTGTCTAGGGATCAACATATATTTTTGCAATAACTTTTCTCCTGATTGATATTAATTAAAATTTTCTTTAAGGATTCATCAAATAAAGTGTTTTCGTTTGTCACAGTAACGATAAACCAAGTCACCTTTGCATTAATAAAGAAATTTGCCATTTTCCTAATAAAGGGATATTTGACATTTGAACCACTAACACAAAAGTTCGAAAAAAAGACTGAAATAACAGTTTTCTCTAAAATTTTATTGGGTAACTTAAACAATTAATAATCCGTGTTTCTACCGCGAACACTAACAACACAAGAACATCGGTTTGGCATACTCAAAATGAGTTCATCCAAATCACGCTGTGGAATGGCCGCCCATGTTCGTTGCAACAACAAAAAAAGGTCTTCTTGCGACTGGATACCCTCCATATTCGGCAGAGCTCTTCTCTGTAGCATATCCCATGCATGCTCAATCGGGTTCAAGTCTGGCGACTGAGCAGGCCAGGGCAGGACATTGATGTTAGCTGCGGCGAGAGTCTGTCTTACAACTCTTGCGGTGTGCGGTCGTGCATTATCATGCATTAACTGAAATAAGGGACCGATTTGCACTTGTAGAGGAACGATGACGTCTGATACAATCGTTTCAGCATAAATTTGAGCGTTGAGGTTGCCTCTGATCCAAATCAACTCAGTTCTTCCGCCGATCCAAATACCCGCCCATACCATGATGGTTCCACCACTATATGGATGGACTTCCTGGCAGGATTTTAATCGCTGTTGGCGTCCAGGGGTTCTCCAGTGTCGTATACGTCTTGTATCCGGTCTCATACCAAAACGAGACTCATCAGAAAAGCACACGAAACGCCATTGTTCTTCTGCCCAATTTCTGTGTTCAAGAGCCCATTGATATCGAATCCTACGATTGTGCATTGCTATAGGTGGTACCCGTAGCGGTCTTCGGGAATGAAGGTTCACTTCATGCAAGCGGTTTCTGACTGTTTGGTCGCTAATTAAGTTCCCTGAAGAGTGATGAAGCCTCACGGCTAACATCATGGCGGTTATTGTTGGAGCTCTTCGAGTTAAGATTTGAATGTATCGGTCTTGTCTCCGTGTGGTGCAGCGATACCGTCCTCCATGGCGCTCAGCCACGGTACCAGTGCTTCGGTAACGTGTCCAAAGTCGACTGATAACACTCTGACTTGTATTCAGAGCTAAAGCCACAGTACGTTGCCGGGAACCAGCTTCTATCATTCCCACGGCTCTGAGCATTTCTTCCCTGCTTAAATGACGTCGCCGCTCCATAATAACGTTGGTTTTAATCAGTAGTAGGGAAACAGTAGCACTAATAATGTCTTCAATGCGTTGTATGTTTTTATAGGGAAAATATTGACAGCTGATTTTCATCTTTTACTCGAATTTGATTCACAGTTCCTGATTCAAATTATGAAATGCACCAAAAAGGATCCATATAAATTTATAAAATCATAAATTTATTACAAAGCCACATCTCAATCTCAAGAAATCCGCATAAAAATGCTTGATCCCTAGACACTTTTGATGTGTGTAGTTCATCTAAATGGCTAGAACACTACGAACTGACATAGTGTGTAAATTTATTTTACTTATACTCTGTTTTTTAATCTCGTAGACTAAACTGACATTACGAGTGTTGGCAGTTTATTGCAATTCTTAAATAGTGCCGAAACTTAGCGTTCATAAAATCAAGTATCGTTTTTTTACAATAAGTTATCCTGAAATAATGTGTAGGTACTTATTAAAAACGTAATAATACAAAATTAATAATGTAAATTTGACATTTGCATGTGTCAATTTAGTCTACGAGATTAAAAAACAGAGTATAGGTATTATTGAATTAAAATGAAGGATTATCGTACAAGTTAATTATCTAATAAATAATTATCTACTTACCATCTCTCTACGAACGTATGGGTGCCCCGATCGCCTAGCTAGCTAATGCTAAATTATGTTATATAAATTTACCTAACGATTAATATTCATGACTGTACCCACGCCTGTAATAAATTGTATCTCCGTATATTTCAATTATCTGTCGGATCGCCGCCATATCGTTTGTGATGGTTGAAAGCGTCAATATCATAATGAGTCAGCTGGCTTTGCATTTAGGATCTTCATTTTCTTACAATTTTAGGTATTCTATTTTGAAACTCTTTCATTTCAAATCGAAACTAATCTGTCTAACTGTATCTTAGAAATATGTACCGGTTCAGATTTTTGGGGTTGGCGATTTTTGATCGACCTCGGTACTTTCAATTTCTTTATTGCTAGGTATAGTTCCACTGAATCATCCCACGGCTGGGCAAAGGGTCATTTAAAATTATTTTCCGTAACCTTCCTTACAACAGCTTCAGCTATCAAATCTTAAGGCGCTGTGTTCAGTAAAAATAGGCTTCTTAAAACAATTTTTTAGCCAAATGTATACATTTCAGAGCAGCCAAAAATTTATATGTTAATCTTGATTATATGTAGCAGGAAACCATTGTTTTCAAAACACGTTTTGAATTAATTTTCTCGATAGAAAAAAATCCTAAAGTAACCCCTAAAATTGAATTTATAACAGTTGTAACTGTATTATTAATCATCAAATCTTGATAAAATTGAGAAGAGCGATGTAAAATATAATAGTAAATGAAACCATTGTTTTTGTTTATCGATTTAACTAAGATATTCTAAAATAAATAATGTATTTAATGATAAATAACGTGAACGAAACGTCGCTCCATCGCGGCGTCCATTGCCTTCTCTTTCACTTCTATGCTTAGCGACAGTGACCGCTGAGGCGCTGTGCTTGTCGGACCTATGTCACTTTTTGCTTTACCCCGCACAGAAAATAATTATATTTACGTGTCTGTTTGTTGATGAATAATCATATTTCGTTTTTGCCCGGGTTCAAACCCCAGGTTTACATTATATGCTTTTTGTAGATTTTAATTGAAATAAATGCTTTTTAATTTACTGTTGTATTTTTGCCGATATTTTATTTGATTTTTTTCTGTAATTATTCTTTTTACTTTTTCCCGGCACATTTTTCTTCACCTGTATGTGTTCGGGTTCAAACCCCAGCTTTACGTTGTATGCTTTTTGTTGGATTTCTTATTTGCAATTGTTTTTTTTTTTTTAATTATTATTAATTTATCCGATTTTCTGTATTTTTTGTAGTAATTGTTCCATCTTTTTAAATATATTCTTTTTGTAACAATTATAATGCAAACTAATATTTAAAATCAATTCGTTATAATTTTCTTTCTACAAATTTCTAGAAATTAATAATAAATAATAATAGTAAGCCTTTATTTAACCATGAATTTCTTAGTTCATAATATAATTTAAAGAAAGAAAAACAATAAAAATAACAGTTAATTTGATAATAGTTCAAAACAATAAATTTAGATTTCATTTTGTTGCATTATTCATGGCCCCTTTCAGTATAGGCCTCCTCCAAGTGCCTCCATCTATTTCACTCGTACAAACCCGATTTCGATAAGAGTTGCAGTTTTGAAGAAGAAATCTTTTATTTTTTTAAATATCCGAAAATGCATTTTTTTTAACAGTTACTCTAAACAGCTGTTAATAAATAGTAATTTCTAGAAATGATATATTTCTAACAGTTTCATGAAAAAAGGACATAACACAAAAAATTTAAGCAGAACGGACAAAGCGCATTATAAAAATAAAAAAGAAAACAAAAAAAATAATAAAAAATGAAAATATGTATAAAATACACATTTTCGAAAATCGCAAGGTAAAGTCGGATTCGATCCTGGTGCTCGTCTAATGCGAACCGGGACTGTGACGAACAGAGCCAACCATGCTTCGGGGTTGGGTTGTGAAATAACCCTTCTAAATGTAGATGGAATAGAAAAGAAAAACAATAAAAATAACAGTTGATTTGATAATAGTTCAAAACAGTAAATTTAGATTTCATTTTGTTGCATTATTCATGGCCCCTTTCAGTATAGGCCTCCTCCAAGTGCCTCCATCTATTTCAATCTTTTTGTGTTGTGTTATTCTAAGCACTCGTACAAACCCGACTTCGATAAGAGTTGCAGTTTTGAAGAAAAAATCTTTTATTTTTTTAAATATCCGAAAATGCATTTTTTTTAACAGTTACTCTAAACAGCTGTTTATAAAGAGTAATTTCTAGAAATGATATATTTCTAACAGTTTCATGAAAAAAGGACATAACACAAAAAATTTAAGCAGAACGGACAAAGCGCATTATAAAAATAAAAAAGAAAACAAAAGTAATAATAAAAAATGAAAATATGTATAAAATACACATTTTCGAAAATCGCAAGGTAAAGTGAACGGATGTGGGATTCGAACCTGCTGCTCGTCTAATGCGAACCGGGACTGTGACGAACAGAGCCAACCATACGTCGCGGTTGGGTTGTGAAATTACGCTTCTAAATGTAGATGGAATAGAGAATGGTTGGTATAGATTTAATAGAACGTGCGTATTTCTCGATGCACGACGCCTCACCTCACGCATCGATGTACTCGCGCGGAGCGCCCCGCGCCCCGCAGTGGGCGGGGCTAGTCGTGTCCCACTTCGTCTGCTTCACCCCCTCAAATACCTAAAAGTTTGCTATTCACAGCGTCTTAAGTAGTAATATTATAATAGCTTGAAAATTTAAAAGAGTGTCCATGGAGTTTCTTGCCCGTTCTTCTCCATAGGTACCTACTCTTTGGAATGGGCGACTAGCTTTATCTTATTGACTGATCTACCTTCTGAGAATTCAAATGTGCCTGTAACTGGTTTATTTGAAACTAGCTGCGCCTCACGGTTACACCCGCGTAGTTTTCGACATATTTTTTTTACATGCTCCGTTCCTATTGATCACAGCGTGATGTTATATAGCCTAAAGCCTTCCTGGATTAAAGAGCTATCCAAAGCAAAAATAATTTTTCAAATTCGACCAGTAGTTCCTGAGATTAGCGCGTTCAAACAAACAAACTCTTCAGTTTTATACAATATGTAAAGAAAACCCTGTCCGACCCATAAGGATAACAAAGGTTAGGCAATCACATGACCAAATAAAATTTAAAATTTTGCATAATCATCATAGTAACAATACTAATCAATTTTAAAACTATCTTTTTTCCCCGCGAATTTACGCTAACTTCCCCAAAATTTGGTGTTTTTAAAAAAATGACAACACCATTTTAGGCGGTATAATTGTCGGCTTTCCTTTTATTGTTTTGTTAGATTATTTATTTCTTTGGCGGCGTCGCGCGTGAGCTTTGTCGGCGACGTAAAAGAAATAACTAGTGATGCACTAATTTTTGCGTAATAACGTTTTTTTATCGCTATTAATCGAAACTTGTATCTGGTTGAATGATTTGTTAAAAACACAGATTACCCAATGGTAAAAGTACTTTTGTTTGTTTATCGATTAATTACCTACTAATAACATTATTATAACACAAGTATTAGTAAACAGAAACGAGAAGGACTTATGAAACACAATTTTAGTAAAATTTTACAAATATTTTAACGGTCAATATCATCGATTTTGAGACAGAAACTGAAATTAAAAATTTGGCATGATTTTCATTTACAGCAGTGTATCTAACTAATTTAAGTTTTGTAAAAGTTCTAAACAATTCCATGCGATGTTGAATCTAGAATGAGAATGAGAAACTACAATACTAAATCGATAACAAAAATAGACGAGTAAATTGTTTCCATCGAAAATCAATATTTTGATTACTTACACATCCTTACTCAAAGGATGCCGCGAGGCCGAGCCGCGTAGGTACAATTTTAAAAATAAAAATCATTTTTACTTTAAATTATCAGTTACGCGTAAACATCGCTCTAGTGAAGACTATTCGTGTATTGTGTGATCATGTCGTTTCCTAATGTAGTGTAATGTAATATGCTGATGGAAGGTAGCAGCAACTGCTGTGTTGTGATCAGGTGATTGTGGTCAATGTGGTTCCAGTATGACGGTGCGTCACCATATCTTTGTCCTGTACGTGAGAACCTCCATTATCAGTTCGGCGAGCAGTGGATTGGTAAGGGCGGACCAACTGTGGTCAGCGCGGATTTGACACCACTTGATTTTTATTTGTGTGCATGTCCGTGCTAATCTCGTGCGACGGTACCAGCTGGACCTGTATCGTTATTAGTGAACGAAATTTATAAATTAATTTTTTAAATTAATATGGAACAACATCTCCGCCTCAGCGATTATGCTCATCGAATGAAATGATACATTTGGAGAGTCAGAAGACCTTCCTACTTAAAAAAAAAAAGTTCTTTTCACGAGCTGCCTAAGTATCATCATTTGTTTCGAGACTCGATAAACGTGGATAAATTACCTATACCTACATGCATGAGGTCAACTGAGGTTATGAACTGTGCCTGTGTTGCCATGAAATTACCTATTTATTTTATTTAAGTTATTAATTTTTTAGGGGGAATTTTTTTTTAAGTTTAGCCAGGTTTTGTAGGCATTAGTAGAATCAGTTATCGATACCTAATAATACCTTCACGGGTCGGACAGGGTTTTCTTAACATATTGTATATTAGTATAGATAAATGCTTTGATTTTGATTTTTTTGATTTTATAAATGCGAATGTTTGTGAGTATGTATAGATACATGTTTGTTACTCTTTCACGCAAAAACTAATGAACGGGTTTGGATAAAATTTGGCACACAAATAGTTAATGACCAGGAATAATACATGGGATACTTTTTGTCCCGTTGTTCATATGGGATCGAATCTTATGCGGGTGAAACCGCGGAGTACAGCTAGTGATAAAATCTATACTAATACTTATTTAAAACTGAAGAGTTTGTTAGTTTGTTTGAACGCACTAATCTCAGGAACTAGTCTGATTTGAAAAAATCTTTTTGCGTTGGATAGCCCATTAATCCAGGAAGGCTTTAGGCTATATAACATCACGCTGTGACCAATAGGAGCGGTGCATATAAAAAATATCTATCGAAACCTATGCGGGTGAAACCGTGGGGCGCAGCTAGTATTTTTTTAAATCCAACTACACAGTAGTTCCAAAGGCTGCCGCGTTCAAATAAATACAAAAGTGTTCAACGTTATTATTAGTCTATAAGATAGCTTTTTAATGAAGTTCGACGGAGCATAGTCCTGCAGATATTGCTTCTTGGAAAACAATAAGCATCGATGATAAAAATTGTTTATGCTTCGACTGGTTAACTTTTAAAATTACTCTGGTATTGTGAATCCTCCATTCCCTTGTCACAAACTAAATTAAGTTTTTTTTTTTTTTTTTTCACACAGATTGAGCTAGCCCCAAAGTAAGTTCCAGACTTGTGTTATGGGATACTAACTCAACGATACTATATTTATAATAGATACATATATGGAAAAACATCCAAGACCCAGGCCAATTAGGAAAAGACCGTTTTCCATCATGACCTGGCCGGGGATCGAACCTGGGGCCTCCACGTCGCAGGCAGGCGTGTTGACCGCTGCGCCACAGAGGTCGTCAAAGTTTCAGTTCAGTGCATCTTTTTCTTTCTACTTTATTAAGAGAACTAGCTTTCCGCCCGCGGCTTCGCCCGCGTGGAGTTCGGTTATATCGCGCTTTTTAGATTTCCCTCGGGAACATCAAATTTTTCCGGGATAAAAGGTAGCCTATGTTCTTTCTCAGGGTCTAAAGATTGTCTGTGCCAAATTTCATCAAAATCGGTTGGGAGGTTTAAGCGGGAAAGCGTAACAGACAGACAGACAGAGTTACTTTCGCATTTATAATATTAGTATTAATATTAGTATGGATGACAGAAGCAAATATGTATATTGGTTTAGTCAGTCTATGGAATTAAAGACATTCTCTTCATACAGTCTTGCGCATCAAGCCACTGGGTTCTAATACAGCTGGTATGCCGAAGGTGACAAGTGTGGCTACCATGAGTTTTCATTACGAAGACTCGATCATCGATATCGACCGCGTTTGACTCATCGATTGGCCCGTTTCAAGGTTATAAGAACTCTCGACCGGGTCGATGGGTATGATCGAGTCATGTAATGAAATCTCGTGGTAGCCACAAAGGCCTTGTCGGATGATGCGTTAATGTACGCGTGCAGTGCTAAGCAACTCGCACTTCGGCTGCAAGACCGTGGTGCCCGAGGCTGTTGACATCTACGCTACAGTGACAGCGACGAGGAGAACAACAAGGAGCTTCTAGTCGCAGGGAAGTAGTGAGGCGGTAAGTAGTGTCATCGAATAAAATGTCTGTGTTCGACGAAGGTAGAATATAAAGCCAACAACCCGACTCCTAACACAACAGCCAGCAGACGCACACGCTCTACATAAGTAGCAGACGAGTCAAATAAATTATTTTGTACTACTCTGCAGGACTTATCCTTAAAGTTTATTCATTTTATAAGTAAGAACATCACTTGTACTTTGGGGCACTCTCCTTTTTTATAAATTATAAACTAGCGCTTGACCGCAACTGAACAAACGCCTGATGGTAAGCAGTGACGCTATCGTTGATGGTAAACCGCACTAGTTTATTAAGAGCCTATTAACTCTAGTCTTGAAGACACTCTAATTGTAGTCGGACAGAAACACCGGCAAATTGTTCCAGTCCCTCGATGTACGCGGTATAAAGGAGGAGGCGAAACGCTTCGTTCGCTTCACTCTTGCATATCAAATACATGTCATATCAATTTCCACCACAAACAAAAAAAATCTTTCCGTACTCACACTCATTTTGCAACAGAATTCTCCTGCAAAACATCCACACAATCAAACAGGATGCCGACCAGTCTACATCCCGGTGCTGCCATTCATCTGTCTCTAGGTACTGCATCATGTATGATTCTGGTCGGCCACTCGGCCATAACTGTCAGATAACACGAACACATAGTTATTGAATTACTAGCCGCACAATATCATCCACTTCAGAAGAGATGCAGAAGTCTCATTAGTCATGTTTTTTTGCAATTGGGAGCGGTTGTAACCTAATTTTCAAGAGCGATTTCCTTACATTTTCCGGTAAGGTGTGTCAGACTTTTATTGACCAAGGCACACTCGTGTTTCTTCATTTGCCTGTGCCTTTTGTACAACTAAGGCCCTCGCAGAACAACACGCAGTCCTGGCGTCAGTGAGTTCCCTTAGTTAGGTATGTTTTTTGCATCACGTTTTTAGTAGAATATAATAGAATTTTCTTTAGACCATATTAATTACAGATATTAATGTAAATAATTTTTACAGGTGGCATAATAACCGGTCTTATCACTAAGAGCGATTTTTGTAGAGAACCTTTGGATGCATTAAAAAGGGGAAGGAGTGACAATACTGTAGGTAGTAATACATAAAGCATATTGTAAACATTGTATTTAAAATATGCTTTGCACAAAACATGTTATAGACATACATTTATTAGTCAAACATAATATACCTGCCTAACCTTTTCCCTTTTTATTGATACTAATTACTAGGAGTCTTTTGTTCAGTCCAATTCTCGGTGGTAGATCATAACATCGGCTGCCGGTAGAAGTTACTAGGTACCCGCCAGACAAAGTCTTGCAGCCAAAGCGATTCGTTGTGTTCCGGTATGATGTTTGGTGATGCCGTACGGAGGACGGATCTGAGTGGAGTCGTGTTACGATGTGTGCCAAATATGATTCGCCAAATGTTTTTGTGTCGGGAGTTTGCTCTTAGAGGGTCTCCAGATCAATCTACTTCTGGCGCAGCATCTTTGGTCGTGTTGATGGTTTTAACATTGGATCACCTCCTCAATTGCCGTTTTTCTTCCTATTCACTCTGTATTTTTAAGTGAATAGGTTTTTAATAAACTAGCGCGCTTTGCCATCAGTGATCGCATCACTGCTTACCATCAGGTGGGATTGCGGTTATGCACTAGTTTTTAAATATCAAAAAAATCAATATCGTAAAGACTGGTAAGGAGATGATCTTTGAGTGTACTCTCACTCAACGGTACTGTTGGCAACTGGCTGGTGTAGTCATTCGTTTTTTAAGCTTTATACTTTTTTACGTTTCTTTTTGTTAAGTCAAATGTTTGACGTTTTTGAATGGTTTTTCTTTAGTTCTTCATCTCCTTGGCTTTGTGCGGTTGATTTTGATTTATTTTACAATATAGTTACTGTTTTCGTGTGACCCCGTAGGTTTCATTGCATCCATTACCAGCGACATCACCTTATACAGTCCACGCTCACTTAACAGGTATGAAAAGTCTGAAGAGGAATTTGGAAATGGTCACGAACTGACCGCAATAAGTGTGCTTGGTCCATGCAGTTTTTTCACTAGGACCTACACACCTAGGAACTGCAATAACATTAAGAATAAGGTTTCGGTAGAAAAGAACAGATTCAATTTTACTTAGTAGTAAGTAGTAGTGATATAAAAAATTAATAAACACCTATTCTCATGCCTAACGAATGTAGATAGATATAGATACCTACGAAATTTACTTAAAATCCGTTCGGCCGTTTTGGAGTTCGAGGACAAACACCGTGACACAAGAATTTTTTCTAAATATTGTTATGGGCAGTGTGCTTCTATAAACCACTTTTGCCTAAAGCTAACGCGATTGGAATATAAAACCTTTTGTTTTTGTATTATTTCTATAGTTAGTTAATCAATACATAATTCATTGTGTTAAATACACCAAACTGGATCTTCGTAGTAATCTATGTAGTGTAAGCACGTACCACCAGAATTAATTGCCACGGAACCCCATGGTCTGACATGAAAACTCAATTTTCAGATAAGAATTGCCTATTTACTGATTCAATTGGTGTTAGGCTAAGTTTGTACATATAAAGTTCTACATTAGGTATCAAGGGCCTCTAGTATACTTGATATCCATAATTTGATATATGTATGAATCAGGTAGTTTCGAGATTTAAAAAAAAACTGTTGCCGGCGGCGGTGTTTCCGTCACACTACAATTTGAGTGTCTTCAAGGCTAGAGTGAATAGGCTCTTAATAAACTAGCGCGCTTTACCATCAACGATCGCATCACTGCTTACCATCAGATGGGATCGCGGTCAAGCGGTAGTTTATTAAAAAAAAATGTATTATCTTGCATTGATGATTTTTTCCTACACACTTCACTCAGATGTATTTATTTATTTATTAAAACTTTATGCATAAAGAAACATAGCACAATGGCGGACTTAATGCCTTAGGCATTTTCTACCAGTCTACCTTAAGGTGATGCAGAGACAAAACATGGTAGGTGCAAAGATTTATAAGAGAAGTTGAAAGAGAAATACAAAAAAATATATATTATAATAAATACACACATACAAAATATAAACAGTAGAGAGAGATAAAAAAATATAGATAGAGAAAAAGAATAAATTATATGTTTGATGAATCTGCCAGTTTCTTGCGTAAGTATTCCCGAGCTTTAATTTTAAATGTGTACTGACTTGTCATCGTCCTGATATTCTGAGGAAGATCATTCTAAAGGTAAACCGCCTGGACAAGAAATGAAGACTTAAGAAAATAATAATGTAATATGCTTAAACCTCAAAGTTAAATTAAGATTCTTAATCTAATGATTAGTATTGATGTTCTAAACCATAGACTTAGGATTTCATACTATGTCTATGTTCTAAACAGACATCTTCTAACATCGCAAGCTTTTAAGGCGCTGTGTTCAGTAAAAATAGGCTTCTTAAAACAATTTTTTAGCCAAATGTATACATTTCAGAGCAGCCAAAAATTTATATGTTAATCTTGATTATATGTAGCAGGAAACCATTGTTTTCAAAACACGTTTTGAATTAATTTTCTCGATAGAAAAAAATCCTAAAGTAACCCCTAAAATTGAATTTATAACAGTTGTAACTGTATTATTAATCATCAAATCTTGATAAAATTGAGAAGAGCGATGTAAAATATAATAGTAAATGAAACCATTGTTTTTGTTTATCGATTTAACTAAGATATTCTAAAATAAATAATGTATTTAATGATAAATAACGTGAACGAAACGTCGCTCCATCGCGGCGTCCATTGCCTTCTCTTTCACTTCTATGCTTAGCGACAGTGACCGCTGAGGCGTGGTGCTTGTCGGACCTATGTCACTTTTTGCTTTACCCCGCACAGAAAATAATTATATTTACGTGTCTGTTTGTTGATGAATAATCATATTTCGTTTTTGCCCGGGTTCAAACCCCAGGTTTACATTATATGCTTTTGTAGATTTTAATTGAAATAAATGCTTTTTAATTTACTGTTGTATTTTTGCCGATATTTTATTTGATTTTTTTCTGTAATTATTCTTTTTACTTTTTCGCGGCACTTTTTTCTTCACCTGTATGTGTTCGGGTTCAAACCCCAGCCTTACGTTGTATGCTTTTTGTTGGATTTCTTATTTGCAATTGTTTTTTTTTTTTTAATTATTATTAATTTATCCGATTTTCTGTATTTTTTGTAGTAGGTAATTGTTCCATCTTTTAAATATATTCTTTTTGTAACAATTATAATGCAAACTAATATTTAAAATCAATTCGTTATAATTTTCTTTCTACAAATTTCTAGAAATTAATAATAAATAATAATAATAAGCCTTTATTTAACCATGAATTTCTTAGTTCATAATATAATTTAAAAAAAGAAAAACAATAAAAATAACAGTTAATTTGATAATAGTTCAAAACAGTATAGGCCTCCTCCAAGTGCCTCCATCTATTTCACTCGTACAAACCCGATTTCGATAAGAGTTGCAGTTTTGAAGAAGAAATCTTTTATTTTTTTAAATATCCGATAATGCATTTTTTTTAACAGTTACTCTAAACAGCTGTTTATAAATAGCGATTTCTAGAAATGATATATTTCTAACAGTTTCATGAAAAAAGGACATAACACAAAAAATTTAAGCAGAACGGACAAAGCGCATTATAAAAATAAAAAAGAAAACAAAAAAAATAATAAAAAATGAAAATATGTATAAAGTACACATTTTCGAAAATCGCAAGGTAAAGTCGGATTCGATCCTGGTGCTCGTCTAATGCGAACCGGGACTGTGACGAACAGAGCCAACCGTACCTCGGTGTTGGGCTGTGAAATTACGGTTCTAAATGTAGATGGAATAGAAAAGAAAAACAATAAAAATAACAGTTGATTTGATAATAGTTCAAAACAGTAAATTTAGATTTCATTTTGTTGCATTATTCATGGTTGCATTATTTCAATCTTTTTGTGTTGTGTTATTCTAAGCACTCGTACAAACCCGACTTCGATAAGAGTTGCAGTTTTGAAGAAAAAATCTTTTATTTTTTTAAATATCCGAATATGCATTTTTTTTAACAGTTACTCTAAACAGCTGTTTATAAATAGTAATTTCTAGAAATGATATATTTCTAACAGTTTCATGAAAAAAGGACATAACACAAAAAAATTAAGCAGAACGGACAAAGCGCATTATAAAAAGAAAAAAGAAAACAAAAGTAATAATAAAAAATGAAAATATGTATAAAATATACATATTCGAAAATCGCAAGGTAAAGTGAACGGATGTGGGATTCGAACCTGCTGCTCGTCTCATGCGAACCGGGACTGTGACGAACAGAGCCAACCGTACCTCGAGGTTGGGTTGTGAAATTACGGTTCTAAATGTAGATGGAATAGAGAATGGTTGGTATAGATTTAATAGAACGTGCGTATTTCTCGATGCACGACGCCTCACCTCACGCATCGATGTACTCGCGCGGAGCGCCCCGCGCCCCGCAGTGGGCGGGGCTAGTCGTGTCCCACTTCGTCTGCTTCACCCCCTCAAATACCTAAAAGTTTGCTATTCACAGCGTCTTAAATGACTGTGTAAAGATACGATAATAATATTTCTTTCACTAACGCTCTCTTTCCTTCCCTATACACAAAATAAAGGAACTGGCTGAGTACGGACTTCTTAAAAAAGAAAGTTTCCCACACTAGGAATTTTTACGTTTACGAACATGACACAAAAATTGCATAAAAATAGCATATTCTTCTAATCTGGAGCAGCTGGCTTTAAACTTTAGATTAGAGTATTCAGAAACATTATTCAGAATGGCAAAACAAAGGAAATGTTTAGTAAAGTCAAGATTTGTAGCAACAAGAGTGAAAAAACCGCCACAGGGTGTAAATTTTATCGATTATTTAAAATGCTAGATTTTAAAAAAAACAGGTAGCTCAGATTTTTTAGAATATTTTTTTGATAATTTATATTAAGTATAAGAGTCAGACTACCACCTGCTTTCGGCTTGACGTCGGCTTCTGGGACACCCTGTATAACTCACATACACAAACAGCCACACTCGGAACAACTACTTGTAAGTAAGTCATACAAATATTTATTTCATGCGGGAATCGAACCTGTTACAGGCAGCGTATCAGTCAATAGCTTAATTATTACGTAAACTGTGCCGTCAACTCACGACCAACAATTGGTAAAGCTAAGCTAGAGCCACATTACTGTGTCGTGTTGTGTCGTGACTTGGGATTAACCAATCAAAAGAATAAGTTCAGGACTGCGTCATATATAAAAGAGTTTTAATTGGCTAGAACTGCGTCACGACACAATACAATAATGTGGTTCTTAAGTCGGATTCTGATACTACTTTGAGTTTTACATAAAAACATATGAAAAAGTATGTCTCGACTTACGGCGTTTCGATTTACGCCGCGTATTTCGAGAACCTAACCTGACGTATAACTCACGCTGTGCACCTCGCTGGAATGCGACCCTTCTCCCGCTTCCCCGCGCAGCGCCCTGCATTCGCCGTGAGCGCTGAGTAGCGTTAGCATCTTTGTTACAATTGTCTAAATACAGTTTAAATCCCCTGTTGTTATTACTGTTTCTGTGGAGTTTTTGCTTTGTTAAGTTTTTTTTAAAAACTTTGTTTTTGTTTTTTACATTGTCGATGCGTTAGTGAAGCCTGTTGGTTGCACCGACATTATATTTCAGTCTATATGTATCAATTTAATTGCAAAACGCCATTAGTAAAATGATCTAGTATTATGAGTATTATGACGCATTATCATCAAAACGACCTTTTGTTAACATATTTATAATTTATATTTTTTTTAACATAATTCTCATTTTGTACAAACGGTACCTGCATGACGTCACAGAGCGAGGTGCACAGTTAACCCGTGAGTACGAGGACTTGTACGAAGCGTTGTAACCGGCCTAGCGAAATCACAGAGTGTAGAGGCAATGAGGAAAAGGGCGTAAGTAATGTCAGTAAAGTCCACTCATCCTCCATAGAAAATGAAGGATCCTCCGACCATACAGGTGTTGTGTCTGGCGGGCACTTGCCCAATGGTTCATCTTGAGAAGTTGTAGGTATGTATGCTAATTGCATTGTAAACTCTGATTGCGAGATGTAGAATTCGGATGACATCAGTATAACGCGTTGTTCGCATGAGGCGTTTGTAGGTACCGCTACAGAGAGTTAATTAATTACATAAATTTATATTAAAAATTGTCCATATATTAAAATACACTATAGGTATGTTATGCTAAAGTTTTTAAAAATAAAATAGATAATGTTGAAATATAGATATTGAACGACACAGACAACTAAATTAAATTATTTACCGTATGCCATATTTAAAAAAATATATATATAGCGGTTTTCTAGAATCTTGCCTTGGCCATCTGGGCAGTTAAATTAATTCTGACTGCTTTTATTTAAATTATTATTACCTAATTTGGAAATCGATAGTCAATGGATGTTTGACTTAAAAGGAAGACTTGTTTACCACAGTTTTGACCAGTTGGATTAACGAACAAAGAATTTAAGTGGGATTCAGAATACTGTGCTGAATTTAAGGTTGCAGACTTCGCGTCGAGTTCTCTGCCAACTTCTAAAGTTAGAAATCCTCCTGATTTAATACAGGATAACCAGAAGGGCGATAAAACACATTGTTAGTAGCAATGGGTTTCATTTTGACAGTTCAACAACATTCATTGCGTTTTTATTTTTGGTAATAATAATTATAAAGTTTATAATATTCCTAATTATATTCCTCTTAATTATATTTTATTCCTTATTTAATTCCTTGGTTAATTATATTCCTCTTCCATGGCACGCCAATAAGCTCGATCATGGGCAGTTCTCCGCCAGCTACTACCAGCCCTTTGCGCTACGCATTACGCTACGTTTGTCTAGACGCGGTCTCCATTCGATGACTCGTTTACCCCCACGATTGTCGGCCCTGCGGCATATGTGACCAGCCCATTGCCACTTCAGCTTGCCAACCCTCTCAGCTATGTCGGTGACTTTGGTTCTCTGTCGGATCACCTCATTTCTGATGTGGTCCTTCAGAGAAACGCCCAACACAGCCCGCTCCATAGCTCGCTGAGCGGCTTTAAACTAGCGTAGGTACATACTTTTGCATTATACAACATTAGTTTTTGTTTAGGCAAAACCCGAAACACGTGTCCAGTATTTTTAAATAAAGAATCTATGTACAAAATTTCAAAAAGATATCAAGAAAATCCACAAAGTTATGAGCTTGTTATCTTAGTTGGTTGTCCTAACAAAAATACGGTCAACGCACCGGTCGCCTGCCCGCGCCTGGAGCGGCACGGTGCGAGATTGCCATCTCACTGTGCTCCTAATACTATGATCTACCGTCAGCTGTTTTGCCCGCTCGGTAACCATACTGCAACAATTTCTAAATATATTTGGGAAAAAATATAACATGATGAAAAAATGATTGGAATCGATTTAGTTGCTTATTCTGAACAAACTATATGCAGGTATCAATACAGTAAAAATAACGTTGTATATGTATACATAAAGGATCTTCCGCGACTAAGGCAAGTCTCTGTTGAAATTGGTCACCATAGTCGAAACGCGGTCGAGAGTACTTATATTCATTACCTCATCATTATCAATTTGCTTTATCTCAAGACTAGCTTTCCGCCCCTGGCTTCCCCCGCGTGGAATTTGGTTATATCGCTCTTTTTAGATTTCTCATTTTCAGGGATTAATTATCGTATCATTTGGCTTGTAAGTTTACATATGCATATTCGTTTGCAATATATTATATACATATATTGTTTTAAACGACACACAGCGCCATCATCACCGATCTGGTATGAAGCTAACAATATTTTTGTTTCCCCTCGGGAATATCATATTTTGCGGGATAAAAAATACCCTATTATTTAACCTGGACTTCTGACTTTACATCTGCAAAATTTCAAAGCGATGATGCGAAGAGTCTGTTTAAGTTCATCGCTCAAATCAACGTTTGCATCACTGCTTACAGTGCTTACCATCAGGCGGGATTGCAGTCAAGCGCTGGCTTATAATTAATTTAAAAAAAAAATGTGTATTCAGGGTACGATGGGACTGACATACGCATTGCGATTATAAATGTCCCTAAACAAAAGTAGATTAAAAAAAAAAAATCAAAGCAATCGGTTCAGTAGTTACGGGCGTTACGGCGTGAAAGCGGAACAAACAAATTCACTTTCCTATTATATATATATATATATATATAGATATCCCTTTATATATATATATATATCTAATATATATATATATAAAGTATTATATTAGTATATATAGTATATAGTATAATATTAGTAAGGACAAAGATAAGGATAATCACGTTTTAATGTGTATTTAGTAGGCTCTCTACACCCTCTCAGGAGGGTGCAATAATAATACTTATGCATCTGCATATGCCACCGGTTGTGCACCGATCATAAATATGAACTTGTAAGACGCATAGCCTGAGATAAACCAAGTTTTAATTAAGTTTTGCCAGTCGTTAATATCAAGAATATTAATTTTAGCCGCTTGTCATACAAGCAGCTATCTAAATCTGGAAAAACAATATGCTAGCTTATAAATAATCTAAACAATATATGAAGAAAACCCCGTCCGACCCAAATGGATAATAAAGGCTAGGTATACACATCACCAAATAAAATAAGTAATTTTACATAATCTTTTTTTCCGCGAATTAATTCCAAATTCCCCAAAGTTTGGTATTTTTTTAAAAAGTGACAGCACCATTTTATACGGTATTATTATGAGTGATGAGACCATGTGCCACGTGCCCTGCCCCCTTCGCCCGCGCATGTATTACCCACCGCACATGTGTTAAGTTACCTCGCTTTTGTGAAATAATATTATTTATTATAGGGGGTATTTTTTTAAGTTTAGGCCGGCTTTGTAGACATTAGTAGAATCAGTTATCGATACTTTAACAATACCTTCACGGATCGGACGGGGTTTTCTTTACATATTGTATACCTAGTGTTAAAATATAGATATTGCACGACACAGAACATTATATTAAATTATTTACCGGTTTTCTAGAATCTTGCCTTGGCCATGTGAGCAGTTAAATTAATTCTGACTGCTTTTATTTAAATGATTTTTACGTAATTCTCAGGCAGCCTCTGTGGCGTAGCAGTAGCGAACGCGGCCGCTGCGCAAGAAGGCGCGGGTTCGATCCCCGCGCAGTGCAAATAGTTGTATGCATGAATATGAATATTTGCACCCTCAAAAGTCCAACAATTGGTCTCACTGTAATGCTTCGATATCGCCTTCGGGTTGTGGAGGTCAGACGGCAGTCGCTTCACGGAAACTATCGAAGTTTATCCAAAATCAGCAGTTAGACTGGTAAAGCGGACCTCAGACTCCGAAGCTGAGAAAGGCTTCGGATGCGTCTGGTATTAACGCTAAGATGATGATGATGATTTTTACGTAATTTGGAAATCGATAGTCAATGGGTTGACCAATTGGATAATCGAACAAAAAATTTCAGTGGGGTTCAGAATACTATGAAAGTGTGCCCATAAATGGTTTATATTTAAGAAAATATAAACTATTTACGGGCACAATTTTTAATTGGCATAGTGTTATATAATATACCTTGTCCATTAGGTTAACCTTTTTTTGACAGTGGTCTAGATTGTACGTACATATTTCAGATGAAGTAAAAGCTAACTTTAAAACGCATAATAAAATAAATACCTATATAAACTGCCTTATTGAATTATCTTTTTTCTCGGTGGTAGGCAACAACATCAGCCGCCGGCATAAGTTACCACCCACCAGACAAAGTCTTGCCGCCAAGCAATTCGTCGTGTTCCGGCATGATGTCTGGTGAAGCCGTACGGAGAACGGGTCTGAGCAGTTGTGTTGCGATGTGTGCCGGGTACGATGTGCCTAATGTTGTTGTGTCGGGAGTTTGGTCGTAAAGGCTCTCCAGATCATCCTCTGGCGCAGCATCGTTGGTCGTGTTGTTGGGTTAAACATTGCATCACCTCGCTCAACTGCCGTCTTCCTTCCTATTCACTCAGTTTTTTTGAGTGAATAGGCTTAATAAGCTGGTGTGCTTTACCATCAACGATTGCATCACTGCTTACCATCAGGCGGGATTGCAGTCAAGCACTAGTTTATAACTAATAAAAAAAAAAAAATCTTATTTGTGGGTCCGTACATACAAAAAAAAAAAAACCGCAAGTGTGTCACAGTATTTTGTGTGCAATCACTAGTTCCATTTTTCAAAAAATGGTTTGCCCAATGGACAGAGAACAGAAACGAAGAAGACAAACAGAAAATTAAAGCTACTTTCCTGGATCCCTAGTCTGGTATTTTTATAAATTTGTCATTCCAATACGATTCCATTGTCATTTCATTGTTCGTAATCTACTAAATTCATAATGATCGATCAATTATCTCAACGTCAAAATGTAGTTTCAGGGAAACATTTAAACAAGATATGATAGATCCTATTATAAGAAAAAATACATAATAATAGGATCGTGAGAATAGTGTTCAAAATATAATGAATAAATAATCAATACTAATATATAAAGCTGAAGAGTGTGTTTGTTTGAACGCGCTAATCTCAGGAACTACTGATCCGATTTGCAAAATTCTTTTTGCGTTGGATAGCCCATTAATCCAGGCATTAAGGAAGGCTTTTCCCCGCACAGTGCAAATTTTTGTATGCATGAATATGAAGATTTGCACTGGTCTGGTCGTGCCTCGGAAAGCACGTTAAGCCGTTGGTCCCGGTTGCCATACGAACATCTAGTGGCAGTCGTTACGGGTTGTTGGAGCCCTCAAAAGTCTAACAATTGGTCTAACTGCAATGCTTAGATATCGCCTTCGGGTTGTGGAGGTCAGACGGCAGTCGCTTCACGGAAAATATCGAAGTTTAGCCAAAATCATCAGTTAGACTGGTAAAGCGGACCCCAGACTCCGAAGCTGAAAAAAGCTGCATATGCGACTGGGATTAACGCTGAGATGATGATGGGGCTTTAGGCTATATAACATCATGCTGCGACCAATAGGAGCGGAGCATAATATGTTCAAATTACTAACTCCACGTGAAAAAAGTCGCTGGCGACCGCTAGTTAGCAAGGATTGCTTCTCCAAACCAAAAACCTCTACTTATTCACAGAAAGATCATGAATCACCAAGCTTCCTTGGAGTTGGCCGTTTCAGGTTCCCTTTAAAATCAAACGTCATTTATTAAAACTAGGCTGAGAATCAGCACATTTTGAACGTCAATGTTATAAATAACATAAGACAGTTCCCCGACGTCCGCCCTTCGTACTCTCATTGACACAAGTTGCTGTTGAAAAGTGTCATTAAAAAAGTTGTAGATATATTAGATGTTAGATTTGTTTACTTGAAGACTTGGCCAAAACATTGCTTACAGATTAAATTAAAGATAAGGATGTATGGCTCTGTACGACAGTACCGTTGCCTTTCCTTATGGGAAAAGAAGAATATTACATAAATGTTAGAACTCTGACAGCTGCATTATGATGATGTCTATGACTGTGTTTCTCTTGTAATACAATGAAACAAATTTGTTTTAGGATAACACAAAAAAGGAAACAAAGGAGTCTTTATTATTTAAAAAGGTGTTTTAACCAAAAATAAAAAAGAAATTTCAGACCACGTTTTGAACCCTGGTTTCGAGAAGTGAACCAGACGAATGGTATCGGTATGTATAAGTATTGCTTCGAGAAGATGGCTTATTTCTCACAAATAAAGATAAAAACCAAAACTTTCTGAATACTTAAGTGTCTTTTCTTTCCTTTTTTTTCTTATTAAAATTACACAAATTCCCGTCAATCCCGCACAAGTGAATAACGAAAGCATATACTTTGCTTAAGGTCTAAGTACAATAGTACAAAATAACTCACAAAAAATCACCAAGCTCCACATATCAGAAGATCATCCACACACTTGCACTAAACCGTTATAAACCAAGTATACACCTCTATTTATTAAAAAAAAAAAAACAAGTATCTTCACTGGCACTAGTCGTGGCACTACACTACGACGTGTGTATCAACATTGTGAATGAAAAGTCGCCACTCTCTTGGAGTTAGGTACTCCGCCCTACCACGAGGTATTGTGAAAATTGCGAATTGTTGTAGAAGCGATAGTGCTTTGTCTATTCGGAAGCTTGGAAGCCATCGCCTATACTTAGTTGCCAAAGTAGAATCTTAGGTACAAATTGCACAAGTTTCTGCAATTAACCTTTTAAGCTATTTAAGAGGGAACTCTAGCGGTGCTTTCTCTATACAAACGAATTCCGCTGTTTTCTTCGTGGACAATGCTTTTAGAGCAATTATTTTATTTCTACAATTTTACACCGTGATTATACATGCCCCTATTATTTGATTTTTTCCGAAACTTAATTAATAAAAGAAATACGATACTTCAAAATCGCAAAAATAACCCATTTTTACCGTTATGTTCAGATGAATATTAGACGTACGTGATAAGTTTTTGACAAAAAAGAAAATAATAGAAGCATAGGTATACTTTTCCTCTGAATTTAGATTTAAAAATAATTGAGATCTGTCTTGGAAAAGAAAACAGCGGAATACGAAATGTCTTTTGGTCAACGTTTTGGTAGGTAAAATCAGCCTGAGCTTCAACTGTCCTTTTCGCACTTTATCGGGAGAGGTTGGAAGCAGCGTGACGGCCATAGTTTCTTCAAATACCTATTTTCCAAATTCCTCGGAACTAGAATCCCCTTATAGAGGTTAAAATCTTGCATGGGAACCTCCTTTTAAGTAAAATATGTACCTACCTAGCAACCTAGCTGTTTAATGATAAAGTACAAAATGGTAGAAGTGGTGGTTGTGCATACCTATAACTTATAAGTGATGTATTTACTCAAAATTGAAGACCTGTGATTGCTTTTTATACCACTGTTATTGTAAATATGTCGTTGGTGTGCCATAATAAATATATAAAAAAAAAGAGACATTAACGGTAAGTAAGATAAGAGGTAAGTATACCTACCCTAGTGTTTGAGAGAGAAATATACAAATAAATAGAATGAAAGTATCTGTTTGTGCCGTGTTCTACAAAACAAAGCGCTTGTTAGGTCTGAACCTTCGACCGTTGTTACCATACGCCAGCAACGCTCTCAGTATTTCGTTTTTTTTTTGAATTGTGAACATGTGCTGGACCGCAATCCCGCCTTGTGGTAAGCAGCGATGCGAACCGTTGATGGTAAAACGCAATTAAAAAACCAAGGAAGATGGCAGTTGAGCGGGGTGATGCAATGTCGACCAACGATGATGCGTCAGAGGGAGATTCATCTGGAGATCTTCCACGACCAAACTCCAGACACAACAACATTTGGCACGTCGTACCCGGCACGTATTGCAACACAACTGCTCAGACCTATCCTCCTTACGGCTTCATCAGACATTATACCAAAACACTACGAATTTCTTAGGTATAAGTAGGTATAGTGTTGGTACTTAATTATCAAAATACTGGTCGTCTCATGTAAATTCATATCCAGAACGTTTGATGAAAATGAACTGATGTTACAGTTTATTGCTCTAGTAAGAGATATGATCTTTATATCGAGACTATAAGAGGTTTTTAAAGCATGTCTCGCTTCTGCGTATATTATATGTATATGGATTTATCATTCTCGTATTGATACTTTGTTCACAGCTCACAATACACCATATTGTTCGGTATTATTTATGATCTACCTATTTGACGGCAGCAGAATAAACTCTTTAGTTTTTATACTTCTTGCGAAGTTATACGAGTATTATGATAAATGAATGATTATGTTGACTCTTATTCAATAATGTTATGCATGTCATACTAAAATAGGAGTGTTATCTAAACTAATATTTTATATAGGCATTTATGAAATGGCTTTGGAACTGCTGATCCGATTCCAAACAATGCTTGATTAATGGGAAACTGCAGTAATGATATTGTGTCAGAAAGTAGTTTACATCAAAGCTTTTTTTTAAATTATTATTCATCATTACAGGCAAAGCAGGCCCGTAGTTGAATACCGTAACCTAAACATACATATTTTAACTATAAACTAGTACTTTACTATGATGTTCTAATGTTGTTCTTTAGAACACAACGACCTGCGGCCAGAAACCTTTTTCCATGACGGGAGTCTGATTTATTTATTTTATTATTTTTATAATTATAAACTAATGCTTGACTGCAATCCCGCCTGATGGCAAGCAGTAATGCAATCGTCGATGGTAAAGCGCGCTAGTTTATTAAGAGCCTATTCACTCAAAAAAACTGAGTGATTATGAAGGAAGACGGCAGCTGAGCGAGGTGGTGCAATGTTAAACCCAACAACACGACCAACGATGCTGCGCCAGAGGGAGATTGATCTAGAGACCCTTCACGACCAAAATCCCGACACAACAAGATTTGACACATCGTACCTGGCACAAATCGTAATCATAACTGCTTTGACCCGTCCTCCGTACTTGCCGACTTTGTCTGGTGGGTGGTAACTTCTGCCGGCGGCCGATGGTTAGGCCTACCACCGAGAATGCAATAACAATTAATGTCCGAATTGTTATCACGTCTGATAACAATTTGGATACACACTACGAACGCTTTGAAGTTGACATTGAGGTGCGGTCCAGTAACTGAACCCTCGGTGTTTACCTTATCTACTTGATGGACACACTTTACTATGTCCTCCGCCTTAGGGCTGTAGTGTAGGCGGGAAATGTACACCGGTACAAAAAACGTCAACGTCACAGACACAGTTTAAAGTCCTATAATGTAGAATGTACAATTTTTTGTGTCCAGCAACAGCAGCAAATGAATCGTCATTTTAAGCTACTTCGAAAATAGTAATCAAATTCTGAAATTACTGTAAAAGCTGTGAGAAAACGACTTGCGGAAAATAAAGAAAATTAGTGGAACATTTTTCCTCCGTTGCGACGATAAATAAAACGATTTGATTCGAGACATCGGAGAGGTTATGGAGAATTATACCATGATATAATTACATTTAAAGTCATCGGTATTTAATATAATTAGGAATTAAGAATTCGTCATTATTATAAAAATGCTTTAGTAAGTAATGAGAAAACTACAAAAGTGTTGTCACATATGCAAAAAGGCGATGTTTCCATTTAAGTGATAAAGTGTATAGATTTATCACACCTACTAAGCACTTAGCTCAAACATTACTTAACTAGGCAATGTAACATTAAATAAAAACCTTTTGATATTGATTGTCATGTGAATGGCAATAAAAAACCAGCGCTGTACCAATACCGATGTCTAATAATAAAGGTAGAGTGACACGGTTCACTTTTGTCTTTCAATTTTAATGAATCAATCATAAGTAGATATCAGAAACAAAAGACATATTCATATCTCTGTGGAATCAATCAATGAATACTCGTATATGTATAAAAGTAAATCATTTAAGTCTTTTCAACTCTGAGCTTTTCAAGAATCTTATTTAAAATACCAACTCTTTATAATAAGCTTAACTGTCGCTAATGAGACACCATTATTTTATACCGTGTTCCCGGACGATACAGGTAAATAAGCTTCGACCAAATGTTCAGACCATGGAAATAAGTTGATAGATAATTGGTGATTTTAATGAAATATCTTATATACATTCGTTAGACGTGAGAATAGGTTTTTATATTTTTTTATATTAATACTACTTGCGCGGGTGACACAATGGGGCGCAACTATTATACATTGTTGTTGTGTCGAGAGTTTGGTCGTGGAGGGTCTCCAGATCAATCTATTCTCCCTCTGGCGAAGCATCGCTGGTCGTGTTGTTGGGCTTAATCATGCCCATCATTACATCACCTCACTCAACTGCCGTCTTCCTTCCTAATCACTCAGCTTTTTGGGGTAAAAAGGCTCTTATTAAACTAGCGCGCATTACCATCAACGATTGCATCACTGCTTGCCATCGGGAGGGATTGTGGTCAAGCACTAGTTTAAGATTATAAAATAAATTGTAAAATGAAGACCTTTTCTTCATGTATCCCTCGATTAAATTAAATCACAAATGTCTTTATAACGAATATCTGACAAACAGTCTTATCAAGGAGTGACGTATTACCTGTAATTAGGTTATGGAGGTCAGATAGTCGGTTCCTCCATGTAAAATACTATAAATAAATATTCACCTGCATCCGGTAAGACTGAAAGACCCCAACATAGGTGGGAAAGGCATGGTAGATAAATAGATATCTTTATGTAGCGGTAACTACAAAAAACGCCACAAAGAAACACCGCGTCATGGTGGCGCCACACTAATTCTACATCTCGCAAGCGGAGTTTACCAAGCAATTAGCATACATACAAATTCCCAACATCAACCGTTGTGCAAGTGCCCGCCAGACATAACACTCGTCAGGTCGGAGGATCCTCCCTTTTCTATGGAAGATGAGTGAACTTTACACCCTGTTCCTCAAGCCGTGGAGGCTTTATAACGAAAACATTTGGATTACTACCCTTCCTCCTGTGATAGATTTTATTTGAAAAAAATATAGAAGTGTGTGCCATAGCCCATGGATAACGTGAAGAACCAACAGTATATGTATATTGTATGTTTAACAGATCAGGTGTAATGAATAAGTACTATAAAAATACGCAAATAAATAATAAAGAGATGTTTGTATGTAAATGAAGATATTTTACAGAAGATAACAGCTTTTAAAGACAACCTTTGGATGGATAATGTGAGATGGAGAGACAGTACTACAGACATAATCATTGTCTTGGTCATCGTCATAGCAGTCAACCGCTAGACCATACTTTATCATTTTGTGCACCTTCATCATCGAAAATCGTCGCCCCTCCTAACTGGAGGATTTCATATCTTCCGCACCACATAGTCTACATCTTTCAATCGAAGTGATCTACATTCTATTACACAAGATTCTTTTATTGTATACCTACTTTTCATGATCCCCTTGCAGTCCGATTAACTTACGTAATTCGGGGAATACATCATATTATATTTGGTCTTCCCCGACTCCCCTTACTCCCATTCTTACGTAGATAATAGTTTTCTTACTATACCTTTTTCTCTTTATCGCATCACATTTTTTTTTCGGGTGGAAAATCCTCATGGATGTCCACCGCCCTCTTACTGACTAAAAACCACCCGGGTGTTCCGTCTCACACCTACACCGGGTGCTGCGAGAACTAATACTGCTTCCGCAACCCTCGATTGGTGCTGGCCCACCACCGTGGGCCCCTCGGGTCAGGGGGGGGGAGTGTGGTGTAGGCCTCCCCCCGTGACGTCTAAGAGTGGCGCGCGTGGATCATTTCGCGCCGCTACCTCGGGTCCTGATGTTTCAGGGGCGACAGATGTCCCCGAGTCTATCGCCCCTGCTGGACCCATTTAGGGGGGCTGGAAGTGGGCGTTATCCGCCCTCCGACGACGTCCGGTACGCCTGCTGTGAGCCGGGTGAGAGGACGAGATCTCCCTCTCCCTTTCCGCAGCCTCCTTCTGCGAGACAACTGTTTCGCAGAAGGAAACCACCGCATCCCAGGACTCTTCGCTGCCGACCATCGCATCACATGACTTGACCTCTTTAAACACGTTAAGACTTACCCATTTGTTATTCATTATGTTTATAGAGAATTAAAATTTAATCTTCATATTTTTATAATAGATGGCACCACCTGTACCAACTATATATTATTTTAAAATCATTTCGAGATAAATACTTAAGGATACTCATAGCAAAAGCTTTCCACACAATCAGTCACAGTTATCAGTCACCAGTGGCAATTTCAACCATTGTGAATAATAAATCAACTTGGTTCAACCGTGTAACATAGCCTTTATGAACTAACATAATAATTGCACACTAACTACTGTTAGATGTAATAAGACTCCGTCGAATTGTGGTTCATATGTAATTTTATTGCACATTGGACAATATGTGGAGCAGAAAGAAATATTAGCTATGTTAATTAGTGGTTTTTTTATGATAATTTGTGTGCTTGACATGGATTTTTATGCTGTATTTGATCTGGTTATGGATTATAGCTGTCGTTATTAATGATACTCATATTAATTAATTCATAAGTATTAGACGACACGGTTTGTGCAGTGGCTGAGCGATCGATTGCTGCGCTGCGTGTCACGGGTTCGGTTCCCGCATGGAACAAATATTTGTATGGCCTACAAGTAGTTGTTCTGGGTCTGGCTGTTTGCGTGTGTGAGTTTAAGTGTTTGTAAACGCACCCACGATACAGGAGCAGACGTAACCCCAAGTTTAGGGTAACGTTTAAAAAAAAAGTAGGTATAGACTAATAGTGATACAAATAAACAAATATTTCCAATTTTAATCTATTTCTAGTTACCTTTAGTGACTTTAGAAAATACGAAGACAAATTAACTTTTATTATAAAAAGGCAAATCATCATCATCATCAACCTTTTTGTCGTCCCACTGCTCAGCATAGGTCTCCTCTCATACAGAGAAGTCAAGTAATGATACTTATTAAAGTCATAATCTCAAAACAAATAGAATTGATTTTTGTTGCGTAAAAAATTTAAATGTCTTTACGTATTCCAAAAGTTAGTTTCTTATGGACAAATATGGGCAAAAAAAACTACAAAATATTGTCATGACACTTTATTAATTGTAAACTTTATTGTTTGTTTGATTATTTTATAATTTTGCACGCCATGTGCTTCAGCAAAACACAGTACACAACCATACCTATGTTTCACAAAGCAAATGATTTGTAAATACTGTGAGTTACGCATAAATGACAAAATAAATAGCTATATATTATTTATTTTTTTATTTAGGTAACCAACTGCGTTACATAAAATCATCATCATCATCCCAGCGTTAATCCCAGTCGCATCCGAAGCCTTTTCAGCTTTGGAGTCTGGGGTCCGCTTTACCATTCCAACTGCTGATATGGCTAAACTTCGACATTTTTCGTGAAGCGACTGCTGTCTGACGTCAACAACCCGAAAGCGACATCGAAGCATTGCAGTTAGACCTCTGTGTAGCTGGGTTATTTATGTATAAAGCATGCTAACGGTCTAATGCCAAAAAGTTCAAATTTAAAAAACAATACAATATACATAATGTTAACAATACATACATGTATATCCTGCCAAATGCCAGTCCTGCTCCACAACCACAGACAATGAATTTTCAGCACACAATTGATTTATCAGAAGAAAATTTGAACTCAACGGAGTCCCGACGAGACGACGAGTGACGGTGGTAGATACCTACAGATACAGACATATTACAAGATTAAGATAGCGCCTGACGGGGTTCGAAACCACAACCTACAACTTTAAGTCGCAGCTGATACCACTAGGCTAACACTGCTCGACTTGACGTTTTGAGTTGAACTCAAAATCGTTTGCAATTGATTTGGTACTTGTGATGAAATTGTGTTTCTTACATAAGTACATCCATAACATACATACATAATCAGCCTATATTGTTCCCACTGTTGGGACACAGGCCTACCTTCGATGAGAGGGAGTGGGCGGTAATCCACCATGCGGGCCCAGTGCGGGTTGGTAGATGTCACATGTCCTCAATGTTTTGACTCTAGGGCATGCCGGTTTCCTCACAATGTATTCCTTAGCCGTTTTGAGAGCAGTGGTGATGAAATAATTTACACAAAGTAATGCGCCAGATGCGGTTCGACCTACAACTTGTAAGTCAGGGCAGATACTACTAGACCACCGCTGCTCTCCTAAGGCACCGCTGCTCTACTAAGGCAACGCTGCTCTACTAAGGCACCGCTGCTCTCCTAAGGCACCGCTGCTCTACTAAAGCACCGCTGCTCTAAAAGGAAAATTACTCCTTAAATAAAGCAAATTTGAATATTCCACTCATACTACATAGTTATAGTATGAGTAGAATATCTCTAAAAGGAAAATATTACTCCTTAAATAAAGCAAATTTGAATATTCTACTCATACTACATAGTTATAGTATGAGTAGAATATTCAAATTTGCTTTATTTAAGGAGTAATTTTCCTTTTAGAGCAGCGTACATAACAACAACATAGCATACAACGTAACATAGTTATATAATAAAATATCTAAAATATAACTTGCAAAAAACAACTTAAAACAGGAATTCGGAACCTTGAAAACAGCCGTTCTAATTGAATCACAATTTGTGCCATGTGATGAAGCGACCGCTTCGCTCAGTATTTCTTGAAACTTTGTTGTCAAAAATAAATTTGGCAGCTGTCTATGGACTTCGAATGTTGCCATTTGTATAAAAAATCCTAATTTTAGTTGTTTTTCATTCCAACTTGACCAAACACGTAGTGTGACGTATTGCGGAATTTCCGCGCGACCGAATTTTAGAGAAAACATATATTGTGTTTTATTTTAATTTTAAACTTTAAATCACTTTCCATTAAGTTTAATATAATATCTTGCACGTATAATCTTCTAAAATAACAATCGTACCATTATCAAAATCATTTTGAATTGCAATAATGGGGCGTGGACACGTGAAATTGAGCACGTTTTTATTTTTTATTGAATGAATTTCTATCTGATTTTGATGTTGCACTTATTATAAATGTATTTTTTCATTATTTTAATCAAAAACTAAGGAATAGGAAGGATGACGGCAGTTGAGAGAGGTGATGCAATGTTAAACCCAAGACGATGCTGCACTAGAGGGAGATTGATCTGGAGACTCTCCACGACCAAACTCCCGACACAACAACATTTGGCCCATCGTACCCGCCACACATCGCAACACAACTGCTCAGATCCGATCTCCGTACGGCTTCACCAGACATCATGCCGGTACACGAAGAATCTGTTGGCGGCAAGACTTTGTCTGGTGGGTGGTAACTTCTGCCGGCAGCCGATGTTATGGCCTACCACCTAAATCATTTCAATATAAATATTAAAACAAACATATGTCTTGAATGCGTTATTGATAAACAAGCTAGAAGTCATATCACACGCAATTATCCTGCAAACAAAATTTGTGTAATCCGCCCTTATATTATATTATGTGACTCTTTGGAAAATTCCAAAGAGTCACATAATATAATCACAGTCTAAAAAATCATATTTTATACTGTGATATAATATAACGCATTTGATTACGAAGTGTTAACGTACATGTTATGATTTAGACAAAAAATAAATAAAGTTTATTTTTTTATTGCAAAAAAAAGTAAAAAATAAATAAATGGTAACATGATAAATGAAAAGACTTAGTCTCAGTACCTAATCGGATTTCATCACACGTAAGTATTAATGTTTAGCACTCAATGAAGTGGGTACGGATCAGGTAGTGTAATTAAACAAAGCTGCTTTTTAATAGACCAATCTATTTTACTCAGTCGAAATGTACTGAACCAATGTAATTTTCTTTTAATATCAGACGAAAAGTCTCAAAGCTGGAGGAGAGAGGGGAGAGGAGAGAAGTTAAGAAATAAAAGGGTAAATAGGCCCATAAATAAAATGCAATTAAAGCTAAAAGTACATACAGCAACAACAGTAAAATAACACTGTGAAATTTTTAGTATTTTTTTAATTTTAATTACTAACAATATATTTAAACAATAATATAGGCAAGATACAAGTATAGTATACAATATGATACTATAGACGGAGCATGAAATTATACATATAAAATACGCTAACGGTTAAAGAATGGAGAGAAAAAATCACAGTGCTGCCCCTGTAGCCAATGTAACATCGCTTCATAGCGAATCGAAATCGAATACCAAACCAACCAATGGCGGGAACGATTGATCACGCGATGCGATAAATCACGTGGTCAACCGTTCCCGCCATTGGTTGGTTTGGTATTCGATTTCGCTTCGCTACGAAGCGATGTTACATTGGCTACAGGCCCTGTTCTTTAATTAATAGTAGTTGTTTGTGTGAGTGTCTCTCTGTGTCATCATCATCATCATTTCAGCCGAAAGACATCCACTGCTGGACATAGGTCTCCCCCAAGGCTCTCTACGACGACCGATCCTGCGCTTCCCGCATCCAGTGGTTTCCCGCGATTTTCACCAGGTCGTCGGTCCACAATGTCGGGGGCCAACCCACGCTGCGTGTTCCGGTGCGTGGTCGCCACTCGAGAACGCTTCGGCCCCATCGGGCATCGTTCCTACGAGTAATGGGCCCGGCCCACTGCCACTTAAGTGTTGCAATTCTTCGGGCTATATCGGTTACACTCATTCTACTGCGGATCTTCTCATTTGTAATTTGATTACGCAGTGAAACCCCAAGCCCCTAGCCCTTTCTATTTCCCTTTGAGTGACCTTGAGCTTTCTTATAAGGCCGCTTGTTAGCGACCATGTCTCAGTTACACACTGGTCGAAGACTTTTGTCTTGAGACACTGCGGTACTCTCAATGTACATATGTGGGTGTGTGTTAAATGTACTGCTATCAAATTTTAATAAAATATTTTGCTTAGTAACTATGATTTCGAAAACAAAAGTGTTATTACATGCTTTTTATTAGCTTCACTTGTATGTTTGCTTGCTTGCTTGTTTGTTTGTTTGTTTGTCCATTTCTAACTCTTTGTACTACGAGTGAGCGACTCATTACTGTAAAATGTCCCACCGTTTTTAATAGGTACGTTCGTTCGTTTTTTTTTTTTAAAGAATCTCGGACTATAAAGTTGGAAATAAATATAGTTTAAAAAACTAAAAAAACATGCTTTTAAAAAATATCAAACTAAAAAGCTAAAAATAATTTTAATAAAAGCGTGAGCCGCTTAATATACAAAAATTATGGCACAAAGCGCCTCACGCTTTTTTTAAAATTATTTTTAACTTTTTAGTTTGATATTTTTTAAAAGCATGTTTTTTTAGTTTTTTAAACTATATTTTTTTAGTTATCGAATCCTGTCATGTTAATCAACTTTTATTGCCGACCGTACCTTGCTAACAGTCACAGGTTGTGCGTTCATATTGATACCAACCAGTATTATTATCACAAATAACATTTTCAAAAGTATATCAAAGAAAAATTCTTCCCTATTTCTCTTATCATAAGGGAACAAGGTTTACATGAGTTAATATAAAGTAAATTAAATGTCGAACAACATTCTCGCAGCGACAGATGTATGAGAATATAAATATTGGATCCTTTGTTAGATATGTACCGGGAAGAGGGCGCCACCATTCTCACGAGTTTATTGAAAATATTGACTTCTGCCCGTGACTTTCCCTACATCGTTAGGAAGTAACGTTTCATACATCATACCACGGGAACATATAACTAACAAACTATTGCGTTTTTAACATAGTTTATAAGACACATTTTGTGGATACAGGAAACAATGTGTTAACAATATCCTACAAAATCGTTCAGATTATGATTGAAAAAGTATTACGCAGTTACATCTAAATCCGTATAATCTTTTTTCCCGTACAATCTAAATTCGTACAAAATTTTAGTAACTAAAAATAATGTTAATAAGGATAACTAAAACATTATACATAACAACTCAATAACGAAAGTCCCAAAACTAGGTAAGATAGCCTTCAAAAGTAAGAAGATGGCAGAAGCCATTTTAATATAAAACAGCAAAATAAAGAAAACCCCTACTACTACAATAAGTGACCGGATTAGAAAACATTTCAAATATAAAAGAAATATCCGGAACGCTTAACATTTTACTATAGGTGGACTTATAGTAAAATCTGAAGCGTACCAGATACCTACTGGCCATCCCTGATCCTTTTAAGTTTTTAAGATGTACAGTAGTAGTTTTCGTAAAAAGTAAATAATTTATTTAATTAAAAGCCTCATAAATTCAAAAAATAGATACATAGTTCAACTAAATGGATAGTAATAACATTTGGTATATAAATTGATTACTTATAATAAATTCAGGCATAGGTAATCTTAAACTGTATAGATAATATATGCATTAAACTTTTATTACAAAGTGTACCCTAAAAAAAACCTTTTTAACATCTGTCGAATGGAATTAAGTCGAGGTTTTATAATAGGAAATAGGATTTTCCCGGAAGATCTGTGTGCCCTGAAATGGTAAACTGATTAAAAGATCCTGTTGGTTTTATACGGAATCGAGGACTGGGTTTATTCAGAAACGAATGTTAGTTGTATTTGGAAAACGAAAATAATAGGTATTTGTGTGTTTAACGTGTCGCAAAATGGATTCTAGTAGCTTTTCTTCTTAAAAGAGTCTGCAGTGTTTTGATCTAAAATGAAATAGGTACCTTTTTTAGCCTGTAGGGAGATGATTAAAGTGATAATGTTCCCATTGCTATTACATAAGCCTGCCTGCTCTTATCGAAAGGGAATGTGCATGAAAATTGAAGAGTTTTTTTAACGGAAAGACCATAATATTATATTTACAGCAGACTTTATGAAAGAGCACAATTTTATTCGTTTCTGTGATGTGTTTCGTTTTTTGTTTTTGAGGACGGGTCAAATATTGAATTATAATTACACCTAATCTTTCGAATATTATTCCGGTATATTTTTACAGCCTGTCTCATCATAGTTGAGAGAAGTCTAGGCAGATAAAGAGACTACCTATATCTTCTAAACATTTCTGTAAAATTCTAATACGTACAAACATCAAAGATATGATTGAGCAATAAAAAGCATATCACCCAGCCTCCGGCTTCAGAGTGACCATCAAGACGTGCATGAAACAATTCGGATCATTAAAATAAGTCGGCCGTAAAGATATGGCAAGTTATTGTCAGATTTTACTGCTCACTTTCATAGCCTAACCAGTCTGGAAATAGAGGAAAAGTTCCGTCTTCTGAAGTTTGAAACCTAGGAAAAGTTTAGGGGGATAGTGGTGTTTTTAAATTTAAAGTTTCTTGCTCCGCCGTTCAGCCGCCTATTTGAATTCGTGTTCATCCAAATCTGTTTGAGGAACGTGGGCGTTGCTGTATTTGATACCTTTTTTTGTTTCAGATGGGAAATCATCTAATGACCTCCCCGCTCTGGGCGGAGCAGAAGGGCGTGTCAGACTTTCACTGACTAAAACCCACCCGTGGTTCTTCACTTGCCTATGCGCCAGAGCCACGGTTTCTTTTTTAACAAACCCGCAACCGTTGAGAAAGAATATTTGTGATTGATCGAGGTCTGGGATCAGATACGGATAGATAAACAGTGTCCCCAGGGTTGTGCCTTATAGGCGTTGTGCAGGGGCGGTCCCGGAATTGATCTTGTAAGAGGAATCGAGAACATGTGCGAATGGTGATCAGGGGGTGCTTTTCCCCGTGATCACCGCATTTCCTCTAAGGTACGGTAAACATCCTATACCCCCGACCTCGCTCCCCAGGGATTAAGTGCCTTTTGAGGTTTTCTCCTGAAAACATAAAAAAATGGGAGTCAATAAGCGGAGGTCATCTTTAATATTGCTGCATATTAAAACTTCCTCACGATATTTTCTTTGACTGTTTTCTAAGCAAACAAATTAAATAACTTACACAAAGTAAAGCTTCATAACTACACCAACAGGTTCAAACCCATGACCTATCACTCGTAAGTCGGGTCTGATAGCACTGGATCGCCATTACAAACCATAATTTGTATCTTTTAAGAACCATAAATGCGAACCATAACATGCGTATTTTTACTAAGAATTGAAAATGCAAGTAAAACTATCTTTTGTTTCTGATTTAGAATTTTCTAGATTATTGATTGAGGAACCAATATTATTGGGCACGCCACAATAGCGGCGGCAAGTCCCCTCTTTGAGGAGTGGCTAGAGAGGCGGCACGGCGCTCTCACCTTCCGCCTGACGCAAGTCCTCACCGGACACTGTTGTTTCGGGAGGTTCCTGTTCCGTATAAGGCGGGAGGAAACACCAGGGTGTCACCATTGTGTGGATCGCCCTGAGGACACGGTGGAGCATACGGTGGAGGTCTGCCCGGCTTGGATAGAGCACCGCCGTGTCCTCGTAGCGGCGATCGGCGGCGATCTCTCGCGTCCGACCCTGGTCCAGGCCATGGTCAGGAGCGAGAGTGTATGGCAGGCCGTCACCTCCTTCTGCGAAGCAGTGATGCTGGCAAAGGAGGAGGCGGAGCGCGTGAGGCAGTGGGAATCCCGGCGCCCTTACACCACTAGCCTCCGCAGGAGCGGAGGCTAGTGTCGTGACGCCCTGGTCGGGAGACGAAACCGAACTCCCAGCCGCCGTAGACGCGGGCCTGCGGGTGGTGAGCAGTGGGTAGCTCGCCGCCCGGTAAGGACCAGGCCTGAGTCGACAGCACGTCGTGTTTCACGCGCGCCTCAAAGAGATGTCAGCACATCGTGACGGGGTCCATGAAGACCGATGCCTCCTGGGTCAGGGTTGCGGGTTGGTTAAACAAGAAACCATGGCCCTGGCCGTTGCACAGGCAAGTGAAGAAACACGGGTGGGTTTTAGTCAGTAAATGCTCTTTCGCTCCGCCCAGAGCGGGAGAAGTCAGTAGATGATTTCCCATCCCAACAAAAAAAAGGAACCGATATTATGCAAGTCACTCCTCCGATTGCCAATTAAAGGGGTGACTTGCTTAATATCGGTTCCACAATCAGTTCCCCTTATCAAGCTGACAATCTAGAAAATTCTAAATCAATCACAAAACATGGTTTTTCCTTCAGTTCTCAGGTAAATATTTACAACATCCCTGCTCCACAAAGCAAGATAAGATTAGATAGAGCGTTTGCTAATCTCGAGGTGCTCTAGATATTGGTGTCAGTATTGATCAATAGGTGCACCTGTTTTTGTGCACACAGCCGTGTATTCGTCACACAAGGTTTTTTTGTTCTGTTCTGAGCTGGATTTTGTTTGCAAAATTGCATAGGTATTTTTAAATTCATAAAACCTTGAGTAGTTTTCGCGCCTATCTGTTTCTTCTTCAGCCTATTGATGTCGACTGCTGGACAAAGGCCTCCCCCAAGGCTTTCCACGTTGACCGGTCTTGTGCTGCCCGCATCCATCGGCTTTACCGGGTCATCGGTCCACCTTGTTGGGGGCCTCCCTACGCTGCGTCTTCCAGTACGTGGCCGCCACTCCAGAACCTTACTGCCCCATCCTATCTGTTTAGTTTCATGCATTTTAATGAATTTATGTCATGGTGGCCTACTGGTTAAAACACCAGCCTCTCAAGTATGCGCATTCATACCTGAGAGGCTGGTGTTTTAACCAGTGGGTTCGATTCCAGGTCAGGAAAGTACCAATGTAACTTTTCTAAAGTTATATGTACTTTCTAAATATATCTTGGACACCAAGTTGAAGGAAAAAATCTTGAGGAAACTGGGACTTTCAAAACCCGCATTGAGCAAGCGTGGTGATTACGCTCAATCCTTCTCTGTATGAGAGGAGACCGGTGCCCAGCAGTGGGACGATAAAAAGGTTAATGATGATGAATTTAATGAATAAATCTGTCTATGTTTAATGAATTATTAGGCTCAGACTGGGGGATGAGACGTGAGGTCAGGGAGTCTGGGGCTTTTACCTCACAAAAACCACCCTGGTGATCACTATTTGCACATACATCATAATGATCACAATACCTCTCTCCCAAGTTTTAGTTTTGTATACATAATATTATAAGTATGTATTTTGGTGATATGATATTTAAATATAGTTTATTTAAGTATTTGTAAATTTAAACAGTTTTTTTTTATATACATATAAACCAATGCTTCACCGCAATACCACCCGATGGTAAGCATTCGTGCAAACTTGATGGTAAGGCAGGCTAGTTTATTAAGAGCCTATTCACTCAAAAAAACTGAGTGAGGATGCAATGTTAAATCCAATACAACACGACTACGATTCCGGACGCCTTCCACATTATGCCGAAGAATCGCTTGGCGGCAAGACTTTGTCTGGTGGGTGATAACTTCTGCCGGTAGCCGATGTTATGGCCTACCATCGAAGGTTTTTTTATCCTTTTAGTCAACTAAAGCACTTGCCATCTAATCTTTTCAAGACTCATGGTTTAATGGTAGATACCTAATGCTTAAGGCATTAAGAAGTTGTGTGGACTACCTTCTTCACGCCGCCGGACATCCCATGACCGGCAAGTCGATCGGAAATCCATGATAAGCTGCCGAGTAGCTCGCCTCAACGTCGTGAACCCGCGTCCGTCCTTTTAGACCCCGTCTTCAAACGGTTCGACAGGAACCGACTTGAAACCCAAAATAAAGCAGAACATTTCAGAACTTTTTCTGTCTTCGTATACTCATTCTGCGACACCGCCGCTGTGTATTTCTTTGTGCGAAAGTGTATATAAATAAATACGTATATGTATAGGTGTCCCGGTTCCTCTTAAAACACAAATTCCAGTGAAACGACTTATAAGCATATGGGGAAGACTGTAAAGGGGTTTCTCCAAAGCCTCGCATTGCAGCTCGTAACTAGTATAGGGTCACAGTAAAAAGCTGAGCTTTTATGCGTGGATATGACCCGCATTTCCTTCAAATATTTCTTTATTTTTTGTGTCCAGCAACTAAATTTATTTTTTTCTTTCTTCCTACTGCTGGAACATACAGGATTACTTTTTTAAGAAGGTTCGATCAAGCGGCTCCAGTGTGGGTTAGTAGATGACAAATGACGGACATGACGGTTGAGTGATGCTTCTGATGTAGAACCAACGTTTTAGTGGTTTGAAATGTACTGATTTTCATTCTAATTTTATATTATTAGCATAGTTTTATATATGACGGGGTAAACCGTCAGGAAGGTGGGGCCGAAGTTCCGGATAGGTTAGGTTTCATATGCAACGTACGACAGCACATGCAGCTACTACAATCTGTTCAATTTATTTACTAGATTTTTAACTTTATCACTAAAGCATTGTTCTTGCGCTGTTTAGGCCCCTCGTTAGCAGAATGTATTGCCAATATTAAAAAAAAACGCGCGCAGTTGTTGCTGGAATTTAAGAGACATGTGAAGAAATACTACTTGTCGTCAGGATCTTGTTCAACAAACACTTTTTGGCAAATTTATTTCATCATCAACCTTTTTTTATCGTCCCACTACTGGGCACAGGTCTCCTCTCATACAGAGAAGGATTAAGCGTAATCAAATTTATTTGCTTAACTCTTATGTTCAGTTTATTTGTGTATCTATTTTAATATATTGTAAGTATTAATAATGTTTACACCAACGACAGTCTCATTTGTGGTTCGAGAATTTGTCCATTCTTTGGTTGCCTGGAAGAGTTGCATTAGTGATAAGGCCGCCCATTGTATGTTTCGTTGTGTTGAATGTATTTTTTTCGATTTATGTTTTTGACAGTTTCGGGAAAGTTGACTTGCTGTCACCTGTACTTAGCTGAAACTAGGATTTATGTAATATATATGACGGGGTTAAGAACCATCAGGAGGGCAAGGCCGAAGTTCCAGATAATTGAAGTGTCTTCTCATCCCATGATTCCCATTCATGGTGGTATTTCGATAAAACGTTGAAAAATAACTATAGTGTGATGTTTGATTCTTATTATTTAACTGTACAGACACTTAGATCACATTAAGGGATTACAATGATAATCTCAGATAAACAGATAAGAGCTACTGAATTTGAGTATGGCCAGCACACTCGATCGAAACTTGAGCAAAAAATGCCCAGCGCCAACGGTCGATTCCTATGTATAACACAACTCCAGTCGGTGTTCATTCGCTCCATGGTGTGACCCGCTCTTAATAAAAATCATAATTTATCCGAATACCGTCCGATTAATCGACTTCAAAAATAGTAAAGTAATTTACGGCCAATTGATACTGATACGATGAAACAGATCACAATTTTCAAAATTAACCAGTCACGCGCCGTCATGAAATCAAATGAAAACTATCCTAAGTGGGTTTTATCTACTTACTCTGATAGACCGCAATCCTGCCTGATGCAATGATGAAATCGTTGATAGTAAAGCGCGCTAGTTTATTAAGAAACTATTCATTCTAGCCTTGAAGACACTTAAATTGTATTCCGACGGAAGCACCGCCGCTGGCCAATTGTTCCAGTCCCTCAATGTAGGCGGTATAAAAGAGGAGGCGAAATGCTTCGTTCGGATCGTAGTGGTGTTACCAAAGTAAGGATAGAAACTCGCCGTACGACGGGTCGTCCTATGGTGGAACGAAGATGAAACAAATAATTTCAGAAAATGAAGACAAAAGTTTTCACGTGAAATCTAACACAATGAGAAAAAATCTAGACACGATAATGAAGGACACAATGCCAGTGTATGAATATACGAATTTTCAATATACTACAATGGAAGACCATCAACGAATTGGGGACTATTGTTATTATTAAAATATGCAGCAATATGTAAAACGATTCCGCTAGCCTTGTATCTCAAAGTACGGACTACCTATCCACCATAGCATTTGTTTTTTTTTTTTTTTTTAATGGAAATTGATTATAATTTGACGTCTCCCACTTTGGGCAGAGGGCGAGGGCGTGTCAGACTTTCGGTGATTAAAACTCACAATGTTCCTTCATTGGTATGTGTGTAAGATGTGAACAGAATTCGATATAAATCGGCATACAGGTAGACCTAATCCAGGGTCCCGGTAGGTCCCAAATCCTAAATTCCAACAATCAGTAAAATTAGTAGTGGAACTGAGTAGCAAAGCACTGGATGAACTAAAGTTTAGTTTAGTTGGTAACCGAGTACAATATCATTTGCTTAGACTTTTCCTAACTATATTAGGTTTGGCTTCTAGTCTGACCGGCTGAAGTTGAACAACAGTATTTTATATGGGGCGACTGCCTATTTAACCTCTACAACCAAGTTACTGAGTACAATACACTAGGTAAGACTCGTTCTCAGATTTATGGACTTCTGAAGACCCTTAACGATTGTCATAAAACTTCGGAAATACCAACGGCTTTCGTGCTTTCTGAGATTCGGAGGGGTCTTGGTATGAAAAGTTAGTCATCCATCCACGACCTAACCGCGGCAAGCATAGCTTAACCTGATCGATCGATCCATTCGGCAGTTATTTTAGATCGTTTCATTCAATATTATCATCACCATTGTCCTCGTTCAACCAAGTGACGTCAGGTCCTGGATATAAAATCTCTAAGCATTGCCACAACTGATAGGTACGTTACTGCCTACAGGCAGCAGATTTCCAGGTGATTCCATCTTTGGATGTGAAGACCTGGGTGTTCTGTGTTCCTTTAAATTTTGTTTGAAACAGCTTCGGATGCGCCTGAGATTAACGCTGAGATGATGATGCAACCGGCGACCGAGTAGACCAGCAGAGTTATTATGCAACACGCTATGAGTAACATTGGTTTTAATATTGATAGTTCAGCAACATTCATTGTGTTACTTACGTTGTTGTACAAATTTTTTTTCCGAATATCTAAAGCAATGAATTAGGAACATCCTTCAAAATTATTCCAACTGACCTTGAGCTTTACGCAATAGGGTGCCGATGTATAAATGTAAAGGAAGCGAAAAATTAGGTAAGGCTTAAGTATGTATAGATAGCATAGCAGGGCCTGTAGCCAATGTAACATCGCTTCGTAGCGAAGCGAAATCGAATACCAAACCGACCAATAACGAAAACGATCGACCACGTGATTTATCGCGTCGCGTCATCAATCGTTCCCGCCATTGGTTGGTTTGGTATTCGTTTTCGCTTCGCTACGAAGCGATGTTACATTGGCTACAGAACCAGGTGGCATTCAGAGAAGAAAGATTAAAAGATATTTTGGGCGTTTGTATTTCAATGCTTGGTAAAATGTTTTGAAGCGGTGCCTACAACGCAACATGCGAACAACGCGTCATACTGGCGTCACGCGAATCTTGCATCTCGCAATCAGAGTTTTCTGTGCAACTAGCACGTATACAAGTTCACGACATCAACCGGCGGGCAACGTGGCCCGCCAGACAATCCCAGTCTGGTCGGAGAATCCTCCCTTTTCTATGGAGGATGTGTGAGCTTTACACGCTGCTCCTCATACCTTCACAGTTTTATACATTCTTCCATATAACACGACATACCGACTAGCGACGTTGTTTACCTCTCTTCTTCATCTCAGCGTTAATCCTAGTCGCATACGAAGCTTTTTCAGCTTTGGAGTCTGGTGTCCGCTTTAACTATCTAACAGCCGATTTTGGCTAAACTTCGATATTTTCCGTGAAGCGACTGCCGTCTGACCCCCGTAACCCGAAGGCGACATCGAAGCATTGCAGTTAGACCAATTGTTGGACTTTTGAGGGCTCCAACAACCCGTAATGACTGCCATTAGATGTTCGTATGGCAACCGAGACCAACGGCTTAACGTGCTTTCCGAGGCACGACCAGACCAGTGCAAATATTCATATTCACGAACACAAATATTTGCACTGCGCGGGGATCGAACCCGCGCCTCCTTGCGCAGCGGCCGCGTTCGCTACCACTACGCCACGGAGGCTGTCGAGCGACGTTATATACATATTGTATGTTAATACAATTCATTTTATCCACTTTTTGCGTTTACTATGTAAAACAGCTGAGTTATACACACCGTGCGAACTGATTTATAGTAAAATGACATACATAAATCATATTGTGGGAAAATGATAACATTTAACCTACTGTTCATACTCTTGATGTTTCAATGGTGTAATGAACGACTTATTGGGTTTTTGTTTCGAGTTTGGTTTCTTTTGTTGTTATTGTGATTTATGAGAAATTAAACGAAACCGTGAAGGTCGCGTGAAACCGCTGGTTGCGGGAGACGCAGGACCGGTCTTCGTAGAGATCGTTGGAGACCTATGTCCAGCAGTGGACGTTTTTCGGCTGAAATGATGATGATGAAACGAATCTTACTGAATGAATGCTAATGTTATTTTGGCTACTTCGGAAATGCCTATTTTTAAGTAATAGATTTCGTTTATATCTTTAGATATTTTACTTCTAAGTATTTTTATATATATTGCATTCTTCCGTAAGGTAGACTAATGACCTAAATAATGTAAGGACAATGTGTTAAATGCAAAATTATTTTATTTTTAAGTAGGTTGTTAGGTTCACTTATTGCGACGTACCCACGGGAAACTACAAAATGCCGGCTCGCTCTTGGCCCTTTTTTATGGGATTGATTGTCGTAAGAAGTCTTTGTCCAACATTGTTGCTATATTACGTTGCATTGATAGTACTGAATCACATGTTTTATTTTAGCAGCAGATAGTTGTTGTATCTCGCTATTGCACTTGTGTCATAAAAGTGATGGTCCATCCGTTTTATGGCAGCAGTTTGGACTGAAAGATAAGGCGAGAAAATACACGAAGAAAATGTAATAACATCACGTTTAAATTCCCCAAGTAATACGCAAAAAAGAAGTAGTCGGTACAGTCATCAAAACATACGATAAGAACCATTGTCCTCGGGTATAGCTAAATTTTAGTAAGAAACCGGTGTATGTCTTTGATTTAAATTAATTGTTTTTTATGCATTTAAATTATATTCGTCAACATACATCGGTACATTCTTATTGAGCCTGTTACGTCATAGGGTCCATTGTAATAGGGGCGAGAGTACTGCAACTTACTTCATCATCATCAACCTATTTATCATCCCACTGCTGGACATAGGTCTCCTCTCATACAGAGAAGGATTGAGCGTAATTACCACGCTTGCTCAATGCGGGTTGACGTTGGGTTGGCATTTTACTTACCTGCCAAAAATACCTTTCGACTCTGGGCCGCTACAGAAAATTTCATAATTAGAAAACCCTACAACAATTTTTTGATGTAGTATTGATTAAAAACTCCCGCTTAGCAGTCAATCAACCAACAAGCCAGCTAAACACATTCTTTATTGTCCCCCTTATTATCCCAATTTATTGTGGGTTATTAGTCGTCATCATCCCCATTTCTACGCTACGTAAACCTATTTAAACGTAGCGTAGGACGCCCTTGGGCGAGATGGAGCGACGACATCAAAAAGGTGGCTGGTAGTGGTTGGCGGAGAACTGCTCAGGATCGAGCTTGTTGGCGTGCCATGAAGGAGGCCTATGTCCAGCAGTGGACGAGTAGGGGCTGATGATGATGATGATGATGATGATCTCCATTTCTAAATATCTCAAAGTCCATCTATCATTTCTCTGGTCTTCCCCTATTTTTCGGCGTCGCCGTTTTCACGAAGGAAATCATATCTCTACATAAAACTGTAGTCATACTTAGATGCTACATTTGCAGGAAACATAGTTTACTCCCTTTGGTACTAGTAAATTCATGGCTTGACGGTGGAAATAAGCATGGCAAGCTACAGACGGAGCTCGAATACATTTTAGCACTACAGTGAATGAGTCACGAAATTCTCTTGGGCGTAATTTTCTTAGAGTTCGTATTACAGGATAGGTACACGTTTCAACCAAGTCTCGACGTAATATTAAGAAATTAAATGGACGTTATTTATTTATTACCTAGTATTTCCACTTATATCTATTTAATTTCACTAAATGACGCATTTGGCATGTATGAGCTACAATGCCTACAATACATACAGCTACATACCACAGGTACGGACGACAGCAGATCAAGCTACCCGAAACTGTCAAATATTCCCAATCAACCGTGAGCCTTAATGCTTTAGAGATAAACTTGAAAATCGAGTAAAGAAATCTGACAGATTGATTGAAATGATGATTTTTCTCAAATTAATAAATAAGATTTATAAGAAGTGAAATTAATAAGAAGTGAAAAGTAATGTACTTACCTATACTTTTCACTTCTATAATCTGCATTATTCACCCTGTCTTAGCCAGACTTTTGTACGTAATACTACTGCCATTTTAAAGCTGAATAAATGATGACACTATGTGATGGTAATGTAACTGTTTAATATTATTTAATTACTAGCTGCGCCACGCGGTTTCACCCGCGTTTTTTTACATGCCCGGCTCCTATTGCTCGCAGCTTGATGTTATGTAGCCTAAAGCTTTCCTGGGTTAATGGGCTATCCAACGCAACAATATTTTTTCAAATCGGAGCAGTACTCCCTGAGATTAGCGCGTTCAAACTAAGAAACAAACTTGTCAGCTTTATATATTAGTACTAGCTGACCCGGCGAACTTCGTTCCGCCTTAAAGGCAATATCACATGACTACTTTTTAAATTAGGATAATTTTAAATAAATAAATATTATTATTCAATGATTCTTTATTTGGGACCACAATCCTGGCGGTTCTTCAGAAATCTTTAATGTGCTACAATACTCGGAAACAACATCCATTGTCCCAATGCGAACGTCATTGCGCTATATTATATGCGTATAGAAATGCTGCCCGATTGAAATCAGTATTTGATGAATTTCTTCTTGTGCTTCGTAAATTATTATCTAGCGCTTGATCTCTGAGGTTTGCTCGACGATTTCGCATTGCCAACTGAGCCGTTTCATGGGCTGCCTCCCTTTGCTCTGGTGAGTGAGAAGCACGAAGTCGAGCCATACCAAGGCTGCGCTCTTCAAGTGCAATTTCTCTACTTCAGTTCTTTTTTTTTGTTTTGGATGGAAAATCATCAAATGACTTCTCCCGCTCTGGGCGGAGCGGAAGGGCGTGTCAGACTTTTACGTAGACTAAAACCCACCCGTGTTCCTTCACTTGCCTGTGCAACGGCCAGTGCCATGGTTTCTTTTTTAACCACCCCGCAACCCTGTGGACCAGTCCTCGTAGACCCCGTCAAGATGTGCTGACATCTTTTTGAGGCGCGTGTGAAACACAACGCGCCGTCCACTCGGGCCTGGTTCTTACCAGGAGGCGAGCTGCCTATCGCTCGCCGCCCGTAAGCCCGCGCCTACGGTGGTCGGGAGTCCGATGTTGCCACCTGACCAGGGCGCTTCCTGCGGCGGTTTGAGGCGTGAGAGTAGTGGGATTTCCGCTCCCTCACGCGCTACGCCCCCTCCTTTGCCAGCATCACTGCTTCACAGAAGGAGGTGAAAGCTTGCTATCATGCACTCTTGCTTCGGACTATGGCCCGGACCAGGGTCGGACGCGAGAGATCGCCGCCGATCGCCGCCACGAGGACACGGCTGTGCTCTACCCAAGCCGGGCAGACCTCCACCATATGCTCCACCGTGTCCTCAGGGCGATGCACACAGTGGTCACCTTGGCGTTTCCTCCCGCCTTATACGGAACAGGAACCTCCCGAAACAGCCGTGTCCGGTGAGGACCTACGTCAGTCGGAAGGTGAGGACGCCGTGGCGCCTCTCTAGCTACTCCTCAAAGAGAGGACTTACCGCCGCTATTGTGGTGTGCTCTGTGCTGGATTGCGACAATCACACTTTCCATGTCGCCATGAGATCCATGTGATCAAGTCATAAGAAGTTTTAATTAAACTGATAATAATAGATACAATTAAAAAGAAGGTATTCTATTAACAAGTAATAAGTACTGAACTTAAAAACACCCAATTAAATAACGAAATCAATTTTTCTTTTACGTCTTCTGCCGAAACATGTTATCATTTCATCTACTTAATGGATAAGTTTTTATGGACGTGGAGAAGTGCCAGTCCAGTTTGACGTTCTTCAACCATTGAAGCTCTTTGCCATGCTTTAATTTTTCGTAACGTAGACGACGTACCATTGGGTGCTGAGAGGCAAGCTCAGACTGGGGGGAGACCTGACGTGTTATGCGAACGACACGCTGGTCACCGCCCGGGGGAGCTCGCTCAGGGAAGTAACGTTGCTGGCGACGGCTGCGGTATTACAGGTGGTGGGTACGTCGCCTAGGCCTGGAGGTGGCCCTCAACAAGTCGGAGGCCATGGTTTTATGGTCACCGGCGGGCGCCTCCACCCGGCTCACACATCGTGTTCGGGGGGGGGTTCGAATCGCTGTCGAGTCCACCATGAAGTACCTGGGATCGGTGCTCGACAGCCGGTAGGACTTCGGTCCCAACTTCCGGCGGCTGGCGCCCAAGTTGTTGAGGGCGGCTGGGGCGTTTTCAACGTTGTTTCCCAATCTGGAGAGCCCGAGCGCCGCCTGCATTCAGCTCTACATGGGAATCGTGCGATCGATGGCCCTGTATGGAGCCCCGGTGTGGGCCTCTGACTTGACGGCCGGCAGTATCGCTGTACTGCGACAACCGCAGAGAGCGATGGCCATCAGAGTCATACTACTGCCTGGATCCCTGCCTTGGGAGCTGGAGGCGAAGGTCCTCACGTCACTGTACCGATGGCGTAAGGAGGCGGGAGCGGGGCGAACAGCCGATGCTGCGTCGGCTCGAGCAGCATCGTTCGCAGCTCCGAGAGATCCTGGTGGCAGAATGGCGCGACAGGCTTTCACGCCCTACCTCACCACCATCGAGGCGATCCAGCCGGTACGGGCGGACTGGCTCGGGAAAACCCAGGGCCACCTGACGTTTCGGATGACACAGGTACTTTCCGGGCATGGTTCCTTCAAAAAGTACCTGTGTCGCATAAACAGGGAGCTGGACGTTCGGTGGCACTACTGCGTCGACTGCCGGGAGGACACGGCGCGACATACGCTGGCAGAGTGTGCCGCGCGCAAAGGAGCTGCGCCGTGCCCTCGTCTTTGAAGTAGGCAGTGACTTGTCGCTGCCGGCCGCAATCGAGTCGATGGTCGGCAGTGAAGAGTCCTGGGATACGGTCGTTTCCTTCTGCGAAACACTCGTCTTGCAGAAGGAGGCCGCGGAAAGGGGGAGGGAGATCTCATCCTCTCACCCGACCCACAGCAGGCGCACCGGGCGTCGGCGGAGGGCAGATAACACCCTCTTCCAGTCCCCTTAAATGGCTCCAGGGGCGACAGACTCGGGGACATCTGTCGCCCCAAACATCAGGACCCGAGGTGGAGGCGTGAAGTGTTCCACGCGCTCCACTCTTAGACGTCACGGGAGGAGTCGTAGACCTCATTCAGTGGCCCACAGTGGCGGGCCAGCACCAATCGGGGGTTGCGGAAGCAGTGTTCGTTCTCGTAACCCCCGGTGTAAATGTGAGATGGAACATCGGGGTGGTTTTTAGTCAGTAAGAGTCTGACAGACACCGTCGCCCGCCCTAGGGCGGCGGACATCCATGAGGTTTTTCCAACCAGGAAACCAAAACAAAACGACCTTAGACTTACGAAGCTTAGGACCTTCAAATTCCCAAAACATCATACAGAACAGGGTAAGACCGAAATGTGACAAACGACTGGGAAACAATCAATTCGGATTTCGCTCTGGTGTCGGTACTCGTGAAGCACTTTTTGCCCTCAGCGTTCTCGTACAAAAATGTAGGGATATGCAAACCGACGTACTGCTGTGCTTCATAGATTATGAAAAGGCATTCGACCGGGTTAAGCACCAGCACCTCCTGGGTCTATTAACAGATATTGGACTCGATGGCAAGGACGTCAGGATTATCCGTAATCTATACGAGAACCAAGCAGCTACAATCAGATTTGAAAATGAGGAGACCGGGGAAGATCTCAAGATTTGTCGTGGAGTTCGGCAGGGCTGTGTTGTGTCTCCGTTGCTCTTCAATATTTATTCCGAGGCAGTGATGTCGTAGGCTCTTGAAGGTTTGGAAGCCAGAGTGAAGATCAACTGCAAGGTTGTTAATAACCTGCGTTATGCGGATGACACTGCTCTCATTGCATCCTCTGAACAAAACTTGCAAACCATTGTAGATAAAAGTCAATGAGTTCAGTGAGAAAGCCGGTCTGTTGATGAACATCAGCAAGACAAAATTTACGGTGGTCTCTGGAAACCCAGACTTACGCCCTAGCATATCGGTGGCAGGTAAACAACTTGAACGGGTACGACAGTACAAGTATCTCGGTGCTTGGGTAAATGAAGCATGGGAGTCCGATCAAGAAACGACAAAGAACTTGCTCGAGCATCTTTTAACAAAATGAAGAAAGATCTGTGCTGTCGTAAACTCCACATGAAGCTCCGAGTCAGGTTACTTTTGTGCTATGTATAGCCTGTCGTCATGTACGGCTGCGAAGCGTGGATTCTGAAAGCTCGTGGATTCACGACGCTTGCAGGCTTTTGAAATGTGGTGCTACCGTCGTATGCTGCGCATAAGTTGGACCCAAAAGGTCAGAAATGACACCGTCCTTCAGCGCGTTCAAATGCCTCGAAAGTTGTCTTGCCCACCATAAAGAAACGCAAAATAGATTATCTCGGCCACGTGCTCCGACACGATAGATATACGCTACTCCAGCTCATTATGATGGGCAAGGTAGAAGGAAAGAGGCGCGCTGGACGAGAGAAAAAGTCGTGGCTGCGAAACATCAGGGAGTGGACCGGCATTACGCCCGTCGAAAAACTGTTGCGTCTCGCGGTTGGCAAAATCGAATACAAGAAGCTGACGGCCAGCCTTCAGGATTGAAGAGGCATAGGAAGAAGAAGAAGAATGGACAGACGTCAACCTTATTGCTAAGCAATGAAGGCTCAAAGTTGATTGGGAATATTTGACAGTTTCCGATAGCTTGACCTGTTGTCGTCCGTAATAAATCCCCCTCGTTCATTAAGTAGGCACCTACTTATCTACCTACGAGGTACTTTAAGAACATTACAACAATAATATTTGAGTTTGAACATACACACACTGGCATGATGAAGAAACTGTAAACGAAGTGCGTGTAAATATCATACGAAATGTTACATTTTAATGTTGGCAGCCGTGGCGGCGGTAGCGCGGTAAAATTTAAATTTTGGAAGCGTTCGTTCCCGAATAATGCGTTTGCCATCAAACAAAGTATGTATTATATAAATTGATTAAATATTGGAAGTACTTAAATAGAATCATCCTGAGCTAGGTGCTCCTGGACCCAGCCCAGGGGGCGGTCATGACCCCCATGACCCCCCCCCCTGGATCCGCCCTTGATGAGATCCCGCCGGAGCTCTGTCCGCTATACTGGGATTTTATGGATTGGATATGGACACAATTTAATGGATGTTATTATACATATAAACGTTTCTTTTTAATTACTCTATCTATTAAAAGAAACCTCATCAAAATCTGTTTCGTAGTTTTAAAGATTTAATCATACAAAGGGACATAGGGAAAGAGAAAGTAACTTTATTTTATAGTATGTAGTGAAGTGGTAAATGGCACAGCAATATACCACTATAATGTAATGGCACAAAAATAAACCGGCAGAGAGTATTTATATTCCTTGTTTTAAATGAATGCATCAACATTCAACCGTTAAGATTTTTTTTTAATATGCTGAGTAGTGCAGCAGTGTGTTTGTACCATTTTTAACAAATGAACTGCTAACTTATATTTTGACTGAGTTGTTTTGTTATTCCATGTCACGTCACACGGGAACGACGGGAACAACGGTAACGGGATAAAAAGTATCCTATGTGATATGTCCTTCTCCCAGTTCTTATCTACCTCCCTACCAATTTTGAGCCATACTGGTTAAGCGGTTCTTGAATTATAAATAGAGTACCTAACACAACTTTCATTTATATACATAGACTTCATTCAAATCGGACCAGCCCTTTAGGAGGAATTCAGTGACGTACACAGGTACAGCAGATTTAGGAATATACCCATGGAAAGCATTGTCATCTACATTTGTAACAAAGATATCATACCTCTCTCTACCCCTAGAGCTCTTGTTTCAGTCTCTTAAAGTTAAATAAAAAATCTTAAATATTTATTTCTATTTATTTTTTCCCCTTTTAGTTCTTATGTACAATTTTCTTTCTAAGTAACTACAAAACTACCTACTTGTCTAAAACAAAAAAAGATGCACTTCCCCAGACATAAAACTGAGCTAGATCAATTTCTCGTCCCCGAAAACCCCCACATATTAAATTTCAGCGAAATCGTTAGGGCCGTTTCCGAGATCACATGCTTCTTCAAGCGATCAGGCCATCTGCCGGGCTGATTTGTGAATCTAAACCATCCAGGTCGCCACTCAAACCCATACAGAAAAATTCATTAAAATCGGTCGAGCCGTTTAGGAGGAGTTCAATGACATACACACGTACAGCAGAATTATATATATAAAGATAGATTCGAAGTTTCCTCAAAATGTTTTATAAATATATCTCTGATTAGCCACCCGACCCTGTACTGTACAATGAAACTACACTCAACACCGTAAATAACGAAATAAATGTCGTTGAACTGTCAAAATCAAACCCATTGCTACTGATAGTATGTTACGTAATAACCATGTTGCTTAGCATGGCTTTTACAACTTCAATAACATGAAGATTTCTTCATCATATTATCTTAGTTAAACATAAAGCTACTGAAATAAATTGTTTATATTATGATAGAGCCGTATCAAAGTCCAATACGCAGTCTAGATGAAAAACGCGGACAAAGGGTACGAAAAACTTGCGGGAAACAGCTGCATGCGGGAGGCGCAGGATCGGTCGTCGTGGAGATCCTTGGGGGAGGCCTATGTTCAGCAGTGAACGTCTTTCGGCTGAAATGATGATGATGATGGTGAATTCAAAACATTGTATCTCAGGAATGTAAATTTTGTTAAAAGGGCTTTTAAAACTTTTATGGTTTTTGGTATGTTTTGGTAATAATAACATTGTATTATGTACAAATTAAAGGTACTTATGTTTACATTCTATCTAACCATATAAGAAAGTAACTCTGTCTGTTTGGCTGTCTGTCGGTCGTTCTGTCTGTCTGTTACGCTTTCCCGCTTAAACCTCTCAACCGATTTTGATGAAATTTGGCACAGACAATCTTTAGACCCTGAGAAAGAACATAGGCTACCTTTTATCCCGGAAAAATTTGATGTTCCCGAGGGAAATCTAAAAAGCGCGATATAACCGAACTCCACGCGGGCGAAGCCCCGGGCGGAAAGCTAGTTAACTATAAGATACTGTCTGGTAAAGTCTGTGTCACCGTTCTCCACACCCTGACTCTGCAAATTGAGATGAGCTGTGTCACTTCTTTGCGTCTTATGCTTGAGAGCAAGTCTGCTTCTCTTATAATTTTTATTTCGTCTTCATGCTCTGCATAAAAAGCATTATAAGTTCTATGGCGACCTCTAGGATCAGGATCAGCACTGATTTTTGTTTTGAATCAAATGGTTTTGCTTAAAAAAGGCAGAAAGCGACACGGATTGCTCCATCGTTAGTAAATAAATATAGTTTAAAAAACTAAAAAAAAAAACATGCTTTTAAAAAATATCAAACTAAAAAGTTAAAAATAATTTAAAAAAAAGCGTGCGGCGCTTAATATAGGTATAAAAATTATGGCACAAATCGCCCCACGCTTTTTTATAATTATTTTTACTTTTTAGTTTGATATTTTTAAAAGCAAGTTTTTTTAGTTTTTTTTAAATATATTTATTTTTTAAATTATTATTTATTTTTTAGTTTGATATTCTTTAAAATCATATTTTTTTAGTTTTTTAAACTATATTTACTTTCAACTTTTTAGTTCGATATTCCTTTAAAAAAAACGAAGGAATTAATGTATTGAAAACGGTGGGACATTTTACAGTAATGAGCCGCTCACTCGTAATCCAAAGAGTTAGAGACGGACAAACAAACAAACAAGCAAGCAAGCAAACAAACAAGCAAGCAAGCAAGCAAACATACAAGTGAAGCTAATAAAAAGCATGTAAAAAGGCAGATTTTGAACTTATTGATGATCCAAGTTAAAGTGTTGTATCTCCTTGTTTGGATTCAGTAATTTTTGTTGCCATGGGCTATCTAACCATACCCCAGAGCTGATTGTGAATGATCTCTCTACCCCGATTCCGAAATGTTGACGTTACTTTTACGTATAGGAAATATCGCGCGTGCGTGACTTACTACTGTGTTCGAGAGTTTCAACCAAAATGTCACGTATATTTAATATTTATTCAACCAAAAAAACTGCAACGTATTTTTTTTTACGGAAAACGTAGCTGGCGCTAGGAATAAATTCTCTATCGTGGGTGCGGTTAATATTTAAACTCACATACACAAACATCTACCTACTTGAAAACAACTGTTTTATTTAATTTTGGCGTTCGAAAAGTGCATTTGTTAGCATAATTTGAATAAATCATCATCATCTCAGCGTTTATCCCGGTTGCATCCGCGGCTTTCGCGTTGGAGCCCGGGATAATTTGAATAAATGACTTATTTTAATACTAGCTGTGCCCCGTGGTTTCACCCGCATAAGCTTCGAACCGAAAGAGCTCAGTTGATATAAATAAAATAAGTGCCTGTTAAAATAATGGAAGCAATATGTACGTCCGCGTTTGCTCCCATATTCTCAACATTTTTTGTTCCTGCTCTGCTCCTATTGGTCATAGCGGGATGTTTTATAGCCTATGTCCTTTCTCAGGCTCTTGATCTAGACTATCTGTGTACCAAATTTCATTACAATCGGTTCAGTAGTTTTGGCGTGAAAGCCGGACAGACATACATAGATACTTTCGCATTTATAATATTAGTATGGATTGCAGCAGCCCGATTTTTGAAGTCGAATCGTCCGCGGCTATTTTGTCCGACACACTACCGTGTATGTGTATATACAATATGTAAAGAAAACCCTGTCCGACCCATAAGGATAATAAAGGTTAGGTAAACACATGACCAAATATAATATAAAATTTTACATAATCATTACAGTAACAATAATAATGAATTTTGAAATAATATTTTTTTCCCGGGTATTAATTCCAATTTCCCCGAAATTTGGTAATTTTTAAAAAACTGACAACACCATTTGTGACGGAGCGAATAGCGATGCGACCACGTGCCGCATGCCCCGCCCCCCTTCACCCGCGCATACATGCGCGGGTGAAGGGGGGCGGGGCTTATCGGGTTGCCTACCGCACATGCATTAAGTTACCTCGCTTTTTCGGAATAATATTTATTTTTTTTGGGGGATTTTTTTTTTAAGTTTAGCCCGGCTTTGTAGGCATTATTAGAATCAGTTAACGATACCTAACAATACCTTCACGGATCGGACAGGGTTTTCTTTACATATTGTATACCTCATGTTTCATGTATTTGTGTAGTCCCTACACACTTTTGACTAGTACCTATTTAGGCGAGTTATTAACAGTCTTGTGTGATTTCCAGGGCAGGCAAGGGGACCTTTTTTTTATTACGGGGTGGAAAATGCTCATACATGTCCGCCGCCCTGGGGTGGGCGACGGGGTCTGTCAGACTTCTACTGAATAAAAACCACCCCGGTGTCTCTTCTGGCACGAGCGCGCGTTTGGCTGCGGAAGTCTAAATTCTCCCACGGCCCCACACCCTCGTGCTGGCCCAGGTCTGTGTAGTGGGGTGTTAAACTACCCCGTGCATCGCCTCGGGGTCCATCAGATAGGCGGCGGGGACTTTTTCATGTCCCTCGCCCCTGGACCCATTCATGGGGGCCGGATGAGGGCGTTGTCCGCCCTTCCTCGAAGCCCGGTGCGTCTTCTGCGGCCCGGAAAGGGAGCTGAGATCTCCCTCTCCCGTTCCGCAGCTTCCTTTTGTGACATCACGTCCTCGCAGAAGGAGACCACCGCGTCCCACGACTCTGCGCTACCAACCAACCTCCGCACTACTGCCGGCAGCGTCAGGTCGCCTCCTAAGGCTAGAGGGACCTAAACTATGTAGGTACCTACAGCAGCAAAATAAATGTTATTAGAATAAATCGTTTCCCACTAATAAACATTCCCTAAAACAAATATCCTAACACGGGTATTATGTAAATAAATGCTGAATATGATATCATAAATCTCACATCTCTTGATTTTCTCGTCGTCGACGGTGTCACAATTTGCTGACATTGTCGTAAATTTTGATGACGTAATTGATACCAGTATTAGAGCAGGTCTAGTTAATTATACATGGGTGGGTAGGTATGTGAGTGAGGTAGAAAGTGGGGTGACGCTGATTATATTATGACGTAATAATAAGTTATACGGTATTATCATGGTAATCGTGGTATTATATTGCTTTATTTATTTATTTTTACTTTTCCCACAAAGGCGGACTTAATGCCTTAGGGCCGGCGCCCACGCATGCCACGGCATGCCATGGAAAAGGATTTTATTACTTATCAAGTTATTTTGATTCTTATTTCCATGAGTTTAGAATTCATTTTAAAGTATTTCCAATGCAAAATGCATTTGAAATACCCGCGAGATGTGTAAGTCACTTTGAGTCGACGAATTATGATTGCTAATCTCATTGATGTAAGGTTGAAACTTGTGAAGCGGGTATTTCGATTAATTGGGTGCAGTACAGTCGATGCGCAGCATACCGAGGCCCCTAAATGCCAATATTTATGTCAAAGTCTGAAATCTTTCATTAAGTGACTTGTGAGTTTTTTGTGTTTTTAGGGATGACTCTAAAAACACAAAACTGACAGTCCCCGTGGCGTAGCGGTAGCGGACGCGGCCGCTGCGCAAGGTGGCGCGGGTTCGATCCCCGCACAGTGCAAGTATTTGTATGCATGAATATGAATATTTGTACTGGTCTGGTCGTTCCTCGGAAAGCACGTTAAGCCGTTGGTCCCGGTTGCCCTACGAACATATAGTGGCAGTCGTTACGAGCTGTTGGAGCCCTCAAAAGTCCTACAATTGGTCTAACTGCAGTGCTTCGATGTCGCCTTCGGATTGTGGAGGTCAGACGGCAGTCGCTTCATGGAAAATGTCGAAGTTTAGCCATATCAGCAGTTGGACTGGTAAAGCGAACCCCAGACTCCAAAGCTGAAAAGGCTTCGGATGCGACTGGGATTAACACTGGGATGATGATGACTCTAAAAACACAAAAAATTGAAATAAGAACCAAAGGGGAGGGCGACAGCTATTGTTCTAGGTATAATAGATTCTCTGTGTAATCGAATAAGAGAAGATAACTGATATAGACCAAAGAGTTATCAAACTTAAGTGGCAGTGGCCAGGACACATTGCACTAGCAGAACAGATGTCTGATGGGGTCGAAAGGTTCAGCACTCTATTTGCGTAGGTACCACACACTAGTACCACAGTATAAAAATAATACAGTAGGTCGACGCCTTTGATCTCGTGTAAAATGCCGACATCGTCTAGACAGTAACACATCGGCCAGGGTTGTCACAAATAAACAATATTTATGAAATTATTTATTTATTGCAGATCAACATCGATAGCTGTAATATATTTAATTAATTTGCTATTTTTACTAAGGGAACAACTCGAGACAGATTTAAGTTATTTAGATGGCATTTTCGTAACCAGCACCCCAATCCACCTCGGAATTAACAGCCATATCATATTAATATACATTTAAATTGGCGTCCGCCATCTTGGATTTCAAAAAAAAAAAAATTCCAAAAAAAAACAACCGACTTCTAAAAACCACTACAAAGTGAAAAATAACTAATTTCGGAAGTCGGTGTCTTTGGTTTTTGTATATTAGTTTTTGACACCGACTTCCGAAATTCGTTATTTTTCACTTTGTAGTGGCTTTTAGAAGTCGGTTGTTTTTTTTTTTGTAAAAAAGAATTATTTTACACTTTTTAGTTGTGTATGCATCCGGTCAGACTGGAAGCTGACGCAAATATGGTTGGAAAACGACTTAATTATGTTTACTTTAATTATTACCCGTAAGTATTCCCTTAACTGCCTATGGTCTTCATCATCAAATTTACTGCAGACCATTATTTTAACCCAATGGGTGCAAATTTCTCATCTATATAAATAAATTAAGTCCAACCACAAAGTAGCTACTGTAAACCGTTGAGGAGTTCCCGGAACTGGCCTTTGTCTTCATCATCAGAGCTCTTATGACAGTCACAACCCATCTAGGTGTAAAGTTCTTATCAATACAAATTAATCGAGCCCAAACACAAGGTAGCTTCTGTGAACTGTTGAGAAGTTCCTTCGACTGTCTCCCGGCTCCATCATCAGATCTACTCCAGACCTTTATTAAATTGTAGTGCTTTAAAATACTTAATGAAAATGCTAAGAAATGCACTAGTCGCCCCTGCAATTTTTCTCTGGTCTTCCACCATTAAACCCTGATATCCTTATCATGGGACCACCTTGGGAAAGTCTTCTTTCCAACAAAAAAAGAATTATCAAAATCGGTTCATAAACGACGAAGTTATGCGCGAACAAACATAAAAAAGCATAATATATACGGTCGAATTGACCTCCTCTTTTTTGAAGTCGGCAAATAAAAAAAAAACAAACACGCGTTAGCCCTTAATGATAGATACCGAGCTACGAACATCGTTTTGTTCGCAGCTAGGGTGCCGCTTACCCGCGTCTCGTCCCTCACACCCCGCACGATTGCTCTGTCTAGACGTCTTCGTTGGACGACTGTATGATTTTTAGACTGTGCTAATACTATCAATTGGAATCATTTTGATGCATATTGCTAATCCATTGCTCCATATGTTCGAAAAATTTGTCTGCTCAATAACGTAGATATCGCAATGGATGTGGTTTAACTGTCAAAATGAAATCCATTGCTACTGATACTGTGTTGCGCAATTACCCTGCTGGTTCGGCCATTGCGTACCGGTACAGGAACACCATAGCGTTGGAAAGTCTCCAACAAGGTGGACTCGACGACCTTGTCAAAGCTGCAGGAAGCCGTTGGCTGAGGGAAGTATTGAGGAAGTAGTCAAAGTGAAGGTGCTTGGGATACTTATGCAGAGCAAAATAGGCATCGATCCTCCTTTTCTCTTGTAGCGGTGTCTACAACTGCCACATGCGAACAACGGGTCATACTGACGTCACCCGAATTCTACATCTCGCAATCAGAGTTTACCGAGCAACTAGCATACATGCAACTTCCCAACTTCAACCGTTGGGCAAGTGCCCGCCAGACATAACACCCGTTTGGTCGGAGGATCCTCCCTTTTCTATGGAGGACGAGTGCAACTTACACCCGGTTCCTCATACCTCCACACTCTAGCTTTCCGCCCGCGGCTTCGCCCGCGTGGTATTCGGTTATATCGAGCTTTTTAGATTTCCCTCGGGAATGTCAAATTATTCCGGTATAAAAGTACCCTATTATTTAATCCGGTCTTCTAACTTTACTTCTGCAAAATTTCAAAGCAATTGGTTCAGCAGTTACAACGTAAAAGCGAAAAAAACAAACAAACAAACTCCCTTTCCTATTTATAATATAAGTAAGGAAGTAAGGATTCCGATCTATGGTACCTAGTTATTAAGGTGTGGGACTGTATTTTAGTCTTTGACTAATGTGAGATGTCTCTCTTCATATTTGAAACTCTACAAACCTCCCAACTAAAGGTATTAACATTTCTATATTTATAATTTACCTCCATCTCAAACTTAACATTCTGCGGAATTCAAACTGCCTGCGGACTGAGTTATTATAGCGGTATTCTCCTAAAATTCGCTCTGGTCTACAGGGAGAACCCCTGTTAAGTAGTGGACATTTGTGGCCGACCACCGATTACGTAGGGATCAATTTACAAGAGTATGGTTGTGAAACTATTACAGTAGGTAACCGGCCGTAAACAAGGTGCTTAGAAAGAGGAACGTTAGAAATTAGCTTTTTTTTTAGCTTAATCCCAGCAATTTGATTCTGTATCTACCACGAAAACTTAGGTGAGGTGAGCGAGGAGTGAGGTGTCATTCCAAACTTATGCTGAGGAATGACTTAGTAGGCAGAGTAAGAATTTCCAATTACAGTTATACCCGATTAAGGTAGAAGAAGTTCATGATCGCGGTCAATACCACGATGTCTACATATACTCGCTATTCTAAATGGATGGCGGTCCAAACCGCAGGACACACCTGAAAGTTCGGCGAAAACAGCTTGGAATGTGCTGTAAATCCTTTTTCATTCATCATACATTCATTATAACAATTCGTTATTGAATTCGGTCGTTGGTGCTGTCACATGAAAAAGGATACTGAGCGAGACACATAAAAGAAAATAAAGGCAGGAGAATGGTGGGGAAGATGAACAAATAAAAGAAAACGTTAAGAACTTCAACACGTTCAATTTATTGTACTTCGCAAATAGCACCAAGCTACACCTTGCACTCTATCAAAGCCAGCTTTGTCATACAATTTGCAAGCTTTATAATTTTCTTCCAAGCTGTAGACAATCACTGTCTTACCTTCTTCTATTAAGATATTACTGACCAGTTTCAGAAGCAGCTCTGCATACCCTTTCTGCCTATGTTCCTGGAACAATAATAAAGTGAAAACACAAAAGATAATAGGGATGTTAAAAGTTCTAACAACTCTGTGCGAAAGGCATGGTAAGAGATAATCACAATGTTAAAACATAACATGGATGATTGAAGAGGCAGCTTAGCTTGGAAGTTAGTTTTTTATTCACAACGATCATCATTATCTGCCTAGCCTTTTCTCAACTATTTTGGGGTCAACTTCCAGTCTAACTGGATTCAGCTAAATACCTACCAGTATTTTAAATGGAGCGATTGCCTATCTGACCTCCACAACCCAATATTTGGTAATACGTAAGACCCCTGGTTGACAGCCTTCGTGGCGTAGCGGTGGCGGACGCGGCCGCTGCGCAAGGAGGCGCGAGTTCAATCCCCGCACAGTGCAAATATTTGTATGCATGAATATGAATATTTGCACTGGTCTGGTCGTGCCTCGGAATGCACGTTAAGCCGTTGGTCCCGGTTGCCATACGAACATCTAGTGGCAGTCGTTACGGGTTGTTGGAGCCCTCAAAAGTCCAACAATTGGTCTAGCTGCAATGCTTCGATGTCGCCTTTGGGTTGTGGAGGTCAGGCGGCAGTCGCTTCACGGAGAATGTTGAGGTTTGGCCATATCAGCGGTTGGACTGGTAAAGGCGGACCCCAGACTCCAGAGCTGAAAAAAGGCTTCGGATGCGACTGGGAGTAACGCTGAGATGATGATGATGACGTAAGACCCCTGGTAAGACTGGTGGTCAGATTTTCGTGTTGAACTCATGCGGCGTTAGCTCTCTCTGATGCATTTAAAGCTTGAAGTGCGAACGAGAGCGCGGAACGAGCGACAAAGAGGCACAATCTACCTCCGCGTGCGGCAGCGTTCGACATCTGTCTCTCTCCTACTTGAGTGAGCGATGCGTCGCGTGGACAGCTGCTATACAATAATGCATTTACATGTTTTCGTCAAGTATGAAGTGCAGTGAAAAGTGAATGTGGTGTCAATTGTTTATAGCAACTATATTTGCGGCATAAAGGTTTAAAAAATTCAGCCATTTCATCAGCATTTTCTTATGGCATTTCACGTTCTACTATCGTCAGTAAACCGACTTTACACTTTTTAAGTTTTTTTTTCTTCTTTTTTATTCACAGCAATGTCTACAGAAATATCCAACATAGTCTTCAAATTCAGAGTTATGTTAAAACTAGCGGCCGCCAGCGACTTCGTTCGTGTGGTATTGGTCGCAGCGAGATGTTATATAGCCTGAAGCCTTCCTGGATTAATGAGCTATCCAACGCAAAAAGAATTTTTGAAATCGGACCAGCAGTTCCTGAGATTAGTGAGTTCAAACAAACAAACAAACTCTTCAGCTTTATATATTAGTATAGATAATAGGAAATGTGAATCGTAACGTAGATTTTTTACTGACCTTGACCGTATACAGATGTAACAAGTTCCCTGACTCGTTTATAAAGAGCCAGCAGATTAAAGCATCGTTTTTGAACAGGCCGTAAGCATGGTTGTTGTCTATGAGGAGTTCAAAGTACGTAGATGATGAGGGGTAACGATGCGGCCATGCGGAGTCGATAATGTCCACGTATTTGTTTGTCACAAGCTTGAAGGTTATATCCTCTGGTAGGCTGTAAAGGTATAAAATGAATTTGTATCCTTTTGTGGAAGAGAGTCTAGTTATTTTAGAAGGAATTAATAAACTGGCCTACAGGGTAATTGTGTAACACAGTGGCCCTGATTCTGTTGTTCAAAAACTAAATTAAATTTAAGGGTTCAGAATCATGTAGGGTACCTACTGGATCCATGGTACTCGTTTGTACGTCGATTTCAGATACACCCTTTATATTTAATGGCCAATTATAGGTTTCCCTGTGTTACTTGGATATTTATATAAAAAGTATGCGGACGGACTAATGAGAAATAGTTTCTACTAGCAGTCGCCAGTGACTTCTTTCGCGTGGAAAAATTTGAACATATTACACTCCGCTTATATTGGTCATAGCGTGATTTTATATAGCCTAAAGCCTTCCTGGATTAATAGGCTATTCAACGTATAAATAATTTTTCAAATCGGATCAGTAGTTCCTGAGATTAGCGCGTTCAAACAAACAAACAAACTCTTCAGCTTTATATATTAGTATTAGTATAGAAGTAAAGATTACAAAAAAAAAACAACTGTTTTTACGATAAATCTACACAATGCGAGGTCAGCTAACACTGGAAAAATTCAGAGGCCGTGTGCACTTTGAAAGATACTTATGTAATGACATAACTTTCAACAAAGTAGGACAATGCAATTTTTACAGTAGTACACATATATAACAGTTCCAAAAACTAATTGGGAAGCCACACCGGCCATTAGACACCTATAATCGTATAATATGGCCATAACCCAATTGGAACATGTCATTTACAGACTCAAGCACCTGCTTTACATTATGCTAATTCTCTTTAACTGAAACTAAGGTATGTTTGTCTACGGAATACGATCATAAAATGATAATTATTAGAAACGTAAGATTCGTAAGATTACAGTAAAATACCATTATGTCTTTATTCCTAGAAATCTGAAATATATAGATTTCTTTTTTAAAAATGTCTACCTATGAACGGGGAGCGTTGTGGTTATACAATATGTAAAGAAAACCCTGTCCGACCCATAAGGATAATAAAGGTTAGGTAAACACTTGACCAAATATAATATAAAATTTTACATAATCATCCTAGTAACAATACTAATGAATTTTGAAATAATCCTTTTTTCCGGGGAATTCATTCCAATTTCCCCGAACTTTGGTAATTTTTAAAAAAGTGACAACACCGGTATTATTATAAGCGAATAGCGACGCGACCACGTCACAGGTGCCGCGTACCCTGTCCCCCGCCGCCCGCGGAATGGGGTTGCTAACCGCACATGTGTTAAGTTACCTCTTTTTGCGAAATTATATTTATTTTTTTAGGGGGATTTTTTTTTTAAGTTTTGCCTGTCTTTTTGGGCATCATTAGAATCAGTTATCGATACCTAACAACACCTTCACGGATCGGACAGGGTTTTCTTTACATATTGTATACATCATAAACCAAATGTAGTTTAGTAAAACTATTAGTAAATTTATATTATGTTATGTAACAGCCGTTTGCTGTTCTGTTCTTTTATTAGTCGGTGGGATTTTTCATTACAAAACTTTGTTCTGATCCACATACGTGTATCTTGAGTGCATTTTATCAAGCAACAGATAAATTTTATTAAGTAGTAGATACTTAGAAAAAAATGGGCGTCTGACAGATTAATTATTTGTAGACGAATTGTCAATAAATTCAATTATTCCGTGGATATTTTATATGATGCTGGAATAATCAGCTCTTAGTCAACCCTAAATAAAAAAAAAAACTAGAACATTTTGTTTTTTTTGTCGTTCAGGTTGAAAGATGCTCTATGGAGCGGGTAAAGGAATTTGTTTGAAAATTGCTCATCATTATAAGGATCGCTGAGCATCAATAATTTTAATGTATTTGTTGAGCATACTCGTAGGTAAGCTTTAAAAAAAGTAATTGAATGCCTCCCTCTGCGTGGGTGAGGGAGGCATGCAATTACTTTTTTTTCCATATTATTATTTTTTTTCTATTTTATCCCATAGTTGGGAAAGGTCTGGGCAGATAATGGTATCTGCCTCGACCTTTCCCAATTATGGGATTATTCGGGTCAAAATCAAAATCAAAAGTAATTTATTCAAATTAGGCTGAGAATCAGCACTTTTTGAACGTCAATATTACATAAGACAATCACCCAAAACGCCCACCCAACGACACTTCCTAGTTAGTGCTTTCGCTGGGATGGGCTGCACAAACTTCCCGATAGGACAGCTGTCTGTTCATTAAAAAAAAAAAACACATGACTTTATACAATACTATGTATACTGTTGAGCACAAGAAAATACAACAACAATGCAATTATTTACCATATGCCAGCTACCACGACAAGTATTTGCATGCCTCCCTCTACCCATTATCTGCCTAGACCTTTCCCAACTATGGGATTATTGGATTCAACAAAATTCAAGTATTTTATATGGAGCGATTTTTTGACGCTGTGGGAATGCATGCAAGCGGCACTCCGGCATCGCCATAGTGGCGGGGGAGTGGGAAACTAGCGCAGTCTGAGCTACCTCTCCCCCGCCGGCGAAACCCACTTAGTACGGCGGGCCCTCATTTAGTGGCTTAGCCACCCACGTGGTGAGCGATGTAAGGCGGGCGTCGGCACCTTCTCGTGCCTCACGCCCGCCGTTCACCTCAGGGAGGGAGAAAGCGGGCGAAATCCCGCCTTCTCCTCCCCCTACGCCGCCTGCGGAGCGCCGGAGCGAGGGGATCCTCCTCCCGCTCGCGCTCCGCGGCCTCCTTCTGCGACATCACGACCTCGCAGAAGGAGGCCATCGCCACCCAAGTCTCCTCGCTCCCCACCATCGCTCTGACGATGGCGGGCAGCGAGAGGTCCCCTTCAACCGCCGTGACAAGATCGCGGCGCGGCAAAGCCCACGACGGGCACACCACGAGGGTGTGTTCCGCCGTGTCCTTCGCCGCGCCACAACCGTGGCACGACGGTGTCTCCTCTCGTCCTATCCGGTGCAGGTACCTGCCGAAGCAGTCGTGACCGGAGAGTACCTGCACCAGACGGAAGGAGAGAAACCCGTGACGCCTGTCGAGCCAGTCCTCCAGGACCGGCCCGATGGCGTCGAGGGTACGGCGGCCGAAGACGGCGGAGGCGAGGTCCTGTGTCCAATGCTGGACAAGAGCGACCCTCGCCTCCCGCCGGACGGCCTCCCTCACTTCTGGGGCCGGACGCTGGCCCAGCGCCCTGCGCCCCGCCGTCCACTCGTACACTCTGGCGAGCACCCACGCCTCGAGCTCCCAAGGCGGGGTGCCCGCCAGAGCGCATGCCGATGCGAAGCCTACTGTGCGGTAGGCCCGCGCTGCCCGCTGGGATGGAGCGATTGCCTATAATAACCTACACAACCCAGTTATTCGGAAATAGTCTTTCGAGCTTCTGACGACTCTTAACGACTGACAAAGAAATAGTCTTTCGAGCTTCTGACGACTCTTAACGACTGTCAAAGAAATAGTCTTTCGAGCTTCTGACGACTCTTAACGACTGTCAAAGAAATAGTCTTGCGAGCTTCTGACGACTCTTAACAACTATCAAAGATCCACGTATGACAGCCAGGATCAACGGCTTAACGTGCTTTCTTAAGCACTGTTTGACAACTGAACATAATCAGCCTATAATGTTCCCACTATTGGGACACAAGCCTCTTCTCGGTAAGAGCGAGTGCGCCATACCACGCTGGCCCAGTGTGGGTTGATAGATGTCACATGTCTTCGAAGTTTTTGGCTTTAGGACATGCCGGTTTCCTCACGATTTTTTCCTTCACCATTTTGAGAGCAGTGGTGATGAAATAATTTACACAAAGTAAAACGCCTCCTGGGGTTCGAACCTACGACCTACAACTCGTAATTCGCGGCACGATAACACTATGCCATCGCTGCTCGAAAAACTCAACGCACTCCGCCAATGACGCTATCAGCTTAATTCCTCAGTTGAACGTGTAATGTATGTTGGTACATAAATAATAATATAGTACTTATGTTTTTTATTGTATCTGTTCGGTGTCACTTGTGATTGTTTGCTGCACCTATAGGTTAATTGCGTAACCCATTATCAGTAACAATGGGTTTCATTTTGACAGTTCAACAACATTCATTGCGTTATTTACGTTGTTGAGGAAACACATTTTCGAACTTAAGGAGCAGTGGAATAGCAATAAGCTTCAAAATGATTCCAACTGATAGTAATTAGGGTGTTACGCAATTAGAGTGCTGGTGACGTCATCACGTTGGCGCCGGCTGTCGCTAAAATCCAGCGCTGCTAGCCGCTTCTGTTTTGCATAGGGTAGCAGCATTTTTTTTAAATATTTTAAACTAATGTTTGACCACAATCCCGCCTGATAGTAAGCAGTGTTGCAATCGTTGATGGTAAAGGGCGATAGTTTATTCGGAGCCTATACAATCTTACCTTCAAGACACTTAAATTGTAGTACTTAAGACGGAAAGTCCACCGCTGGAAAATTGTTCCAGTTCTCGATGTACCTATGCTGTATAAAAGATGAGGCGAAACGCCTCGGATCGTGGACGCTGATTAAATTCCCCCATCTCCGTTCCACCATCGGACGACCCGTCGTACGGCGAGTTTCCACCCTTACGTTGTTAACACCACTACGATCCTCACGAAGCGTTTCGCCTCCTCCTTTATACCGCGTATATCGAAGGACTGGAACAATTTGCCAGCGGCGGTGTTTCCGTCGGACTACAATTTGAGTGTCTTCAAGACTAGAGTGAATATCTTAATAAACTAGTGCGCTATACCATCAACTATTGCGTCACTGCTTACCATCAGGCGGGATTAATGTTCCTTCAAATATTTCTTATTTTTTGCGTCATGTTTAGTGCAAATTAACGTTTTTTCTTTCTTCCTTTTTTCAGTATAAACTTACTTGACATCTTGATATGGTGTTTTCGTATCCAATATAAATTTTATTGAAGGTATTATCAACTCTATCTCCACATGAATGTCTTGTGAAATAGTCTTAATTAATTCAATTATGTCGTAAGAAGCAAATGGCACAATTAATGATCGCTTCCAATCAATAAGTTTTGTTTTCTTCAATACAGTACCGAGATTTGTGACGTCATCGTTCGGACATTGAATGATCACTTCGTAAAAAGCATTCTGAAACAAAAAAGTACTTAAAATAATTAACTGAGTATATTTTTTAAATATTATTTAAAAAATATACTCAGCTAACTAGCTGATAATAACTAGCTGACTCGAGTGCTGTTGCGATGTGTGCCGGGTATGATGCGCCAAATGTTGTTGTGTCGGGAGTTTGGTGGTGGAGAGTCTCCAGATCAATCTCCCTCTGGCACAGCATCGTTGTTCGTGTTGGTCTTGGGTATAACATTGCATCACCTCACTCAACTGCCGTCATCCTTCCTATTCCTAAGTTTTTTAAGTGAATAGGCTTAATAAATTAGTGCGCTTTACCATCAACGATTGTATCACTGCTTACCATCAGGCGGGATTGCAGTCAAGCACTAGTTTATAATTATTTAAAAAAAAACACTGCCTACTTCAAAATCAATTGATGCTATATTAATTTACGTATTCATTTCTTCTTCTTCTTCTTCGTCTTCATTCATTCATTCATACAAAATTTATGAGAAAATTAATTATCTTTATTTTTACTTTTCCGTAGAATCGAGGTGAAGACAAATCTAACCAATTAGAGACCATAAAAATCCAGCCGTTCTTGGGGTATAAGTGGTAAACGACTTTATTTTCTTTTTCTTCTTCTCAGTCTATAGAGGTCCACTGCTGGACAAAGGCCCCGCCAAGGCATTCCACAATGACCGGTCTTAAACTGCTCGCATCTATCGGTTTCCCGTGGTCATCACCAGGTCATAAGTCCATCATGTTGGTATATGGCCGCCACTCCAGAACCTTTCTGCCCCATCGGCCACCGGTTCTACGTGCAATACCTATGCAGCCGTCCACAGCCACTTAAGTTTAGCGACTCGAAGAGCTATGGCTTTGTTTTAGTTTGATAATAATATACTAATTACTATTATTTATTAAGTAATTATTTCTATTTAATGGATTTATGGGAGGTTCATCGCGTTTAAATTATTAAGCAAATGCATAGAATCGCAGCCCAGAACTTAGATTTGTGCGCGGTTGATAGCGGTTGCAATCTTTTATACATAACTGACAAAACTGACGAAATGTGGGTGCACTATACATACGTACCTACCCCTCTGCTCGTTTACAGGCGTAAAGTTATGTTTTGTTAATCTTGAATGAACATTATCAATTTTCAAGCAAGGTCCATAGATATTTTGTTGGGACACTACTAGCTCCATCTATGCGTTGTTTAATAAGTTTGCTTGAAGATTAGTTTGCAAAAACATCGCTAGATGGCAGTTAACTCATAATCGTAGTTATTATATCATAATTATTTTCTAAATAGAGAAAATATTATCAGTTGCCGACAGTCAGCTGGTGAATAACGTCTATAAAGTTAGTCTTATCTTTAGATTACCTGTCGTATAGAAAGTTAAAATAAAAAAATGTAAAAATTAGGTATAGGAGGTATTGTGAAATACGATGAGCGCTTTTGCTTACTTAATACGGTTACCTTGCCAACATTATAGCCGGTACTAAAGAAATTGTTAGAGAGTTTATCTTTAACTGTATTTGTTTTATAGGTATGCATTTTGTAATATCTACCACTATAAGGTTTATTTAGTTAACTACATACTTTTATCAAATACTTTGTAAAAATCTTTTATATAGGAAGAGTACTTAGGTATACTACGAAGAAGACATCCCATCCTTTCTGAATCCTTCTCTCTCTTTCATATCCACGTGTAAACATACAAAACCTGATATTAACAGAATTTAAAACTAACTAACAACAACGAAACTAAACAGTTTTAATTAATTACTTTTACTTAAACACAACACAGATAATTTACATTCTATCACCATTGATTCAACTGCCTACCTTAACACTTTACGTTCTAAATTGGAATTTGAATGCCCGTATACCTACAAAGAAAAAGGAGGATAACTAGGAACTTGAGTTTTCACGAGAAAGCTAAGATGAGTGTCATGCGCATTTTTTATTGGTCTTTTAAAATTACTTATTTTGTCGTTTACTAAATAAAAGCGTGTAATTTATGTAGTAAAAAGCGCATTCAGTAAATGATTCATAAAGAACATTGAAATATCGCAGCATAGTGGCCACATCATGACTATGCCTAAAACCTCCCTCATAGACGGTTCACGCGGCCGTCTTTTTCAACTGTCACTGTCATTGGCGATATCCGCCATTAGTGTGAAATAAAATTTTCAAAGAATTTCTACAATTTGTTACAAGTGTCATTAGCAAAATTGTGGTGTATATTCCACAGAGGTCATTGATCAAGAGTTGAGGTTGAATTTCACTTTGAAAAAAAAGAAAGAAAACTAGGAACGCACCTTTTCATTCACAGCAACCAGTCCACTGTTCACGTCACCAAAAGGGCAATATACTTTAAAATTATAGTTAATCCCTCGGTCAATCCACTGTTTCTGCATGGCCAGTATTGAGAATCCCGTTACTCCTCTCGGCCATTCCTTCTTGAAGGCACTCTGGAGCTCGCACCATTTTTCTGGAGGTAAATATTGTAATGGCTCTCCCGACATTATTTGCGTCTTGCTCTCAATAGAATAGGTTATAAATAGTGCGTGCTGCACCTTTTATCTGTGCCCTTGCTGCTCCGGTTTGAATACTCGTAGCTTCACGTGGAGATGCTTGTTTGTAACAAACTAAAATAAATAAAAATCTTTATCGCTGATCACGTCAACAATTTGATTGCAGAAGAAATAAGTTAAGTTTTATATGCATTTATATACGCATTTTTAGTATATAAGTACCAGGTATACGTGTAAGTACCAGGTGTATGTGTGCATTTTCTTATACATACCTACATATTTCTTAACAATTATTTTTCACTACGAGAAACACTGATTGTATATACATTTATCAGTTTCTAAAATAAAATATAATTTAATTTTATTAAAAACAGTAAACTATATTTTTTAACAAAATAAATGGATATGTATCTACATGTCCATTTATCATCACATAACAATTCAAAATAAACTATAAGGCACTGTTTTAAAATAACCGCAAATTAGGTATACTTATAGGTATATTGTTAAATACTGGGGACCTACTAGTGTATGCCACTCACTTGTGGGGCGAGGCCGTCGAGAAGAATGGGGATCGATTGCTGTCTCCCTTGATGTCTCGAAGGCGTTCGACCGGGTATGGCACGCTGGCCTTTTGAGTAAGCTTCCAGCGTACGGCATTTCCCCTAGCCTGACTGGCTGGGTAAAAGACTTCCTGACTGAACGGTCCCTCAGAGTTGTTAAAAATTGACAAATATAAAAGGCGTCAAAGATCAGGAGTGGTGGCTGGTGACGTCACTGGTCACTAAAAAGTGTAGCGTGCAGTGACGTCACACGAGTTTTCAACGCGCTGTGTCGTCTTCATTTTTTGTTTTTAAGACAAATGAAAAAATACGTGTCTAGTATTTTTTGGAAATCTGTCTGACGGACTAATTAGTTTTTTTTAGTCAAATACCCTATCGTGATTACTTATCTAATTTCTTTTATCTTTTAAATTAATTTATTTTTTATTGATTGATATATTTTTAATTGTTCTTTTTTAATGTAAATGTAATTATGTTGATAGGCCACCATTGTTTAATTGACTACACGGTTAGCGCAGCGGTTAAGCTATTGACTGCTGCGCTGCGTGTCGCGGGTTCGAATTCCTCACGGAGCAAATATTTGTATGACCTACTAGTAGTTGTTCCGGGTCTGGATGTTTGTGTATGTGAGCTTATATGTTGTCGCACCCATGATACAGAAGAAATTCCTAGTGTAGAGCAAAGAAAAAAAAAAATAAAATGCTTGCCATATAAATTGGCGAAACATAGCGCACATATCTAGCACATACCTATGTTTATTGTTTAACAAAATAAGTGATTGATTAATTGATACGAAGTCCGAGCTGTAACTGAGTAATTCATTTAAATACCGATAGCATCTGTAATAAAGTCATCGACATCATCATCATCACATCTCGATTGTAGGCCATAACATCGGCTGCCGGCAAAAGTTACCACCCACCAGACAAGGTCTTGCCGCCAAGCGATTCGTGGTGTTTCGGCATGATGTCTGGTGAAGCCGTACGGGGGACGGGTCTGAGCAGTTGTGTTGCGATGTGTGCCGGGTACGATGAACCAAAGGTTGTTGTGTCGGGAGTTTGGCCGTGGAGAGTCTCCAGATCAATCTCCCTCTGGCGTAGCATCATTGGTCGTGTTGGTCTTGGGTTTAACATTGCATCACCTTTTTTTTTTTTTTGTTGACGCTGTGGGAATGCATTTACGCACCTTACCCCGAAGGGCGTGTGTGGGACTCGCCCAGCCGAAGCCGGGAATACCCACTAAACCCACAGCGGCACTCCGGCATCGCCATAGTGGCGGGGGAGTGGGAAACTAGCGCAGCCTGAGCTACCTCTCCCCCGCCGGCGAAACCCGCCTAGTAAGGCGGGCCCTCAATTGCCCCTCCTAGGGAGGGGCCGTGGCTCCCGCATGGTGAGCGATGTAAGGCGGGCGTCGGCCTCACGCCCGCCGCTCACCTCAGGGAGGGAGAAAGCGGGCGAAATCCCGCCTTCTCCTCCCCCTACGCCGCCTGCGGAGCGCCGGAGCGAGGGGATCCTCCTCCCGCTCGCGCTCCGCTGCCTCCTTCTGCGACATCACGACCTCGCAGAAGGAGGCCATCGCCACCCAAGCTTCCTCGCTCCCCACCATCTCTCTGACGATGGCGGGCAGCGAGAGGTCCCCTCCAACCGCCGTGACAAGATCGCGGCGCGGCACGGCCCACGACGGGCACACCGCGAGGGTGTGTTCCGCCGTGTCCTCCGCCGCGCCACAACCGTGGCACGACGGTGTCTCCTCTCGTCCTATCCGGTGCAGGTACCTGCCGAAGCAGCCGTGACCGGAGAGTACCTGCACCAGACGGAAGGAGAGGAACCCGTGACGCCTGTCGAGCCAGTCCTCCAGGACCGGCCCGATGGCGTCGAGGGTACGGCGGCCGAAGACGGCGGAGGCGAGGTCCTGCGTCCACTGCTGGACAAGAGCGACCCTCGCCTCCCGCCGGACGGCCTCCCTCAATTCTGGGGCCGGACGCTCGCCCAGCGCCCTGCGCCCCGCCGTCCACTCGTACACTCTGGCGAGCACCCACGCCTCGAGCTCCCAAGGCGGGGTGCCCGCCAGAGCGCACGCCGCTGCGAAGCCCACCGTGCGGTAGGCCCGCGATGCCCGCTGGGCGATGGCCCTTTGGGGCGACCGAAGGGCGGTGAGGTTCTCCCTCCTATGGAGGGAGTCCGCCCAAATCGGGGCCCCATAAAGGGCCATACTTCGCAGTATGCCGGCGTATAGACGCCGGCACCGCATGCTGGGCCCTCCCAAGTTTGGCATCAGCCATGAGAGGGCTCCCGCAGCCTTCAGCAGGCGCGACGACAGCCCGCTAAAGTGCGGGCCGAAGCGCCACCTGCTGTCTAAGATGAGGCCCAGATATTTCATCTGGGCCTCAACCCCGACCCTCACCCCCTCCACATAAATGTAGGCGTCAGGCGGGGGGCGCTGCCGGGGGCCGTGAAAGAACACGGCCTCTGTTTTGTGCAGCGCTACCCTCAAGCCCAGGCGGCGGATCCTTCCCGCCACTAAGGATCCGCCCGCCGACGCCAAACTGGCCGCCTCCCGGAAGGTGCTCCCGCGGGAAGTGAGGAGAGTGTCATCTGCATAGCAGATGACACTCGTGCCTCGAAGGAGGGTTCCCCGCAGGAGCCAGTCATAACCGACGTTCCACAGAAGAGGCCCTAGAACGGACCCCTGTGGAACGCCGGCTCCGACAGCGTATCGACGGAGCTGGCCAGCCCCGTCTACGAGGAGGACAGCACGGTCCTCCAAGTAGCTGGCCAGGAGGCCCCGCAAGTACAGGGGCACTCCGTGGAACCGGAGCGCTTCCAGAATGGTGGAGTGGGGGACGGAATTGAAGGCGTTGGCAATGTCGAATGACACAGCCAACACTCCATCCCCCACTCCCACCGCCTCTGTCACCTGGCCCTTTAGACGGGCCAGGGCGTCCACTGTCGAACGACCAGCACGAAATCCGAACTGGGCGTCCGACAGGTCCGGTCCCACGCTCCGCAGATGCCGCTTGAGACGGCCGGCGATAATCCCCTCGAACATTTTACCGACCTCATCGAGCAAAACGATGGGCCGGTAAGCCGAGGGGGAGTCCGCCGGCCGCCCTTCCTTCCGGAGGAGGCACAGTTGGCCTTCCCGCCATGGTTTCGGGAACCTCCCCGACGCGAAGCACGCGCTGAAGAGGTCCCGAAACCTGCCCTCCATTTCGGTGGCCGCGATGGCCACCACTCGTGCGGGGACACCATCCGGGCCGGGAGCCGCCTTTTTGGCGCGGAGACGAAGAGTCGCCGCGCCAAATTCCTCCTCTGAGACCGGAGGAGGAGGAGCTTCCTCCTCCGGTAGAACCGCTCCCCTTGGCGGGCCCATCATTGGTGGGGTGAAGTGCGGATCCCTGCGCGGAAACAGGGACCGCACCACCCCATCCAGGAGCGCTGGTTCAAGGGTCTCGGCAACCGGGGGACCAATGCGGCGCAGTTTGTTACGCGCCGCCTTATATGGCCTCCCGAATGGGTCGTTGTCGAGACCCTCCAGCAGCTCGGCCCTCGCCGCGTCCTTGGCGGCGCCGATGGCCGACTTGAAGGCCGCCCTCGCCTCTACGTACCTCGCGTAGAGGCGGTCCTCGTCAGCCTGGTCCCGTCGGCGCCGCCGACGCGATCGCGTAAAGGCCCGCCGTGCCGCCACGCAGGTGGCCCGCAGCTCCGCCAACTCCTCCGACCACCAGTACACGGCGCGTCGGGGAGGCGGACGTCTCGACCGAGGCATGCTGGCGTTACACACCTCGGTCAATGACCCCCTCAGTCGGTCCGCCGCCGCGTCCACGTCCAGGACGTCCACGCCGGGACGTGGCCAAAGCCAGTCCTGGACGAACGCGGCCTCCCTTGCCGCCTCCCGATCCAGGTGGGTCAGAGCCCACCTTGGAAACGGGGATCGGCCCGACGAAGAGGGGATGCTGCGGCGCCCCCGTGGATTCTGCGGGGAGATCTCGAATCGCACGTAACGGTGATCCGAGATCGTCTCCCCCAGCTCCACCCTCCAGTTTCGAATGCGGGCGGCCAGTGCGGGCGTGGCGAAGGTGAGGTCCACTATAGACCCGCCCTGCCGCCGAACGCACGTCCGGACGCTCCCCCTATTCAAGAGGGAGAGACCAGACGTGGCCGCCCACAATTCGACCGCCCGTCCGCGAGCGTTGGTGGCCGGGTTTCCCCAGACCACCGACTTGGCATTCAGGTCTCCCAAAACGGAGACCTGACGTGGCGCCGTCCTCCCGATGACCGCCGTCAGGACCCCGAGGAAATCCTCGAAGTCCTGGAGAGGGCGGTTTGGGGAGAAGTAGACCCCCACAAGGGCCAACCCTCCCCACGCGGCGGCCACGTATCCCGGTCCCCTCTCTAAGAGCGAGAGGGGAGGGGAGTCCGAGGAAGACCGCGCCACGATTGCCACCGAGCCGTCACTGTCTCCCAGCCAATTGCTGGGAGTAAAGTACGGCTCGGCCACCACTGCCACATCCACCAACCACTCGGCCATTGACTGCACCAGTAAGTCCTGGGCAGCCCGGCAGTGGTTGGTGTTTGCCTGCAGGATGCGATGGTCGGTACCCATTATTCGACCATCGCATTACCCTCGGTCACCGCCGCTGTTGGGATATCAGCGGGGGAGGTGGCAGCAGCGGCAGGACGGCTTATAGCCGCCTGCGGCTTGCCCTTCTTTGAGGGGGGTCGGCATAAGCTCCCCCCCATCACGTGGTCTGAAGGGCGACCACTGTCGGCGCACGCCGCGCAGTGCGGCTTGGCGGCCTCACACGAGGCCGCCTTATGCCCTTGTTGCCCGCAGCGGAAGCACGTGTCCGCCCTATCTACTGTGGACGGACACATGGCTCGGGTGTGGCCGATTCCCAAGCACTTGAAGCAGCGCATCGGCGCTGCCTCAAGCACCCGGATCACGGCCCGGCTAAAGCCCACAAATAGCCGCCCCTGGCATTTAGCCTGGGCGGCCAACACTGCGGCGACTGGGCACTCCAGCCGGATAGAGCCAAGTCCACCGCGGCCGGGCCTAATGTCCCGAGCCAGCACCGCTGCGGGTTCGCACCCACCGGCCTTCGCGACCGCCTCCACCACCTCCTCCTTGGTGACCGAGTCATCTAGACCGGTCACCTCAATGGCTGTGGTTTTGGTCGGCCGTGCGATCTTCGCCACGTCGGCAAGTACCTCCCTCAACTTGCCGGCGAATAAGTCGGCGTTTTTGCCGCCGTCCTTCCCCGGAAACTCGAATAGACGAGCTCCGGTTTGGGTCCGACGGCAGTTGCCGAGCCCTAAATCGGCGGGGTCCGCGACGGCACGAGCCCGTCTCAGGACGGACTCATAGGTGACGCCCCTCTCGGCGGCCTCGGGGACGATGGTCACCGTGACCGCCGCGGATTTGGGAGGAACCAGCTTCCTCCCGCCGACCGTAGCTTTATTGGCTGCCGGGGCAGCCGCCGGGGCAGCTGCCGGGGCAACTGCCGGGGCAGCCGGGGCCTTGTTCGCCTTCTTCCTGCCCCTTTTCACCACCTCCGACCACGGCTGGTTGGACGGAGTGGTGGAGGGGAGAAGGACGTCGGTCTTCTGAACCTGGGAGGCGGGTGCTGCGATGGCAACCGGCCCCGGTTCGGCGCCCACACTCGTGCCGGGGGGAGGCAGGGACCCCGGCGACTTCTTCCCCTTGCCCTTGCCCTTTGAGGGCTTCGGGGCCTGGGAAGCCGCTGTCGGCGTCTTGTCCGCCGCTAGTGGCGGACGGAGACGCTTCTCCGGCAGGAGACGGTCTTCTATGCCCGCAAAGCAGGCCCGGGTGAACGCCCTCTCCTCCATGATCACCTTGCGGAACAATTCCTCAAGGTTGGAGGAGGAGGGGCGGTAACCGCTGCTGACGGGGCCTTAGGGGGCGGGGCCGTAGCTTCAGCCAGCTTCTTGCGAAGCTGGCTAACCTCCGCTTGCAGGCGATCCACCCTCACCTGCAGCTGCCTCGTCTCCTCTGACGCAGTGCGCTGCGTCAGCTCCATTATTATGCCGTGCAAGCTTGTTGCACGGCATTTTAGGGCCTTCTGGAAGGTCCCCTTTAGGTTGGAGGACTTGGAGGCGACCTCGACGATCTTCTCCCTGTCCTCCTCCGCTAAGCGGGCCAACTCGGCCACGGATAGGTCGTCGAAACTGACGAAGGCCGAACCGTATCCAGCCCTCGCCTTGGTTGCGCGCGCCTGTCTCTCCTGCGCGGCAACCTTCTCCTCCAGCTCCAGCTGGAGATCGGCCCGTTTGGCCAAGCCGAGCCGGAGCTGGGCGTCCACCAGACCCACATCGTGGGTGCCGGCCTGTGAAGAAGTCGAAGGCGAAGCAGTCTTCGCCTTTGACTTCCTCTTGGGCTTACTCTTGCCCGAGTCCGAGGAACCCTCGGACCCGAGCTTCAGATAAGCCCTCTTTAGGCTGCTCTCCGCAGCCACCCCACCAACGGACGAGTCCAAGACTACGGACTCGACATCCGAGTCCGAGTACTCGTCCGCAACACTCGTACAGAGGCTCGCCACAGACGGTGCGCGGCTGACCTCTGACGCCGACATCTCGGAGTGGCCCTGAGAAGGGCCTTTTAGTTGGCCCTGAGAAGAGCCGTCTGGTTGGCCCTGAGAAGGGCCTTTTGGGGCGAAACGCCCGGAAGCGCTTCTCAAGGATCTCGGCATTTCGACGTCAACCACAAGAGAAAACGACAATATAAATAAAACCCACTACAAAATAAAATCCCACAACAATAAAAACCACAATAAAATCCAATAAAACCCACAATAAAATACAACCCACAATAACAATAAAAACCCACAAGAATAAAAAACCACAATAAAATATCCACAATGTACGCAATCACCCTCAGAATAAAATCGCAAGATCGCGTAAGTCACAGCGCTCGTTAGCCACCGGTCTGCCACTCCGTTACGGTGGTCAGACACGGCGTTGCCCGGGGAACACTACGAGGAAGTCAGCGCTGTGGGGTGTCCCCCAACATTGCATCACCTCGCTCAACTGCCGTCATCCTTCCTATGCCTAAGTTTTTTAAGTGAATAGGCTTAATAAACTAGTGCGTTTTACTATCAACGATTGCATCACTACTTACCATCAGGCGGGATTGCAGTCAAGCACTAGTTTATAATATTAAAAAAAAAAAAAAAAAATACTTAGCTCTTCGAGTCGCTAAAATTAAGTAGCAGTGGGCAGGGCACATCGCTCGGATAACCGATAGCCGATGGGGCGTAAAGGTTCTGGAGTGGCGGCCACGTACTGGAAGACGCAGCGTAGGAAAACCCCCAACAAGGTGGACCGATGACCTGGTGAAGGTCGCGGGAAGCCGATGGATGCGGGCAGCACAAGTCATTTGTCCAGCAGTAGACATCTATAGGCTGAAGAAGAAGAAGAAAAAGCATCTGTAATAATACTAGAATATAATCGTAATAACACCCTACTTAATCCCAGCTTCACTATTCACAGAAATCTAAAGCTTCAGCCGCTTCGTCCAATTACAGGGGAAATTGTTATACAGAGTAACGTGGTCTCTACGCCGAAAATGTAATTGGATTTTGATAAATTTTACGAAATAACAGGAAATCCTAATTCCTTCCTAGTAATTCTTACTAATATTATAAATGGGAAAGTGAGTTTGTTTGTTTGCTCCGCTTTCACGCCGTAACTACGGAACCGATTGCTTTGAAATTTTGCAGAAGTAAAGTTAGAAGAGCGGATTAAATAATAGGGTACTTTTTATCGAAGAAAAAAATGATGTTACCGAGGGAAGTCTAAAAAGCGCGATATAACCGATCTTCATACGAGCGAAGCCGCGGGCGGAAAGCTAGTTATATATAAGGCGAACGTGTTTGAGTGTGTGTTTGTTACTTTTTCAAGCTTTTTGAGTGTGTGTTTGTTACTTTTTCAAGCTCTAACGGACCAATTTGGCCCGAAATGTGGCACAGATATTTTGTTTATAATCGGGATTGACACATAAAATACTTTATATCCCAATATTCTTTCAGGGTTGAAACTTATTGTGAAACTGCGGGGCGTATCTAGTTATATTGTTAACGTGAAAGTATGTATTGAGACAATAAAATTTAAAAAATAAAATAAAATTTCTTAAGAAATAAGCAGCACCTTTGTACTCAGATCTTAATTTTGTCGTATTTTTATGTATTTTATTGTGTGTACATAAATAATAGATTAAAAAAAAAATAAGGATGGCTTTATAAGGACAATTCAAGATACGTTTATATTATTTTCAGCTTATTTATTTGTGTCGCAAATCCAAGGTAAAAGGGTGAACCTAAAGTAAGTACCGAAGGACCAGAGTTTATTTAAACTTCCTGACCTCGCTCACTTTGTAAATTTGGGAGCGGATGTGACAATGATGGACTCAGACAGTTATTGCGTGGGAGTCGTGAAAATGGACCACTTCAGGCACCGAAACCTTTCACGAAATTTGGCAGAAATGAAAATTGATTTCCTTCTTTGTGGAAAGAAGTTTGTTGTTTGTAAACTGCTAAAAAAAGAAATGATGTTGTCGTAATTTGGGCCTACAAATGGAATTGAGATTGAAGTTATTGGGATACAAGGAACAGACGATCGATTCGGGAAATACTCACCGTGAAAAGTTCGTTGAAGTTTGTTTATAGTGAGTGAGCTGTCAATAGTGTCAATCCCTTAGCATTAGTTGGAATGACAGTTTCCTCCAAACTGACTTCACCTAAGTTTTTTGATTATTTAAATGATAAGAATAGCTGGTCGCTCTGATTAACTCAGGACAATGTTTGTGTTCTTTCTCCGGAATTAGCTTACTGACACGTTATATGAGTTCATATAATTTACTTTTTGCAATACATAAATATGTAAGCTGTCACACCTTTTATGCCTGGAGCTTTTATTTAAGTAATAAGTTTTTAGTTATTTATATTTTCATTTAAATATATATACAACGTGTAACATAAAGGGTATATACATAACAAAGGCATGGCATCTTTCCATGATAACAAACGATATTGCAAGGGTTTTTTAATCCTATCTCTTTATGTTAGGAAGTTATGAGGAAAAACACCGCCTGTGATAGGCTACTATCATACTAGTCGCACAGAGATATTGAAGACATTTATCGGATTTTGGCAAGTAACGTGACGGGTAACGAATAGTTATTAACGTATGTAGTGTGCTGCCACGTTTGTTATGATTTGGTTTTAAGAAACACACGAAACCGAAAATTTGGTACCAAAATTTTTGAGTATTTTATTTTGAGTTGAAACCCTTCTGATATCGTTTGATATCATCTAAAGATGCCATGCCCTTGGTATGTATATACCCTTTTTGTTACACGTTGTATAAATTGTTTTGCTTTGCTGGTATTTTGGCGTGGTAGCTGGCATATGGTAAATAATTTCATTGTTGTTTCTTGTGTTCATCTCTATACATAGTATTGTATAAAATCATGTATTTTTTTTTTTAATGAACAGACAGCAGTGCTGCTGGGGAGTTTCTTCCGCCACTTCTTCTTCCCAACGAAAGCACTAGGAAGTATCGATGGGTGGGCGTTTTGGGGGACTGTCTTATGTAAAATTGGCGTTCAAAAAGTGTTGATTCTCAGCCTAATTTGAATAAATGACTTTTGATTTTTATTTTTGATTTTACGATGACATGGTTACAGATTCGCACTGCAGGGTATAAAGTCCTGGGTGCGGTCGCTAAGGAAGCGACTAGTCCGATGCCTGACCGCGTCCCGGAGGGATGACCCTCTGGGACGCGGTCATGGCCGTTCGGCTGGTCCGGGGATACCGCACGGTCTCCGCTGAGGCGGTGAGGCCAAAGCCCTCGCCTACATGTGGGAGTGGGGAGAGGAGGCAAAACGCCGGGAGAGGCGCCGCGGCGGCCTCACCTGCCGCCTGATGCAGGTCCTCAACGGACACGGTTGTTTCGGCAGGTTCCTGTTCCGGATAAGGCGGGAGGAAAGTCCACTTATCTTCTATTAATAAGGGAAGATTCGACCAAGTAGGTGTTGTGCTTGAAGGATTACTGCCCGACGTGCGACGATTGACGTCAGGACGTAATTGTTTCAGTGTTTCTAGGTGGCCAAATACAAAATTATCAATACAATCTTTGAATTCAGCTATGTAGGTATTGAAAATAATGGTAACATAAAATAAAATAAAAGTATTTTGGTAAAAATATTATCTTTTATTTGTTTCGCCGTACGTATAGCATTACTTCCCAGAATTGATTTATATAAACGAGTTCTGGGGACTATGTAATGATATACGGCTTACTGGTTTTAATTTACAGTGAAGCTCGAGACTTCTGTGAGTACTTTTCGGTATTCCTTGTAAATTTTCGGTTTTTGCCATCCACTCCCGTCCGTTCTGTTTAATCCACTTTGTGAATTGATGTTATATTACATCCTGTTCTGTAATTTTCATAGATGATGTATTCCTATTACCGCAATACCGACAATTAGTACAAATGGAATACAATATTTTTTATTTTATATGGTAGGTACCAGCTTTCCGCCCGCGTAGAGTACGGTTATATCGCGCTTTTTAGATTTCCCTCGGGAATATCAATTTTTTCCGGGATAGAAGGTAGCCGAAGTCTTTTCTCAGGGTCTAAAGATGGTCTGTGCCAAATTTCATCAAAATCATTTATGAGGTTTAAGCGGGAAAGCGTAACAGACAGACAGACAGACAGAGTTACTTTCGCATTTATAATATTTGTATGGAAAGAAGTCTACACGCGCGAGCCCGACACGCAGGGCCCGGTTTTTGCATTTTGAACTTTGTAGTAAGAGTGCAAGTTCGACATGCTCCAAAGTTCGAGCATTGTCTTAAAAGTTAAAACCTACCAAGTGGCAGTAAAAATTAAAGCTTGTAAAACAATTCTAAGGAGGATTGTTTTACAAGCTTTAATTTTTACTTCCTAAAAACCGACCAAATGCGAGTCAGACTGGACAGCGCACAAAAGGCTCCGTACCATTATCTAAACAACTTTTTATTATCCTTTTCTTTTCTTTAAAAAGAAAAAAAAAACGTTGTCCCACATTAGGAATTTCTCCTGTATCGTCGGTGCATTTACAAACATATAAATCACATAATCAAACATCTAGACCGAGACTAACTACTTGTAGGTCGTGCGGGAATCGAACCCGCGACACGCAGCGTGCCAGTCAATAGCTTAACCACTGCGCTAACCAAGCTAAAGACGCAGCAGTAAACGATTTCTTCGCGTCAGCTACCTGTCTGACCTGCACAATCCAGTAATTGGGTAATACGAAACCTCTTGGTGGAAGTAAGTACCGGTAGAACTTTATCTGAATCAACCATTGCTGACCTAACGGCAGCCAAACACTCCAGGGCCTGTAGCCAATGTAACATCGCTTCGTAGCGAAGCGAAATCGAATACCAAGCCAACCAATAGCGGGAACGACTGACCACGCGACATAAGAAATCACGTGGTCAATTGTTTTCGTTAGTGGTTGGTTTGGTATTCGATTTCACTTCGCTACGAAGCGATGTTACATTGGCTACAGACCCTGGCCATATCTGGAGCGGTTTTGCCTCAAAGTTGCTAAGATAGCAATAGAACGAAATAGAACAAGGAGCAGTACAGCCCAGCAATTGCCGTCGGCAAGATGAGTTGGTAATAATAACATTGTAAATAAATAAATGTATAATTAGTAATGACAAAATAGAATGTAAGAAATGTAAAATAAGAATATAATAATAAATAAATAACAATGTAATAAAAAGAAAATAAAATGACAAAGTAGGAAAAGAGCAGCCCAAAAAGATAGCCAATGCCACAAAAAAGCCAGTGAATGGAAATAAACGAATTGGCAGAAAACTTATCATCTCAGCGTTTATCCCGGCTGCATCCGCGTGATCCGCGGCTTTCGCGTTAAAGCCCGGGGTCCGCACTGACCAATTGGTAATGCGCAATTGGCGGAAAACTAAGAAATGATAACAAGGATTCTTGTCATGCAAGAAAATAATGACGGCAATGCCCTGTGATTAGGGGTGTCATAAAAAAAAAAAACTACTGGTTGTCAGATATTCGCGCTTCTGACGACCAACAGCTTAACAAGCTTTCCGAGGCATTAGTCTCAATATGTATAAGTAGATGATCAACAATCCACAGATCAACTATGGCATGCATAGCTTAAGCTGATTGATCAACTGTGCGGTTTTTTTAATTTAGCCCTTTGATATTCCCTTGAATACGAAATCGGTTCGGTCATGTTCCGTTGTGGCACGACTTCGGAGGAGCGTCCGCTGGTCTTTGCATTTAAATATGCCATTAGCGAGTAATTGTGACGGCGTGCTGAGTTGAATGCCAAGTAGATTGAAGAAACACGCAGCTTGTGATAGTGTATTGAGGTTGAGAAATATTTGTTTATTTAATCATGTTATTTACTTATGTATAAAAGTTAACTACGTTACACACAATAATTACTCGGAAATTACTTTTATTTTTAATGATCAAATTTAATGCATATGTGGTATTCAATATTACTTACATACAAAACATTGTTATCAATCTTCTCGAACAGGATTATTAGGTATTTCCATTAGTATTTTTCAGTAGCCGGCCGGAGTCAAAGGACAATGGAGAGAAGTACGCTTGGGGTTTCACTGCATGATCAAATCAGAAATGAGGTGATCCGCAGAAAAACGAGAGTAACCGATATAGCCCGAAGATTTGCTACACTAAAGTGGCAGTGGGCCGGGCACATTGCCCGTAGGACCGATTCCCGATGGGGCAGACGATTTCTCGAGTGGCGAACACGCATTGGAAGACGCAGCGTGGGGAGGTCCCCGACAAGGTGTACCGACGAGCTGGTGAAGGTCGCGGTTAACCGCTGGATGCGGGAGGCGCAGGACCGGTCGTCGTGGAGATCCTTGGGGGAGGCCTATGTAAATAATGATGATGAAATGAAATGATGAGCCCTGAGTCTAAGTTTGTACCCATGATCAGCCTAGGCACCACAGGCTGTCGTCTTTTACATGAGACTTAAGCATAACTGTTGAAATTATAGCTACAGAAAGGTAATAAGGTACAGGCGCAATATTTTGTTATATCTGGATAATTAGTTCTAAAAATAGAATGAATATGTAACCAAGTAACCTTTGTAAACACGAGGGCGTATGTAGTACTTAACCTACATCAATTTTATCTTCATTACATATTTATCTGTACGATAAACGCGTAATGGTATCACAACTGACGCCTACGCTGTACAGTATGTAAGAGCAAATACATGTCCTTGTAATATGTATTTAATGGCTTTCAGGTTCCCGACAGAGTACTATGGAATAGAACTAATGAGGACTGTGTCTTCCTATGTTGTTCCTTGAGTGTAGGTATTTTTCAGAGTCAACACAAACTGTTCAATCAACTTTCGTGTTGCATTGTAAGAGATGTGCAAGTCTGCAAGTCTGACACTACGGCTGTCAGGTAAGGTAAGGAGTATAAATACACTGTGCAACTGAACTATAGTAAAAGAAAAAGATTTTTGAATCATCATCATCATCAATTTAGCCGAAAGACGTCCACTTCTGGACATAGGCCTCCCCCAAGGTCAGGGGGGGTTCACTTAGAACATCAGCAACTGAAGCAGAGTGACTAATGACATCTTTGAACGTGAACAGCATACCTAAGCATTGGTACCCATGGCATGCCGATAGGTGCCGCTATAATAAAATTTAACTTTTCTAACTAGACTGTCGATAAAGCAGTGCACTGTGGTTTGTGGTCACGGCTTGCACGTGTTTGTTTGTTTCGTATTCATTTTGCTCATGTTTCTTGGTTTTCGAGAGGATTTCTGTGTTATTGACGTCAAGTTGAGATCTCTTGGGACCTCCTCCGTCCTGATAATCAGTCTTACCCGGAAACCAGTTCAGTCTTCGCAGTATTGTACCTGTGCGCTGTGAATTGTGAGTCCATAAGAAATTGTGAAATACACTCATAAAATTGCGAAAAGACGCTTGTGTTCTGTGTGCCTTTTAAAATAGAGAAAATGCCGCATTACTGTGCTCTTGGATGTAAGAACATAAGACAAGTTTAAAAGTAATAAATAAATATTTTATTATTATATTTTATTAAGTGGTTTTATTTCTATTATATTCATTACATTAATGTTACTTCCGCTTTTGTTTCAATGATTTATAATCTCTGTAACTTGCTGAAACAAAATAGCTTTTAAGGAAGTAACATTAATAACCTCTAATCAATAGGACTATACAATATACCTATCTATAGCTATGGTATGCGTAGGTATATTGACGTTAATGTACGTTCAGAAAACCAGGGGGCGCTTTCAAACGATGTGCACAAAATTCCCTCGAGTGGGCTCTCTTTTACCCTATTATTATTATACTCTTTGCCCAAGGTTCTCCACGACGTTCTGCGGTCCTGGGCCTCCCGCATCCAGCGGTTTCCTGCGACCTTCACCAGGTCGTCGGTCCACCTTGTCGGGGGCCTACCCACGCTACGTCTTCCGGTGCGTGGTCGCCACTCGAGAACCCGTCGGCCCCATCGGGCATCGGTCCTACGGGCAATGTATCCAGCCTACTGTTACTTTAGTGTTGTAATTCTTCGGGCTATATCGGTTACTCTCGTTCTTCTGCGGATTTCCTCATTCCTGATTCGATCGCGCAGTGAAATCCCAAGCATAGCCCTCTCCATTGCCCTTTGAGTGACTTTGAGCCTTCTTATAAGGCCCATTGTTAGCGACCACGTCTTAATTCCATAAGTCATCACTGGCAACACACACTGGTCGAAGACTTTTGTCTTGAGACACTGCGGTATTTCGGACGAGAAGATTTCAGCCCAGCCGAGTTGGATTCGACGATTGACCTCTTTCTCGAAGTTGGACCTTCCTAACTGGATAGTTTGTCCCAGATACACATAACTGTCAACAACTTCGAGAACAGAGTCTCCAATCTTTATAGTAGTCGGTACAAAATGGGCATTAGACATGACTTTCGTGTTGTCCATGTTCATTTTAAGACCGACTCGCTCGGAGGCTCTACTGAGGTCTTCGAGCATTGTACTCAGGTTCTCCATGGTCTCAGCCATGACTACGATATCATCAGCAAACCGAAGGTGTGTCATGTACTCGCCATTGATGTTGATGCCCAGTCCTTTCCAGTATAGAACCTTGAAGACATCTTGCAATACAGCGGTGAACAGTTTCGGGGAGATAACATCTCCCTGTCTGACACCACGCTGCAGAGGTATTGGCTTCGTGGTGGCATTTTCGTACAAATCCTTCAGCGCTTCAATATAACGATAGTCTACTTGGCACCGCCGGAGAGACTGCAGTACAGCCCAGGTCTCGATCGAATCAAAGGCTTTTTCGTAGTCCACAAACGCGAAGCAAAGGGGTAGGTTATACTCCTCGGCCTTTTGTATAACCTGCCGTAGCTTATGTATGTGGCCTACTGTGCTGAAGCCCTTTTGGAAACCAGCTTGTTCGGGAGGCTGGAAGTCGTCAAACCTGCAGGCGAGACGATTCGTGAGGACTCTCGGAAATAACTTATAGACATGACTCAGAAGTGGGTCTGTAGTTTTTTAAAAGGGTGTTATCACCCTTTTTGAAAAAGAGTACTACCACACTTCTGTGGCGTTTTTCCCTTGACTATGACGGAATTAAATAACTTCTGAAGGGCCCTAAGGATCGGTTTACCACCCGCCTTCAGTAGCTCAGCCGTTATTCCGTCATCGCCCGGCGCCTTGTTGTTTTTAAGTTGTTTAAGAGCCAATCGAATCTCCCGCAGGCTGACGTCCGAGATATCTTCGTTGTAATGCCGGGTTAGTCTTGCTCTAGGGTCTTCAGCAAGATTTAATGCGGGTTTTGTCGTCGAAGTGTAAAGCTGTCCATAGAAAGCTCAACTTCCCTCAAAAGCTCGGGCCCGGACGTTATGATCTTGCCGTCGTCAGTCTTCACCTTGCTTAGCTGTCTATGCCCAATAGTCAGATCCCTAGCGAAAACTTTAGATTTTTGAATAATAACTAAAAAAATATTAAAAATTAATCATTTTTGAGTTAGGGTGAATGAACTCTGGTAAATATGTCGCCGCTCCATTCCGCGTGTCATTAGAATGCAAGACTCGGACTGCGCTCACGTAGATTGAAACATACTATATGTTTCAAAGTACGTCATAAATAATAATGCATGATTTTTTATTATTATTAAAATATTAATTTTTAACTAATATTTATAAGGTAAATAATGTTTTTAAAGTGGATATGTGAAATGGGCTTTCTTTGTAAAACGAATACAAATACATTATGTATACATAAGTGTACCGGAAAGTTTTTACCGAATGTTGAAATGGAGTGATTGCTAATTGTTTCTTGTGGCACACTTAACCGTTCTGCCAATAGGGATGTATCCAAGATATGAAAATCAAAAAAATAATTAGTCCGTCTTATAATAATAAAAAAAAAAAATTGAGACCCGTATTTTTTATTTTGTCGAAATTACCAAAAACTACTGAGATATAGCGTATTAAAATTACGGAGTGGGGGCTAATCACGTCACGCAGTGGTATATTTTGTACCACGGCGTGACGTCATGCGACATTTCAAATCAATATATTTTTCTAAGTATTTGAATGAAAGAAAAAATAAAAAATACGTGTTCAATATTTTTTATAAATCTATTTGATTGACATAAAATTATTTTTTATTTTGGGTTGGGTCTTCGTCTAATAACTCCTGCAATTCCGCGTCCAGATTTTTTTTTTGTCTATCCGAACGTCATCTTTAAATTTTTGAAACGAAGTCACATACGTTTTTACACTTGTAGCATGCTCTCTGAAAGTTTCTACCAGCTAATGGTGATTTTGAATGGCCTTTTCTTTAGATGAAATAAAAAAAAAGCAATGCATGCCGCAAATGCTCTATGTCAAATATGAAATTCGACATATTCACAGAGCTGCAACACTATGACACTATTATTTAGTTAGAATGTAAATGAGTAGTTTTTGAAGGTTAATATTAGTAGAATAAAATGACATTATAATAAATTATTTTAATCCATACTGATAGCTAGCTTGTCTAGCTGCGCCTGTCAGAAAAACCGGCAAACACTTTCCGGTACACCGGTATTCTTAAGATATCGAAACGTATGCAGGTGTGCATTTGTTTGTGTATAAATTAAATATCTTTTTCATACTTAATTGAAAAGAAACATGTGATTGTGGCAACATTGAAAGTAATAATCCCACTACTAACCCTTCCCGGCACTCCCGGGTGGGTTGTAAATGGTGACCGAGGAAAAGGGTTATCCCCTTGATGCTACTTTCATGGGATGTTATGATAGTTTGAACATTATTATAAACTATGTGGGAGTGAGGGGTTACGGCACCAATTTTGTTTGATGTTTTGAATCCTTGTAAAAAAAACCGCTGTACCTAATTTTTAAGGACGAGCCTTTGTGCATTTATATAATCTTATAGTAAATTGTAGTTACGTAATAATAGCCGCACGTGATCAGGTTAAGCAGCGCTTGTCGCGGTTGGTTAATGGGTGGGTGAGAAGAGGCACGGAGAGGAATCTCGGAAGGCACGTTAAGCCGTTGGTCCCTGCCATATAAATGTTTTTTTTTTATATATATTATAAACTAGCGCTTGACCGCAATCCTGCCTGATGGTAAGCAGTGACGCAATCGTTGATGGTAAAGCGCACTAGTTTATTAAGAGCCTATTCACTGTAGCCTTGAAGACACTGAAATTGTAGTCCGACGGCAAAAAACCTGGTTAAGTTGTGACATTCATTCCTGGAACTTTAACAGCTGTTACGAGTCGCCAGTAACCTGAAAGTGTGGCAAACAGTATTACTCGATGGTAGGCCAGAAGTTACCACCCACCAGACAAAATCTTGCGGCCAAGCGATTCGTCGTGTTCCGGCATTATGTCTAGTGAAGCCGTACGGAAGACGGGTCTGAGCAGTTGTCTTGCGATGTCTTCCGGGTACGATGCGGCAAATGTTGTTGTTTCAGGTGTTTAGTCGTGGAGGATCTCCAGATCAATCTCCCTCTGGCGCAGCACTGTTGGTCGTGTTGTTGAGTTTAACATTGCATCACCTCGCTCAACTACTGTCTTCCTTTCTATTCACTCAATTTTTTCTTAGTGAATACCTCTCAATACCGTTCAAATCAAATCAAATCAAATCATTTATTTGTTAACACAGGTAAATATTTACAGATCTTACATAGAATAACGCGCTGTGTTATGCCAGTAGGCGTACAAAAATATAGTGTCCATGTGGCTCATCATAACAAAATTTGAAGCAATAAGAATATACTTTTAGAAATCATGCACAATTACTCTTTCAATTAAAGTGACAGGCCCAGATGAGGAACAATTTCTCATTAATTTAATGTAAAAAAAAAATCTAAGTCAAAATAATCAAAATCATCAATATAAAATCATGCATAATTACTATTTAAATTAAAATGTCAGAACCAAATGAGGAATTATTTCTTATTACATAAATGTCAAAAAAAAAAAAAAACTTAGGTCATAATAATTAAAATGACAAAAAAAAATACATCATCAATATTATAATTCAAAAGTATAATAATTAGGTATATACAATATTATTATACAATATTCTTTACATTGAGCCATCATTCAAGAATTCGTCTAACATTTTTCAATAAGTAATTTATTAAGGCGATTAGTAACGACGATGACCTTGCGCATCTGGGCGGGGCTAGGCAAAAAGCCCCGCGCACCCCGCATCATATTTACGTGCACATTTCCTACTCGCTTGCTTCGAGCGCGGACGTCTCGCAACAAACGTAGAATGCCATACCATGTCTATAAAGTATACTATTCTGTCTAAAAAGTACCTAATATAGAATTACGTGGTATCAAAACTCATGCCCTAAAGTGAAACATATTAGGTAATTACTTTTATTATGTTGTTTTCGATACTGCGTTGCAGGGATTTTTTTATTTAAAAAAGGGAAAACAAATATTAATTTATAAAAATGATTAATGCAAAATGGGAACCGGTTTATTCTTTTTTATTTATAGTTATTATTTAGCATTTAGCGTTTTTGGTATAATTCCCATTGATACTTACCAGGACTTAAAAGAAAATCCCGGAAACTCCATCATCTAAATAAAACTCACAGGTCAGACTTAAATAGGTGCATTTTATTTAGAATACATATTGTTTAAAAATTTAGCTGACCATATTTTAGGTAATGAACACCTGAGACTAATGAACTTAAAGAATGAAAAAAAGAAATTGTTTTGATTTACCTACTAGAAAAAAAATTGGGGAAATTTAAACAAGTTTCATATGGATTAAATTACAAGTATCAATTATATATTTTTTAAGGGAAGGAAAATATTATTGTTTTGGACTTAGCAAAAACTTGACGATTTTTTTTTGAGATGTTCTTAATTTTTATTGGAGGAATGAACAGGGTGTGGCCTTAGAAATAGGGCATGCAATTAGCGTAATTTTTATTTTACCGGTAAAAAACGATAATTGAAATATTTTTACCGGTAAACCGGTAAAAACGATAAATTTATATATTTTTTTCAAAAATATTAATAATGTGATTAGGTAGTCTTAAAGCAGAAAATAAGTAAGTATACCAGGTAGGGGTCGCAATACCGAACCATTTAAGCAAAACCGGTATTTTCGGTATTGGCTCCAGACCAATACCGATAATCCGGTATTTTTGATATTTTCGGGATTAAGCAAAAGTTAGCAAATGTAGTATAAGGGGTCATCCATAAAGTACGTCACACATAAAGGGGGGAGGGGGGTGTCGACAAAGTGTGACATGATGTGACAAGGGGTGGGTGGGGTACTATGTTTCGTGACATCACATTTCAAAATCGAATATAGCTAGAGGTAATAATCGCGTTATTTGATTTTTCGATGTGAAATTGCAAAACATGTGACGTCACATTGGGGGGGGGGGGGTCTCAGAAATGTGAACACCTGTGACAAGGACGGAGGGGGGGCTCAAAAATCATGAAATTCGTGTGACGTACTTTATGGATGGCCCCTAATAAAGTTAGGTTAGGTTAAGGAGGAATACTTAGTAAGTAGTTACCTAAGCGCAGAATGAAATAGTAAGAAAAAAACCGTGTGTGGATAACAAAAACAAACCACAACACCAACAAAACACGCAATGACGTGAAAATAGTTGAAATAGAAATTTTGATACTTGTCGGTCGCAACTAAGTTCAACTCACGTGCATCGTTCGCGCCACACCATAGGCTAGTTCGATAATCATTGCGCGGGAAGATCGGCTATCGCCGCTTTTTTTATAATAATTATAATCTAGTGCTTTACCGCAATCCCGCCTGATGGTAAGCAGTGATGCAATCGTTGAAGGTAAAGCGCGGTAGTTTATTAAGAGCCTATTCAATCTAGCCTAGAAGACACTTAAATTGTAGTTAGACTGAAATACCGTCGCTTGAAAATTGTTTCTGTCCGTCGATGTACGCGGTATAAAAGGCGAGGCCAAACGCTTCGTCCGGATTGTAGAGGGGTGAACAACATAAGCGTGGATACGATTTTGTGGATGTGATTGTGTTTTGGCAGGCATTGAATGCCACAAGATTGGCTTCGCCCCATTCGGAGGCTGCCTGTAGTGCAACATTCGTATGCTCTACCATAGCCTCTTTCGGACCGGATTGCTTCCTTACCAGCCCCACCCAGCAGATATCTGCTCTCCACAACTGTACCGTCATCTGCATACTCATAGATACCGGACATCAGCAGATCGTTTATATACAGCAGGAACAGAGATGCAAGAGAACAGACCCCTGAGGAACACCGGCATTAGTCGACATGAGCTCCGATGAGCACCCGTCGACGGCGACTCGGAGGGACCATTCAGTCAGGATGTCTTTTACTGGGTAGTCAGGTCAGGAGAAATTCCGTACGCTGGAAGCTCACTCAAAAGGCCAGCGTACCATAGCCGGTCGAAGGCCTTCGAGACATCTAGGGAGATGGCAATCATTCCCGCATTTTTCTCGAGGGCCTCACCTCACAAGTGTGTGTCATACACTAGTAGTTCCCCAGTTGACCGACTGCGGCGAAACCTGTACTGTTGCTCACTGAGGAAATCGATACCTTCCAGATATGTCAAGAGGCGACAGTTCAATACACGCTCCATAATTTAGCAGGATATGGAGGTTATTGAAATCGGTTGACAGTTGGAAGGATCGGCACGACTTTCGTTTCTGGGCTCGGTCTGCACGTTGGAAAGCTTCCAATACTTGGGCACTACACCAGTTCTAAATGAGAATCGATACAAGCGCGTCAATACAGGAGACAACTCGGGCGCACAATCGCTAACACGCCTTTAGAACAATCGCTGGTATGCCATCTAGTCCACTACCCTTATTCACGTCCAGACGACACAGTACTCTCAGAACCTCCTTGTTTCTAATGCGAACCTCGGGCATTGAAGTGGCGAAGTGAAGAAAATTCAAGGAGTAGCACTACTAGAGTATCAAGACGTGAATTGTAACCAAAGAGAGATGCAAAGAGACCTGCTTTCTTTCTCGCCGTAATAGTCAGAGTTCTATCGGGCTTAACCAGCGAAGGCGTGTGATTTGCGCGCACGTATTTTGAATTAGATAGAGCATAACTTTATCTCTTTGTATTTATTTTACTAAAACCGAAAATACCGAATATCCCAGTTTTTGTAAAATGAATACCGGTATTAATAAGACCTAAATTTGGCCCGGTATTCCGGTATTTTCGAAATTCGGTATACCGGTTTGCGACCCCTAATACCAGGTACAATGGTAGTGAACATGTTACATATTGCTTAAAATGAGCATACAAACACAATTTTTAAAACCATGACCTTTCCTTTGGCGCAGTCAAGCGTAAATTTTCATTTTCAAAACGCGGCCAGCCAACGGATGCTGGTAAATCTACATCATGCCCGTGGAGAACCCGGAAATAACCTCAATGTAGCTTGCTAAACCTCCATGCGATCTTTAGTGTCAAGTAGGTATACTGGCTTGCACCAGTTCTTTTTAGCCAATGCAAGGAGAGCGGAGTGAGTCCCTTGTCAACCGCGCCCACATCTCGATGCATTCCCACGTCGGTTTTTAGGAAATATTCCCTGCATATCTCGCGATTGTGGAGGGTCTTAACATTTAAAAAGCTTCAACTTTCACTTTTTCGCGGGGTATACACTAATACAGCCTCATAACCGATGTCAGTGGGTGTTGCAATTGAATTGTAGTCAGCACCGTACGGACCCTCCTATCCAGGGTGTCGACCGAGTCCATTTTAGTATGCTGAAAGAGTACATAAAATCGGGATGATCCAAACGTTGAAGGCTCGTACCTTATTTCCGCTTAATAGAAGACTATTAATTACTTTTTTCAGCGATGTGAAGATGGATATGAGATGTGAAACGTTTCTTCAGCGATTGCTTCATACCAGTAACATTGATACGTTGGGTATCAATGTTACTGGTATAAAGCATTCGACGGTTTCAGATGCAGAGAGCGCTCTAAGGTTTACGGAACGTGAGTTGGGTTCCCATGGATGCCGCAATCTCTCCTCGCTTTACATGCATGACCCACATTTATCCACACAAAATTCCATCCTGATAACGCTACTGAAAGTTTCAGTAATTTTCAGTAGCTCCTTCAGTTGAAATTTGTGGGGAGCAATGAATTTTAAGTCACTCATGTAAAGGAGGTGCGATATAACTTGATCACCTCTCCTCAGCCGATAGTCTAGACGTGTATTCTCCAGCAGTGTACTTAGAGGATTCAAGGCTAAGCAAAATCAAAGTGGACTCAAAGTATCGCCCTGGAATAGACCTGGCTCGGATCGCTATTCCCATGAATATCTCGATATCCAGGATAGCGAAGGACCGTCCTCCATTAGCCATACACGTCATCAAGATGGTGTGCAGAGTTGCATCAACTTTATAGAACTCCATCACCCGCATGAGCCTTGTATGTGGCACCAAGTCATAATAGGCCTTATTATATAATAATAATTATTATTATTCATTTATTTCTCCTCACAATGTTTTGTTTATAGCTAAAACCGTACAATTACTCAGTCTAGTATTTGTTACATATGTGAGGAGCTGCTGTGCGAGAAAGGCAATATAAAAAAAAAACTATTCAACATGTCGATAGATCTTTTTGGGAACGACGAACTTGTTGGGTAATGGCCATGTTATTAAGGAGTAGCTCCTTAGTACCGCGGGAGCCGCTCCTACATCCATTTTGAGAGGCAGACATGATGAGTTGCTGTCAATATGTTTGTTAATTTTAACTTTAAAATTGGATGTAAGAACTATAAAGATGGTCGGTAAACAAATGATGGGCCTATAATTTTTGGGTTCCGCTGTGCTACCTGATTTACGGAGCAGGTGGGTTACTCTAGTTGTTAGGAACTGAGGTAGCGAACCAGACTCAAGCGAGCGTGCAACCTTGAAAACCATTTGATCCAAAAAAGCGACAGGCACAAAACAGATACTGCGCCAGAATGAACACATGGCATCGTCATCCAGAAGTTAAGTGTCAGCCACCTTGGTCTGGTCGATAAACCCACCTTTCATTGTTTTAGAAAGTGCGATTCTGGGTGTACCGTACATTTTCTGCTTCAGGAAGTAGATGTGCTCTCTGAAACGGGTCGCATAATCCTGTAGGTTGGTATTTGTACCTGAAAATACCCGCCTTACAAAGCGTATCACTCTAGGACGAGTATCACATTCCCTGAAGCAGATTAGTTTACCGATAAGTGCTCTGGCCCCACCAATACGGTATTCAATCCTGCACTGCCAAGCTAGTAAGACTGGCTACGTTCGTCTAGCTCGTTGTACAGTACAGTTATACAAACTAATGAATGACACGAATCGTCACAAACGCTTACGTCAAAGCTACTGTCAAGTGTCAAACATTACATATAATGGAAAGTTTGACGTTTGCGTGAATAAATGAACAACGTTGCCCAAAAACATAAAACCGGTAAATTACCGGTTTTATATTTTTTTACCGGTAATTTTATAGTTACGAAAAAAAAACGAAAGGAGAAAAGGCGGTAAAAATGAAAACCGGTAAACCGGTATTGCATGTCCTACTTAGAAATAACTTTAACCCGAAGGAATCTGGAAGCGCGATATAACCGAATCATACTAATATTATAAATGGGAAAGTGAGTTTGTTTGTTTGTTTGTTCTGCTTTCACACTGTAACTACTGAACCGATTGCTTTGTAATTTTGTAGACGTAAAGTTAGAAATCCGGATTAAAAGATAGGGTACTTCTTATCCCGGAAAAATTTGGTGTTCCTGAAGGAAATCTGAAAAGCACGATATAATCGAACACCACGCGGGCGAAGCCGCGGGCGGAAAGCTAGTATCAAAATAAAACATCATATAAAATCACGTAAAGCGTTCCAGCGCGGCAATAAATGCAAACATTCAATAATTATACACAAAATCACTAAAAATACTTCGTTGCACTCGAAGTACTTAGTGTTACATCTTGCGCTTCCCGCTCATCTATGAAGCTATACTTAGTTTCATAATTATTTTATATTGATCGTATTGCGTAATTATTTATGTTAATTTAAATTTATTATGATTATTTTAAATTACTTGGGAGGATTTTAAAACCTTAGTTTATTCTAAAATCACACTTGGAAGTACACTTCCGGTCTTTCAGTCATTAATTTATTAATTTTAGAATTGTTGATGCAACTTCCGATTACCGCCAACTTTTATTATAAAATCCTATCGAGCATTAGTCTTCCCGCCCATCGGATATTTATTTATTAAATCAAGCATTGTTCAACTAAATAAATCTATACAACTTTCGATATTTTAGGTTAATCCAAATATCTGTACACAATTATTGACAATTACTAGCGTTACTATTAACTTTTTCTTAATTTTATTCAATACCTGATAATTTCCGTTTCCGTTGTCTATTAGTTTTGTGACTATTCGTTAGTGTTTTGACTCAATGGTGTATAAAAGCTACTGATGTCTGTGCTGTTGATCATTAATTAAACAGACTTGTACTGGGTCATACTACGTCGTTATTATTTTCTACGCTTCTGAAGCATGTCTTTACATTAGTATCCAAGGGTGCACGGAGCAAAAAGTGACACAGCCTCCTCTCACGAGCGCTGGCGCGAGACTGCCGGCCGACCCGCGCCCGCGTCCCGCATAGAGCCCCTCTGAACCTCGCAAGGCGGAAACTCGTACGGACACTCATTTTTATTACTTTTCTTATTAAATATTTCATCAATTTTAAAATAGAACTATGATTCTATAGCTCTTACAGATACACGTTACTGCGAGTAAGAATATTTAAAAAAGTCTAAGCGCTTTAAGAGAAATATCGATTTAAAAGTTAAAAAACGCCGTGTAGAAATATTTTTCTTTTGACGTAAATATAGGCCGTATAGAAAATAATAAACACTAAATATGTTGTGCTTGAATCTATGATTATAATAAATTTTTTTCAAAATTTTTGATCAAGGCATTCTGGAGGAATAAACTTTGAAAGATGAGCGTTTTTGGCCGCTCGAGGGTATCTATCCCCTTAAGTGCGTTTTTAAATTGTATCAGTGGCATATCTTTAATGTCATTAGGTATTTTGTTATAAATTTTTGGAGCGTTGCCAAGAAAACTTTTACGCATTAGAGCTGTCTTACATTTTACATTGCATAGTTTATGAAAATATTGGGTACGTAATGGATTTTTTCTGACTTTAGATAAACTGGCGAATAAATGCAGGTTCTTCTTAACAAATAATGCCGTTTCCAGTATGTACATTGCACCGATATACCCGAATTAAAAAAAAACAGATCCATGTGTGACAGTTGTTTCCTTCCACTTCATCCCAGATAAACAAACCACCACTAGGAAGCAGCGAAGGGCGGCTGTCTGGAGAGACTCTATCATGGGAACTTAAAATGTCTATAGGTATTATATATTTTATTAAAATTTGAATTGTTTTAATATTGTTGTAAATCTTAATTGTGATAATTATAATATGAAATATTGTAAATAATATGTGTAAATAATAATTTACATGGTAAATAATATTTTTTGTTAAATATTCTAATAATTGTGTAATTAATGTAAATATTTGAATTTCATTTTATTAAATTGTTTGAGTTGCGATCGATATCTATTATAAAAATGTAAAATGTAATATAAGTCATACATTCTATTATAATAATTATGTATGCACCTAAAATATTTGCACGCCATGAGAAATGGCAGACATGTCGTGAGCCACTCTTTCTCAAGACCCTACATGCATGAGTTTCTTTTTTTATTCTGTATGTATACACATGTTTGGGCAAATAAAATTTCTTATTCTTATTCATGTAACCGTAAAGATCCAATAATTTATGATCCTCAGCCTAATTTAAATAAATGACGTTAGATTTTGAAACAACCAACCGGTAATTGGACACATAATTGACAGGCAATTTCCTGGGGTACTCCGACGAACACACGCAATTTAAGAGGATTCAATTTGATATCTATACATATAATCAAAAAAGACTTTCATCTCCTGGAAATGTCTTTGAATGAGTGAAGCAATTTGAGTAGCATATGTAAATTGCGTAGTAGATATGTGGAAGATAGACGCGGGTCGAGAAACTTTGCTCTTTTCAAAGTATATGTGGATTACAAGTCATACAAATGAGACACTGGGGACGCACATTTAAGCGTATAAATTGCTTTTATGTATTGCTTTGTTCGGTAATTGAATATCCATTAGAAGTTAGGTAGCCAACATTTCGGTATTCTTTATGATGCATTTTGGAGAGTGTGCGTGGGAAATATTTTTTTTTTTAATAATTGCTTGTTTTAACTTTGTAATTGCTTGATCGCAATCCCGCCTGATGGTAAGCAGTGATGCAATCGTTGATGGTAAAGTGCGCTAGTTTAATAAGCCCATTTACTCAAAAAATTGAGTGAATAGTAAGGAAGACGGCAGTTGAGTGAGGTGATGCAATGTTTAACCTAGAAGGAGATTGATCTGAAGACCCTCCACGAAAACTCGAAACTCCCGACACAACAACATTTCGCGCCTCGTACCCGGCACACATCGCAACACAAATGCTCAGAACCGTCCTCCGTACGGCTTCACCAGACATGACAACACAAGAACATGACGAATCGCTTGGCGGCAAGACTTTGTCTGGTGGATGGTAACTTCTGCCGGCAGCCGATGGCGAAATTATGTCTTGGTGGTAGGCCATAAGCCTACCACTAAGACATAATTTCGCCATCACAGTTCCATTATCGGACGACCCGTCGTTTTTTTTTTTTTTTTACATAATACAAACTAGCGCTTGACCGCAATCCTGCCTGATGGTAAGCAGTGACGCAACCGTTGAGGGCAAACCGCACTAGTTTATTAAGAGCCTATTCACTCTAGGCTTGAAGACACTCAAATTGTAGTCCGACGGAAACACCGCCGCTGGCAAATTGTTCCAGTCCCTCGATGTACGCGGTATAAAGGAGGAGGCGAAACGCTTCGTCCGTCGTTTGGTGAGTATCCACACTTACGTTGTCGACACTGCTATGATCCGGAGGACCTTCGTGGACCTCTCTGCGACCCCGAGTTGGGGGCGCGAGGAGACGGTTTGGGGGCTCCTTAATGGCCCCGTGACCGTGGGGTCGGTCTCTCGGCCTCCAAAAATGGAGACCCGTCCTTGGGTTGCACCCTAGGGGTGCTGTTCCTCGGTCTTCGCACACCTAAGTCGACGCCGCGAGGGTGTGCCTTCCCTCCGGCGGTGGACGGTGTGCTTTGCTGTGTGTGACTGTAGGAGCGCCCGAAGTGTTTCACGACGCCCATGCGATCAAACCCCTACCAGGTTGGATCACGGGTTGCCCCCGTGAAGGCCCAGCAAGAGTCGATCAGCGACCGGACGTCGGCTTTTGTTGGCGCTCCGCTACAGTGGGTGATTACCCCGACCCCCTAACAGCACAACCAGCTATGTACAGTAGGCTGCGAGGGTACGGGGGGTAGTGTGTGTTACGAGCGGTTTGTAGGTGTGTGTTCCCCGCTCGTGTGGTATTCTGAGTGTGTGCCTGCCTGTGCAGTAGTGCATGTGTGTTCGTCGCGCGCATAGCGCCTGTATAAATACAGTCCGCAAATGCGCACGGCGGTGTCGTGTTGCGAATGTATAGTGTCTATTTTTGTCTGAGTAGGTCACGTGTATTTGTGTATGTGACCTACCCGGGTGTCAAATCCGGTGGCGCGACGTCTGCTATGAGGTCGCGCGGGAATCTCCTCTTATCGGGAGGCCTCGCGTGCCAGGGCGCAATTTCTTTGATGTGGTGGAGCTCGGAGGTGCTGGCACGCGAGAACATCCCCTTCGCCAGGCGGACGACGAAGTCATCGATGCTCTCGACACGCAGGTCCCTGTTAATTACTGAGTTCCTCACGTACCGGGGAGCTTTGACGATTTGACGCAGCGTGATGTTCTGCTGCGTCCGGAGCTTCTTCCTGTGCGTCTCGGCCGTGAGGGCGAGCCAAGCCGGGGCAGCGTAAGTTAGCTGCGGCCGCACGTATGTCTTGTAGATCCCCAGCTTGACTCGCGTGGAGAGGCGTGACGAGAACACCGGGCGCAAAAGGTTTCTGCTTACCTTTACCCGCGCGACGGTGTCGCAGACGTGCGGGCCCATGGTGAGCCGACTGTCGAGTGTGACCCCCAAGTACTTGGCGGTCCTGGTCCACCCGACCTCGGTCCCCATGAGCTGAAGGTTCGGTGGATGACGTCGGCTTCGTGCCGTGACGATTATAGCCTGCGTCTTACCTGCGTTAACTGACAGTCTCCACTTGCTGAGCCAGTCGGGAAGGTCGTCTAGTGCGCGCTGCATTTTAATGGCCGCGTGGTCGGCCGACAGCGACGTGGTTATATACGCGGCGTCATCAGCGTACAGTGCAAGCGTCGCAGAGTGCGTGGCGGGAATGTCGTCGGTGTATACGGCGTATAACGCAGGCGAGACGCAGCTCCCCTGTGGCACCCCCGCTCTAATGGGGCGTGTGCTGGACGACTCGTCCTCCACCGAAACCTTAAAAGTCCTGTCCTGGAGGAATGAGGAGACCACCTGTATCAAGCGACGGGGCGTGGTGGTCATGGTCAGTTTGTAGATGAGACCGGCGTGCCAGACCCGGTCGAATGCCTTTTCCATGTCGAGGAATACTGCCGCGGCGTACTCCCTCTTGTTTACAGCCGCTGTGAGTATGTGCAGTACCCTCGACAGCTGGAGCGTCGTACTATGTTCGGCCCGGAAGCCAAATTGTTCCTGGCGCGGCGTAATGTGTGGAGTTAGATGACGCAGCAGTAGCGCCTCGAACACCTTGGAGGTGGTGGGGAGGAGCGTGATAGGCCAGTAGCTTTCCGGCTTCAGTACGTTCTTCCCGGGCTTGGGTAGCATAATGACCTTCCCTTGCTTCCAGCAGGTGGGGAAGGTACCGGTGCGGAGTATGCCGTTATATAGACGTGCTAACGCCGCCACCGATTTCGGTGGCAGGTGTCTGAGGGCGGTGTTAGTTATCCCGTCCGCACCGGGTGCTTTCCTTGGTTTGGTGCGCCTTATTGCCCCCAGTACTTGGCCCGGGGAGAAAAAGAGTGGGTCTTCCTCTGGGGCTACCGGCGTCTTGAAGTACTCTCCAAGGTGCTTCTCAACTGCTGCGACATGGTCCAGGGCGTCCATTGGGTTTGGCGTGAATTGACGCTCCAGGTGTTTGGCGAATATTTCGGCCCGGTCGGCCGCCAAGTAGCGCAGCGCCCCGTCGCTGTTGCGCAGTGGGCGCACTGGGGCTGGGGTGTTCTTGAGGCGTCGGCATAGCCGGTGTACCGACGCCCAATCGCTGTCTGCTGAGTCAATGATGTTCTCCCAGCTCTCCGATTCATGCGCCCGTAACTCGGCCTTCACCTTGTCCGTGATACGGTTGAGCTGGTTTTTGATGGTAGGACATCTTGTATGTTGCCACCGCTTGCGCAGACGCCTCTTGTCGGCGATCAGGTCTGCGATGTGTGCGGGGAGTTTGTGGTAGCGCCCCTGCGTGGCCGTAGTGGTGCATGTCGCCGCTTGCAAGGCGTTCTGGATGCAAGCGGTGAGTCCCTCAGCCAACTCGTTCACGTCCATGGCGCTGGTGGTGGGCCGAGTGGGTGTGGTGGCCTCCAAGATCTTCCGGAATTTATTCCAGTCCGTATGTCGACGTGGCGCCGGATGGGCAACTCTGGTGGTGTGGTCAGATAGCCGGACGAGCACCGGCTGGTGGTCGGATTGCAGCTCGTCGTCCAGCACCTCCTGCGTTATCTGACAGGTGAGGCCTTTGTGTACGACGATGTCTAGTACGTCGGGTGAATGCGCTGGGTTTTCCGGGTAATGGGTCGGTACTTCCGGTCCCGACACGTCGTACCCCCTGGCCTCCGCGTCGACGAAGAGTCGTCGGCCCCCCGGGTTGATGGAACCACTGTTCCATGCCGGATGTTTACAATTGAGGTCGCCGGCGATGATGGTGGGATGCGGTGTTTCTAGCAGCGCGTGTATGTCGCTGGTGTTGAGTTGCTTCTTCGGTTGTTTGTAAGCTGCGTACATACACACGTGCCTGCCGGCGACATGCAGCTGCACTCCCAGTGCAGAGATGCTGCTGAGCGTTGGGGGCGGTAGCTCCTGATGGACGACTCTTCGTTTCACCAGCACCACCAGTCCTTGGGAGTGACGGCTATTGGTGTTGTTGGGTTGCCCATCCTTCTTGTACACGTGGTATCCTGGGAACTTAACCATGTCCGCTGGTCCCAGGAGTGTCTCGCTGATGAGCGCCACGTCGATATCTTGCTCCTGTAAGAGAGGACGGAGGAAAACGACCTTCTCCCTGAGGCCGCGGGCATTCCAATGTAGTATTCTCACCGGCCTAGACATTTCTATTTAACATAATAAGTTCTGTTATGCCGGTGAGAACAACTGGCACCGGGTCCTGGCCCCTGCTGAGCGCTAGCAGGATGTCCTGCAGGACCCGAAGAGCGGCCTCTATTATTGTGGGCCCGGGGTTGCCTACCCCGGGTGCGCCCGCCGACAAGGAGTGTGTTTGTTGTCTTTGTTGTGGTTTATTTGGTGGTTGCACGTGACTACGCCTCTCCTGAGCCGAGCTGCTCGGTGCGGGGCCGCGGACTGCCCGACTCACATGCGTCACTGGTCGGCGGGCGGGAGAGGTCGAGTATCGGCGGCTTGGGCGCTGCCCCTGCCTGTAGAACATAATCCGTTCTAGCAACAGGGGCGGCAGAGGCATCGGTCACGTTGGTCGTGTTGCGTGGGGCGTTGTTAGCCTGTTCTTTTACGTTGTTTCCGGCTTTGTTTCCACGCTTGCCGCCGCGTCCTTTCTTCCTCCGTCCTGAGGAGGTGGTGGCCGCGTTGCGCGCAGGTGGTTCGTTTGCGGCCGCCATCAGAGACGCCGATTGGGTCTCTCCTATCGGAGTCGGCTGTAATGGCCTCTCATTGGCAATATTCGACCGGCGTGTGTTGCCGGTGATGGCGACCGTGCCCGCTCGCTTATTGCGCACCTCCTTGCGCATTACGGGGCACCTTGTGTGGTTTGCGGGGTGCGCCCCCCCGCAGTTTATGCAGGTGGCGGGTTCCTCTCTCGGCCGCGGGCACTCTCTGGCCACGTGACCCCCGCCGCACCTGACGCAAGCGAGCGGTCTGTGGCACTGTTCGGAGGAGTGCCTGAATTGCTGACATCTGTGGCATTGAGCAGGCCCCCTCCTGCCACGCCACGCCTCAATCTTTACGCCAGGCATGCAGAGGATCTCCCTAACCTCGTAAATGTCCGGCAGTAGATCTGGTGTCTTTTTGATGACGGCGTGGAAGATGCAGCCGGGTCGTCCTTGCCGCGCCTTTATGACTCGGACGTATTCCGGCTGGAACCCCTGCGCGCGGAGGTCCTCCTCTATGTCCTCCGGCGCCGTGTCCGCAGGCAGCCCCCTTATGGCCACCTTATGGCTCCTCTCCGCTGGCAGTGAGTAAGAGAACCAAGGGATGTTCTCCTCTTTTTCGAGTACCGTCAGGTATCTCTGTATCAGACGATACTCGGAGTCTGACTTCGGGATAAATTTAACCCCCTCGCCGTATGGTCTGGCATTGGGTGCTCGGCCCAGCTTCTCCTTTAGGGCGCGGAAGTGATGCGCCCACTGTGGTAATTTCTCGACTACCAGTGGAGGGTAGCGTTGTTTTTTTTTTGTAGGGATTTATCGTCGGTAGACGTTTTTTCCCCGTCTACCGACGAAATATTTTTTTCCTCCGCTCGGCCAGGAGGGGCTGAGGGAGGGGGGGCCGCGGCGCCTATCGGTCTAGTAGGGACGTATGGCCCACGCGTCACCTCGGCGAATGAGTGCAATGACTCACCTGTGCAGTGTCTCTTCGCTTCTTCCTCCTGTTCGTCCGGGCTACGCTGTCTGCGTTGAGCGGCGCGGCGGGTAGGGAGAGTGGTCTTAGGTGGCAAAAACACTGAGCCACTTACCTGGCGGGTTCCGGCTATTACCAGGTTTGGCAGTGACGCGCTGGGTCCTCGATGCTCCAGGCTGGATCGGGTCGTCTGGGTGAGATCTTCCTCATCATCCTCGTCTTCGTCGCTCGTAGCATCCGATGACACTTGTGATACACTCTCATGATGCGAGAATCGCGATCTTGAGGTAGGCGATGCTGGCGCGGAGCCCCGAGGGGCTGGGGGGGACGCGCGCGGCGGCGGCGTTAGCGGCGCGCGCGGGCCGGGTGGTGGTGACCGTTGTACTGGTCCGCTCTGTGGGTGCATCGTCGTAGTCGTCGCGCGTGCAAACGGGACACTTGTTGTCTCGCCCACACTCAGTGCGCGGTCGCGCGCCGTCTCTCTCAGCAGTCTCGTCGGCGCTCCGTTGTCTCTTGAGACTTGTTGATGCGCCGGTGTTGGGATTATTTTTGCGTCACCCACATTTTTTTCGTAGTTGCCGAGTTTTGCTGGATGGGTTTGCGAAGCTCGGGCTTTTGATGCCGTCGGGTGTTTGGGTGGTCCCGGCTGGTTTCCCGTGGCTAGGGTTGGGGATTGTTGGACTCCAGATGCTCGGAGCCTGCTTTCCTCTTTGGATGCTCTGGTTGTTGTTGGCGTCGGTGAGGCGGGCGAGGCCATGTATGTCACCGTGGCTCGCCTGGTTCTGTGCTTCCCTTCATCCTTTTCATCCTCCCCACTATGGTGTTGCTCGTAGGGAGGGGGCTTAGGCGGAATCCCCGGCTGGGGCATTCCGCTAAGAGCGCGCGGCTGTCGCGACCCTGGCGTTGTTCAGCGCCGGATTCTCGAAGAAGGGTCCGTGCGACGATGTAGTAATATTTCTTCTTATTTTTTTTTTTTCCTTTTAATTTTCTTCGTTTGAGGCGGTATTACGAAAAAAACTCTCCACGATCCGGAGGAAGCGTTTCGCCTCGTCTTTTATACGGCGTACATCGAGGGACTGGAACAATATGCCTGCGGCGATGTTCCCGTATGATTGAAATTTAAGTGTCTTCAAGGCTAGAGTGAACAGGCTCTTAATAAACTAATGCTCCCTACCATCAACGATTGCATGACTGCTTACTATTAGGCAGGATCGCAAGTAAGCACTATTTTATAACGTTTAAAAAAAATCTAATAAAATGTGGGCAGAATTTATGATTTTCTGTTATCGAGGAAAATGTGTCTGATAGGGTGGTAGTATTACCCTTGTAATACAACTTTAAGAGCACAGATTTTCGAAATGAATGTTGGTTTTTTGAAACGTGTTCTTACTCTTTCTTTATTGTAGTTCACTATCCTTCTCTACACTAAATGTTATGCTGGAAGAGATCTTATAAAATGAACATCATTCATAATACCTCTGCCTTTATTCCAATTTATTTGGGGTATACACAATATGTTTTCTCGGTGGTAGGCAACAACATCAGCCGCCGGCATAAGTTACCACCCACCAGACATAGTCTTGCCGCCAAGCGATTCGTCGTGTTCCGGCATGATGTCTGGTGAAGCCGTACGGAGGACGGGTCTGAGCAGTTGTGTTGCGATGAGTGCCGGATACGATGTGCCTAATTTTGTTGTGTCGGGAGTTTGGTCGTGAAGGTTCTCCAGATCATCCTCTGGCACAGCATCGTTGGTCGTGTTGTTGGGTTAAATATTGCATCACCTCGCTCAACTGCCGTCTTCCTTCCTATTCACTCAGTTTTTTTGAGTGAATAGGCTTAATAAGCTAGTGCGCTTTACCATCAAGGATTGCATCACTGCTTACCATCAGGCGGGATTGCAGTCAATCACTAGTTTATAACTAAAAATAATAAAAAAAAATGTGTTATCTTCTATAACTATCTATTAGACGTCATCTCCCCCCTTTTTAACCATATTGTCATTCACACATTCCACTTGCCGCCATTTCATCCATCCAATGTTAATTCGGTACTTAATGGTTCGATCTATTTTGCCATCGCTTTGCACTAGTGAACCGAGATACCGAAAGTAGGAGCGGGCTGGGAGAGATGACCCTTGAAGCGCTATGACTCCAGAAGTAGTGAGATCGCCGAAATAACTGAACATGTATTCAGTTTTGTTTCACTGTTCAGCTAAAACAAACATCACTGTAGTAAGTTTACTTTTTCTTTTCTTTTTATCTGGTTACAAGTGTGTGCATAAAAAAATATGTGCAATTCACACGTGGTAGAAGTTAAAATCTCTAAATATTTTGGTTTCGGCTGCCGACAGAAGTTACCACCCAATAGACCAAGTCTTACCGCCAAGCTTTTTTATGTTTTGGAAGACAACAACACAAGCATAGCTGATAGTAATTAATAGTCAGTGGTATCAAAGGTTACGCAATACGTCTGAGCTACGGAGTTCTTTTATCAGAATTTTTGTCTGGATTTGTACAATAACGCAAGAGAGAGTGGATTGTAAACCGGCTTAATGTTTGGTGAAGCCATACGGATGACAGATCTGAGTAGTTGTGTTGCGATGTGTGCCGGGTACGATGCGCCAAATATTGTTGTGTCGGGAGTTTGGTCGTGGAGGTCTCCAGATCAATCTCCCTCTAGCGCAACATCGTTGGTCGTATTGTGGGGTTTAACATTGCACCACCTCGCTCAACTGCCGTCTCTCTTCTTTTTTACTCAGTTTTTTTGAGTGAATAGGCTTACTAAACTAGCGCGCTTTACCATCAACGATTGCATCACTGCTTACCATCAGGCAGGATTGCGGTCAAGCACTAGTTTATACTTATATAAAAAAAAAATGAGAGGAATGTAAAATTTTACTGTCGCTTTTTCATTTTGAATTTTAAGCTACAACGATGATAAATAATTTTTCACTTTAAAAATACAATGCAACATCGTATTCCCATATGAATATGTCAAGATTATCTGTAATTTCAAAAACAATATTGTATTTTTCCTTTTATTTCAAAATCCAACAATAAGCTGAGTTTATCAGTACTATTCCCATAAAAGCCTTAAGGGTTTATAGTCTGGAATACGACTGACATTTATGTTATCTACCGTGTATTGTAATGCTAACCTCAAGTGTGATTACTTTTATAACTGGATATTGTGGACCGGACTTGAACCTTGATCCCCGCTATCTTTAGGGAATCGAGAAGCCTCTATGTATATCTACAACATTTTTTTTTTTGTTTATGCGAAATCCGAAACACATGCCATTATTTTTAAGTAAAGAATCTATGTACAAAATTTAAAAAAGATCATCATGAAAAACCACAGAGTTATGAACTTGTTATGTTACTTGGTTTCTAGTCAGGTGCGTTGACCTGTGGCGTCAGCTGTAGCGCGGGCGTGCTCACGTGCCATATACTATGTACTACTAACGTACCAATTAATTTACAGCCTCCGTGGCGTAGCGGTGGCGGACGCAGCCGCTGCGCAATGTGGCGCGGGTTCAATCCCCGCACAGTGCAAGTATTTGTATGCATGAATATGAATATTTGCACTGGTCTGGTCGTGCCTCGGAAAGCACGTTAAGCCGTTGGTCCCGGTTGCCATACCAACATCTAGTCGCAGCCTTTACGGGTTGCTGGAGCCCTCAAAAGTCCAATAATTGGTCTAACTGCAATGCTTCGATGTCGCCTTCGGGTTGTGGAGGTCAGACGGCAGTCGCTTCACGGAAAATGTCGAAGTTTGTTTGTGATATGGCTATATCAGCAGTTGGACTGGTAAAGCGGACCCCAGACTCCAAAGCTGAAAAGGCTTCGGATGTGACTGGGATTAACGCTGTGATGATGATGAATAAAGCTGAAGTTTCTTTGCCTTTTTCTTCAATTGGATTTTTCACTAATATCTGGGTCTATGTACCTTCATAGATATCTTGGGAATATATTACATTTACAACAATACAGGGTAACACACTATTGCTATCAATTTTTTTTTAAATTATTATAAACTAGCGCTTGACTGCAATCCCGCCTGATGGTAAGCAGTGATGCAATCGTTGATGGTAAAGCGTGCTAGTTTATTAAGACCATTCACTTAAAAAAAACTTAGTGAATAGGAAGGAAGACGGCAGTTGAGCGAGGTGGTGCAATGTTAAACCCAACAACACGTCCAACGATGCTGCGCCAGAGGGAGATTGATGTGGAAACTCCCAAACCCCCGACCAAACTCCCAACACAACAACATTTGACACAACAATATTTAAAATTTGGTGGACACCGTTTACCTAAATGTAACGATACACATTTCCAGTTTCGTTCAATCCGCTTGTGGTAGACCTCGCTCTAATTCGTGATACATGACTAATAAGGCGAAACAATCCATAATTGTACTCTCTAATTAGGTTTGTTTTCATATTATTTATTACTTGCTTCTGTCCGTGTGAATAATTTTGTTCCCTCGAACTGCCCCGTCGCATCGCATCATCCACATCGCCTGCCAGCGAAATTAATTACTTCGTGTTCGATCATCATTGTCCCTTTTTAGGGTTCCGTACCTAAAAGGTAAAACAGAACCCTATTCATGAGACTTCGCTGTCTGTCTGTCCGCCTGCCCGTCCGTCTGTCACCAGGTGTCTCATGAACCGTAATAGCTAGAGAGTTGAAATTTTCAGAGAATATGTATTTTTGTTACCGCTATAAGAACAAATACTAAAAATATTTAAGGGGGCTCCCATACAACAAAAGTGTTTTTTTTTGCCGTTTTTAAGGACAGCGGGAATCCCACTCGCACTTGAACGGTTTTTATTTTTTGTTTTGCGCGGCTCCGGAGAACCCTGTCAAAATATGTAGACTGGTTTGTTTTTCAGTAATAAGGTGTGGATACACTGGAAGATGACGCATTGCAACTAATTGCTAATAAGCCGAAGCAGGCTTAAGTGAACGAATTTACATACTCGCCAGAAATTCAAAAACCGAGTAATTTCGTATGAATTCACTAATAAACCTTCATATTCAGAATGTCAATCGCATTAAATAAAACCGTAAAAGTAAAATTCTTGTAACATAATCTGTTAAAGCCTGCAACCATTCATAAATCAAGCACATTCGAATTTCCCGATTCTTTCCCATGTACTTTCTAATTACATATATCTGGCTTACATAGAGGTCTAGAGACTAAGCCAGAAAAACTTAGAAAAAAACAACAGCCAACTTGTCTCCGCTTCAACACTTCACTTATAGAGCAAGTAACCTCTATGATTTCTTCACCTTCATCAAAAAGAAGCATCATGGCGCGCGCCGGGCGGCAATCATAAAATTTCTATAAATCCATAATTACCCCTTGAATCCGACAACAAAAGTGAAAGGTGAACAAAGTGAATATTTTTGTGGAGGCACCAATCACCATCCGGAGAGTGCCGCGCTGTATATGTCAGTAAGTCCCTTCTATTCTATTATCCTACGTTTTTGCTTGTATGTAAGTCTCCCAGAAAATCGCGCCTCAGAAACGCAGTTCAATTGTCGAAGGAAATACCAACAACATTACAACAACAACAGGATACCTGGCTCTCACCCAGGAGGCTCGGGTTCGATTCCCGGTATCGGAAAAATCTTTTCTCGGTGGTAGGCAACAACATCAGCCGCCGGCATAAGTTACCACCCACCAGACAAAGTCTTGCTGCCAAGTGATTCGTCGTGTTCCGACATGATGTCTGGTGAAGCCGTACGGAGGACGGGTCTGAGCAGTTGTGTTGCGATGTATACCGGGTACGATGTGCCTAATGTTGTTGTGTCAGGAGTTTGGTCGTGGAGGCTCTCCAGATCATCCTCTGGCGCAGCATCGTTGGTCGTGTTGTTGGTTTAAACATTGCAGCACGTCGCTCAACTGCCGTCTTTCTTCCTATTCACTCAGTTTTTTTGAGTCAATAGGCTTAATAAGCTAGTGCGTTTTACCATCAACGATTGCATCACTGCTTACCATCAGGCGGGATTGCAGTCAAGCACTAGTTTATAACTAATAAAAATAAAAAAAAAAACATTATCGAACAATAAAAATTTGTTGTCAACAACAACAAGATGTCTGGTGAAGCCGTACGGAGGATGGGTCTGAGCAGTTGTATTGCGATGTATGCCGGGTACGATGTGCTAAATGTTGTTGTGTCCGGGGAATTTTGTTCGTGGAGGGTCTCTAGTTATTGATCTGGAGCTGCATCGTTGGTCGTCTTGTTGGGTTAAACATTACATCACTTCTCTCAACTGCCATCTTCGTACCTATTCTCTCAGTTTTTTTGAGTGAATAGGCTTAATAAGCTAGTGCGTTTTACCATCAACGATTGCATCACTGTTTATCGTCAGGTGGGATTGCAGTCAAGCACTACTTTATAAATATAACAAATAATGTGCTAACCTGCACTGGGCCGCGGGGCCAGGATCATGGCCCGATCCGTATTATCAAGTTTTCGCAGTCCTCGAATTTCTATCTTTCAACGAGTTTGTTATCAATGTGTGTATTATATATAAATAAACAGTTGAAAATATTCCTTAAAAACCTTTTAGGTATGGTGTTTCATAAGGCACTGTGTTGAGCTCTTCGTTATTCTTAATTAATATTAACGACTTGCCAGGACGCATAAAACATAGTCTTATTCACTGACGATATTACTGCCTTGATTAAATGTATAGACATAAAAACGTATGAACATGCGTAATTAATACTTTAACGGACATTAACTACTAACTTGATCAAAATAATTTAACGATTATCTTAAATAAAACTCATGCATTTTCATCAAAAGATGCTACACCCTTTTTTCTCTTGGAATCATCTTATGACCTTTCCCGATTTGGGCGGAGTAGAAGGGACTGCCAGACTTTACCTGACTAAAACCCATCCGTCTTCCTCCATTTGCCTATAGGCCCAAGGACATGGTACCACCAAATACTTTAAATTTAAATCACAAAGGACAAAAAATTGCAATACGGTATCCATGCTTATGGTACCTACAAGATAGCCTAAAAAAATATTAAAACAATTAAAATTAATTCGTGCCGCAAACTCTCGAAACGATTTATTTTGACCTTCCGAAACGGTAAAACAACATTTCGAGACCCTTTTTACAACCTCATCGGTACTTTTCGTACTTTTTTTTTCAAGGAAAGGAGAGAGGGCCATAATGCAAAGGGCCGTTCATCACAAAAGGGGAGCAGAGGGCGGGTCACAAGGCCGACGATGAGGCGACATGCCGTAGTGACGGCATCAAAATATACAGGGTTACTAATATTTAGCGGATTTAAATATTAAGGGGACAGTTTGTTGTGGTTTCAACGAAAAGTATGAAATTGTAAGTTGTTGGAAGTACCTATTTCTAGTGCTTAGATTTTGTCCGCTAATAGGGATGTGTCCAAGGTATAAAAATCAAAATAATAATTAGTCCGTTTTATAGACAATAAAAAAAATTAAGACACGTATTTTTATTTTGTCAAAATTACCAAAAACTATTGAGATATAGCGTATTAAAGTTACGGAGTGGGGGGCTAATTACGTCACGCCGTGGTATATTATGTACCACTTTCGGGCTTCTAACAACACGTAATGACTGTCAAAGATACACGAATGACAGCTGGGACCAACCGCTTAACGAGGTTTCTGAGGCACGGAGACACAATATCGGGGTTTAATCAATGTATGTTTTTTAGTATCTATACAATAAAGTGTCATCAATATCATCAGCCTCTACTCGTCCACTGCTGGACATAGGCCTCTTCCATGGCTCGCCAACAAGCTCGATCCTGGGCAGTTCTCCGCCAGCCACTACCAGCCACCTTTGTGCTGTGCTGCTTATTATTTAGCAAGCCCCTCAATTTTAATATAATTTATTATTGGTTTTAAATAAAGGGACAGAATTAAAATAAATTGAAATTATAGCAAACATGTCACCATACTACGTAGTTGAATAAGTACACGTTACGTTATTTGCCAATATTACGATAAATCTCTTTAGTTATTCTACTCGCCTAGTATCGTAATAGCCTACCGAAGGATGTGTTTTTCCCCATAACTTTCGGCGATGTAGAAATATGATTAAAAACCTTTCCAATATACTTCATACCATTCAAACAAGTCGTGCCCTTGATAAGTATACCCTTTCAGTTACACAAGGTATAAATTTGGAAAAAATGTAATATTTAATCTATTTATTATTCATGCATAACTCAATAAGTGTCCTTCAATTTTATGAGTCAATATTTCTCCTTTTTTCGCTGTCCCAGTTAATCATGTTTTATCGAATGTTGGATATCTCTTTTAATGTGGGCCAAGGCTGCCCTTTCCTCGTAAATGTCGTAAACAATCCGAGTAAAATAAGTCAAAACTAAGGGAAATTACCTGCATTACATTGTGGGGTCACAAGGATTTTGTTGAATGTGGTAGTTTTACCACAGCATGGAATAATTGTTTATTACTTAATATGGGCTAGGCTAGGCTCTTGAATGGCTTCGTGTGCAGTTTCTGGCATGCCATCGGACGCGTCCTCAGGTGGCGGATAGGGGAATAGCTCCCAGATATGGGGGTTACCGGTTTACCGGCGCGGACCAAAGCCAAACGCGGGGACCGCTTCTGCGGTCATGCGTGCGGCGGGTTGGCCACCACTCCAGGTGCGCTGACACGACCCGAACTCCGGGTTGCCGTCGGACAACCGGGGCTCCTCATTGAGAGGAGCTGGGGGCCCCGCTTGCATGCGTGCAAGCGAGTGGGGCTAAGAGGAAGGACACCTCACTAAAAACCCTTGGCTGCTGCGGCTTCTCGCACAAGAAGACGTACCCAGCCCGGCCCCTCCCTATGGAGGGACCATTGTGGGCTCGCTTTATAGGCGGTCATTGCCGGCGGGGAATTGGTAGCGCAGGCTTTTCCGGTTTCCCATGACCCCGCCACTAAGGCGACGTCGGTGTGCCGCTGTGGTTGTTGGTGAGTATACCGGTAGGCTATCTCCCGGGGAGTCCTATATACCCTTCAGGGATGCGTAGTCATTTTCCACAGCGATAAAAAAAAGGCTCTTGAATGACGACCACGTAGGTACCGGCAAGTGCAGCGTCGGACACTTACAGGTAGGCTGCGTTCAACCGTTCTTTTTGGAAATCCTTGGGGGAGGCCTATGGCTGTATCGCGTGAACCGTGACATTTAGACAGATATGTTTCACAAAAAATACTAAAACAAAATAATATTTTTTTTTTGTTTGAGCTGCACTTGCACACCCAGTGAATACTGATCAATATAGTAAATTAAACGTAACCGTTAAACGTAACGTTTTTTTTTTTATTTTTGATGACTTCCCATCCAAAATAAAAAAAAAACGATGGTGAATCAAAAATATAGAGGTCCACTGTTGGACAAAGGCCCTGCGTCTTCCGGTACGTGTCCGCCATTCCAGAATCTTACTGCCCCATCGGCCATCGGTTCTACGAGCAATGTGCCCTGCCCACTGCAACTTAATTTTAGCGACTCGAAGAGCTATGTCGTCACCGACATAGCTCTTCGAATCGCTAAAATTCATATTAAAGAGATCCGCAGAAGAACCAAAGTCATCTTTGGTTCTTCTGCGGATCTCTTCGTTTATGATTCCATCGCGCAGAGAAACTCCGGGTATACCAGAGCCATTAAAAACATTAAATTTATGTTTTGCTCGATTGTGGCTAATGCACAGTAAACTCTGATAGCGAGATGTAGAATCCGTGTGACGTCAGTATAATGCGTTGTTCGCATTTGACGGCGTTTGTACCGCTACAGTAGAATACAGGCCTAGAAAAAAGAAAGGGTCTGAGTGACCTGCTCTTGTCCTGCGACCATGTGAATTGGGTTGTATCCTAAAAATATTGAACACGTATTTTTTTTTTCTTTCATTCAAATACTTAGGAAGATATATTGATTTAAAATGTCGTATAACATCACGCCCTTATACAAAATATACCACGGCGTGACGTAATTAGCCCCTACTCCGTAACTTCAATATGCTATATCTCAGTAGTTTTTGGTAATTTCGACAAGATAAAAAATACGGGCCTTAATTTTTTTATTATCTATAAGACGGACTAATTATTCTTTTGATTTCCATACCTTGGATACACCCCTATTAAGGGTACCAGACGTTTTAATTCAGAGCACTATACATTGTTAACCGACTTCAAAAAGGAGGAGGTTACTCAATTCGACCGTATATACGTTTTTTTTTATGTTCGTTCGCGCATAACTTCGTTGTTTATGAACCGATTTTGATAATTCTTTTTCTGTTGGAAAGAAGACGATCCCAAGGTGGTCCCATGATAAGGACATCAGGGGTTGATGGTGGAAGACCAGAGACAACAAGGGGAACTTTCAAAAATTGCAGGGGCGACTAGTGCATTTCTTAGCATTTTCATTAAGTTTTTTAAAGCACTACAATTGAATAAAGGTCTGGAGTAGATCTGATGATGGATCCGGGAGACAGTCGAAGGAACTCCTCAACAATTCACAGCAGCTACCTTGTGTTTGAGCTCTATTAATTTGTATTGATAAGAACTTTACACATAGATGGGTTGTGACTGTCATAAGAGCTCTGATGATGAACACAGAGGTCAGTTCCGGGAACTCCTCAACGGTTTACAGTAGCTACTTTGTGGTTGGACTTCATTCATTATATTGATGAGACCTTTACACCCATTGGGATAAAATAATGGTCTGCAGTAAATTTGATGATGAAGACCATAGGCAGTTGAGGGAATACTTGCGGGTAAACATTAAAGTAAACAAAATTACGTCGTTTCCCAACTATATTTTCACAATAAACACATATATTTTAACAACTAAAAAGTGTAAAATAAAAACTTTTTTACAAAAAAACAACCGACTTCCAAAAACCACTACAAAGTGAAAAATAACTAATTTCGGAAGTCGGTGTCAAAAAACGAATATACAAAACCAAAGACACCGACTTCCGAAATTAGTTATTTTTCAATTTGTAGTCGTTTTTGGAAGTCGGTTGTTTTTTTGTAAAAATGTTTTTATTTTGTAAATAAAGTAAGATAAAACGAAACTAATTTACAAATTTTCTAAGAATACATATGTAGATATGTACCTACAGTCTTCTAATTCCTGTTAAGGCAAAGAGCCAGCCCTAACAGCTGTAAATGTTTTATGTGTTGAATATCTGAGTATTGTATGTTTTCGATAAAGCTTATAATGATGTCTAGGTGGTAATAAAAAGAGGGGTGGAAGAAAACACCTATAATATTTTTAAAAGACACAAGGGTTTTGACGTCCTGGTTGGCTGAGAGAATGAATATTTATTTTTTATTACAGGTAGTTATTCCGGATCTGACTGTTCGAAAAAAATAAATAAATTAGTTGACAAGATGCATGAACGGAATACAGTATAAACTTACAGGAGATAATATATTAATCAGTGCGCAAATTGTAAATATGAATTCAGTATGCTTCTAAAAAACTTAGTGCAGAAATTTTTATGCCACTTAATTCCCCCATCCCCGTTCCACCGTCGGACGACCCGTCGTACGGCGAGTTTCCACCCTTACGTTGTTAACACCAGTACGATCCGGACGAAGCGTGTCGCCTCCTCCTTTATACCGCGTACATCGAGGGACTGGAACAATTTGCCAGCGGCGGTGTTTCCGTCGGACTACAATTAAATACATAAAATAAATAATAATAGTCACACAGATTGAGCTAGCCCCAAAGTAAGTTCGAGACTTGTGCTATGGGATACTAACTCAACGATACTATATTTATAATAGATACATATATAGATAAACATCCACGACCCAGGCCAATCAGGAAAAGATCGTTTTCCATCATGACCTGGCCGGGGATCGAACCGGGGCCTCCACCTCGCAGGCAGGCGCGAGGCGTGTTGACCACGCGTGTTGTAGAGTGAATAGGCTCCTAATAAACTAGTGCGCTTTACCATCAACGATGGCGTCACTGTTTACCATCAGGTGGGATTGCAGTCAAGCGCTAGTTTATAATAGATAAAAAAAGACTATAGAAAAAAATGCTCCTTCATAGAATAATAAACTATCTAAGTGCTCAAAATATGGAACAACCGATATATTTTTTATAGCCGACGAAATATTTTTACGGTCAGGGAAATCAAATCTACCTACGATCATGATGGATAGATACTCCATATGCTGAATAATTCATGCTTACAGACTGAACAAAATCTGCGGTCCGTTAGGCGAGAACTAAGACAAACTCTGTACAACTAGTACAATTGAGCGTTTATTCTATGAAACCGATTCACACAAAATTTTTATTTTTTATTTTTTAATATGGCATCTCGTAGTTGACCTTGAGAGGCCGGTACTACTTAACCGGACTATCCTGTGGCTGCCTTAAGTGAATTTAAAGCCTCCAGCCAGGGCTACTAAAAGCTAAGCGACTACACGCTAAGGGCACCCCCTGTGGGGTACGAACCTCGGCTTAGGGTGTCGCTAGAAGAACAGCAAGGGACGGCTGGATCGAATTTTTATTTTTATTTCGGTTTGATGACCGCGGCGTTTCCTAGTACTAGCTCTGAGAAGAAACGTCCGAAACAAACTCAGAGGTCATAGTTGGGAATTTATATTTACTGGCTCAGCTGCGGCGCGGGCTGGCCTACATCGGACAAGGGACGGGGGGGGCGATTACTACGTTGAACGCGTCGCGTCGGACCTCGGCGGCGAGGTCGGTAGGTCGGTTTTTTGTGTTTTGTACTAGTGGCCCTATTGGCCTCTTGGAGGAGGATAATGGGGTCATCAGGGTCGGTGAGAGCATGCCTAGGTCGGCGAAGCTTGCTAATTTTGGAGGGGGAGTAATTTACTGCCGCGACAACCAGAGGGTTGTGATGTACAGCGGCTGTGTCAAAGAAACGCTTGGAGAGGCGTTTCATGAAATGCTGGATAGTGGGGATTTTGAGATCTAGATGGAGGATCTCATTTCGGACGAACCAAGGGGCGTTTGTTGCTCTGCGAAGAAAGCGGTTTTGGAGTGTCTGCATCCTATGGATATGACTGGGCTTGGCGTGTGCGAAGACTACACAGGCGTATGTCATGATGGGGATTCACACAAAAATAATTCTTAAAGTACTTATACTAACAGCGGTAACGAAACCATAGCGCGATCTAATACGACGCCAACGCCATCTATCGAGAACATGAGTCAACTTTGGACACTTATTGGATTAATGTTAGATCGCGCCGTGGTTTCGTCACATACACACATCAAAAGTGTCTAGGGATCAAGCATTTTTATGCGGATTTCTTGAGATTGAGATGTGGCTTTGTAATAAATTTATGATTTTATAAATTTATATGGATCCTTTTTGGTGCATTTCATAATTTGAATCAGGAACTGTGAATCAAATTCGAGTAAAAGATGAAAATCAGCTGTCAATATTTTCCCTATAAAAACATACAACGCATTGAAGACATTATTAGTGCTACTGTTTCCCTACTACTGATTAAAACCAACGTTATTATGGAGCGGCGACGTCATTTAAGCAGGGAAGAAATGCTCAGAGCCGTGGGAATGATAGAAGCTGGTTCCCGGCAACGTACTGTGGCTTTAGCTCTGAATACAAGTCAGAGTGTTATCAGTCGACTTTGGACACGTTACCGAAGCACTGGTACCGTGGCTGAGCGCCATGGAGGACGGTATCGCTGCACCACACGGAGACAAGACCGATACATTCAAATCTTAACTCGAAGAGCTCCAACAATAACCGCCATGATGTTAGCCGTGAGGCTTCATCACTCTTCAGGGAACTTAATTAGCGACCAAACAGTCAGAAACCGCTTGCATGAAGTGAACCTTCATTCCCGAAGACCGCTACGGGTACCACCTATAGCAATGCACAATCGTAGGATTCGATATCAATGGGCTCTTGAACACAGAAATTGGGCAGAAGAACAATGGCGTTTCGTGTGCTTTTCTGATGAGTCTCGTTTTGGTATGAGACCGGATACAAGACGTATACGACACTGGAGAACCCCTGGACGCCAACAGCGATTAAAATCCTGCCAGGAAGTCCATCCTTATAGTGGTGGAACCATCATGGTATGGGCGGGTATTTGGATCGGCGGAAGAACTGAGTTGATTTGGATCAGAGGCAACCTCAACGCTCAAATTTATGCTGAAACGATTGTATCAGACGTCATCGTTCCTCTACAAGTGCAAATCGGTCCCTTATTTCAGTTAATGCATGATAATGCACGACCGCACACCGCAAGAGTTGTAAGACAGACTCTCGCCGCAGCTAACATCAATGTCCTGCCCTGGCCTGCTCAGTCGCCAGACTTGAACCCGATTGAGCAGGCATGGGATATGCTACAGAGAAGAGCTCTGCCGAATATGGAGGGTATCCAGTCGCAAGAAGACCTTTTTTTGTTGTTGCAACGAACATGGGCGGCCATTCCACAGCGTGATTTGGATGAACTCATTTTGAGTATGCCAAACCGATGTTCTTGTGTTGTTAGTGTTCGCGGTAGAAACACGGATTATTAATTGTTTAAGTTACCCAATAAAATTTTAGAGAAAACTGTTATTTCAGTCTTTTTTTCGAACTTTTGTGTTAGTGGTTCAAATGTCAAATATCCCTATATTAGGAAAATGGCAAATTTCTTTATTAATGCAAAGGTGACTTGGTTTATCGTTACTGTGACAAACGAAAACACTTTATTTGATGAATCCTTAAAGAAAATTTTAATTAATATCAATCAGGAGAAAAGTTATTGCAAAAATATATGTTGATCCCTAGACACTTTTGATGTGTGTACAATTTTGTAGACAGACTACAGTTTACGTAGGTAATAGTAAAAATGTTCATCTAGTTGTGTTTAAAAACAAAAGGAATGTTTATTTTCGACCTAACCTTCTTCAGAAGGAAACATTTTCTTTTTATTTATTTTTTTTAATAATTATAAACTAGTGCTTGATTGCAATCCCGCCTAATGGTCAGTAGTGATGCAATCGTTGAGAGTAAAGCGCACTGGTTTATGAAGCCTATTCACTTAAAAAAAAATCTTAGGAATAGGAAGGATGACGGCAGTTGAGCGAAGTGATGCAATGTTAAACCCAAGACCAACACGACCAACGATGCTGCCCCAGAGGGACATTGATCTGGAGACTCTCCACGACTAAACTCCCGACACAACAACATTTGGCGCATCGTACCCAGCACACATCGCAACACAACTGCTCAAACCCGTCCTCCGTACGGCTTCACCAGACATCATGCCGGAACACGACGAATCGCTTGGCGGCTAAACCTTGTCTGGTGGGTGGTAACTTCTGCCGGCAGCCGATGTTATGGCCTACCACCGAGAAAAATTTGCAGTACAGTAAAATAGCTTTGAATACTCACTTCTCTACCCATTCATTCAATCTCGAAACGAGAGTTCTCAGCGTTCGCCAGCTCTTCACTGTTTAAATTTCTACCCGAACTTCAACACTTAACTTTGTTTGATAAAATAGAGTTAATAAGACAAACCAGTAATTTAAGTAAAATTTTGTAGCGGTGGCCTAGTGGTAACGGCCGTAGCTTACAAGTTGTAGGTCGTAGGTTCGAACCCCAGCAGGCGCTTTACTTTGTGTAAATTATTACATCACCACTGCTCTCAAAACGGTGAAGGAAAATAACGTGAGGAAACCGGCATGACCTAGAGCTAAAAACTTCGAAGACATGTGACATCTACCAACCCGCACTGGGCCCGCGTGATAGATTACGACCCACTCCCTCTCACTGAGAGGAGGCCTGTGTCCCAACAGTGGGAACAATATAGGCTGATTATGTAGTAAAATTTTAAGGTAAAAATTACGGAGTTTTCTTCTCGACGTAGTACTTAGAGGTTAAAACTGCAGCCGCAACCACGTATCGTTGTTAAGAAGCTGATTCTGTAAAATAGTAGTTGTTCCGTAGTTTCCGTAGTCGACAGCCTCCGTGGTGTAGCGGTAGCAAACGCGGCAGTTGGGCAGGGAGGCGCGGGTTCGATCCCCGCACAGTGCAAATATTTGTATGCATGAATATGAATATTTGCACTGGTCTGGTCGTGGCTCGGAAAGCACGTTAAGCCTTGGTCCCGGTTGCCATACGAACATCTAGTGGCAGTCGTTACGGGTTGTTGGAGCCCTCAAAAGTCTAACAATTGGTCTAACTGCAATGCTTAGATATCGCCTTCGGATTGTGGAGGTCAGACGGCAGTCGCTTCACATAAAATATCGAAGTTTAGCGAAACTCAGCAGTTAGACTGGTAAAGTGAATCCCAGACTGCAAAGCTGAAAAAGCTGTGGATGCGACTGGGATTAACGCTGAGATGATGAGTAGTTAGTTGTCCGTAGTTGATGTTTGTTTCATTTTCTTCAGAACGTCACAATACAATAGAATATTCTTTAGAATACAATTAGAAATTAGCTCTTACAATTAGTAATTAGTTAGTTATAAGATAGATATAAGAGATTTGTTTTGTTTTATAAGAAACGAGCGTACCATCAAACGCAAAGTTTGAAAGTAAATATTCTATAAAAAACCAAAACTAGGTAAGCCGCCAAGCGTTTCGTCGTGTTCCGGCATGATGTCTGGTGAAGCCGTACGGAGGACGGGTCTGAACTATGTGTGCCGGGTACGATGTGCAAATGTTGTTGTGCTGGGAACTTGATCGTGGAGGGTCTCCAGATTAATCTGCCTCTTTCTCAACATCGTTGGTCGTGTTGTTGGGTTTAACATTGCATCACCTCAATCAACTGCCGTCTTCCTTCCTATTCACCGAGTTTTTTTGAGTGAATAGTGGCTTAATAACCCATCGCGCTTTACCATCAATGATTGCATCTCTGCTCACCATCAGGCGGGATTGCGGTCAAGCACTAACTTTAAAAAAAGAAATTTAAAAAATACAAAATAATACTTATATTAAGAGCAGACCCGACACTACCTTACACATCAATCATAAGCAAATGAAAAAATTATAGAATTCTATTATCTCACAACAACTCATTGCTAGCTAGACGCTACCAGCAGTACTAAGTTTAATAATAGGTACACGGTATACGTATGCGCGGAATGCTGGGTCGTGAAGAAGACGGATGAAAACAGATTACATACAGCGGAGAAGAGTATGTTGAGATGGATGTGGAGTTACGAAAGTGGATTTAGTAAGAAATGAATACCTATATAGGATGGATAAGTATTTGAGATGGGGCGGCAAGTGTAGCTGTCTTAATTAAACTACAGGAAAACTGTCTTAGAGGTCGAAAACAATACGAAAGCCATAAAATATAGTAAGAGTACAACTACTTAAATCATGTTTATTAGATCTTTAGGAACCTATATTATGCTTCAAATAAATAACTCTTTGAGAAATCTTGAAAATAATGGACAATATTTATAAAGACCTTTTTTGTGTCAAACGATCTTGTTTCGTAGAAGTGTACAAATAAAAAATCCCATAAATTCAGAACCTCCTCCTTTTTCAGAAGTCGGTTAAAAAGTGTATTGCTTTGGCAGTCAAAGCAATACACTTTTTAACGGACTTCTAAACAAAAAAGTACTAAACGTTAATAAAACCTTTTTTACAAATTCAACCGACTTCCAAAAAAACACTACACATTGAAAAATAACTAATTTCGAAAGTCGGTGTCTTTGGTTTTTGTATATTTGTTTTTGACACCGACTTCTAAAATTAGTTATTTTTCAATTTGTAGTGTTTTTTGGAAGGCGGTTGTTTTTTTGTAAAAAAAAGGTTTTATTTTACACTTTTTAGTTGGGTAAGTACTATGCATTCAGTTGCATCCGGTCAGACTGGAAGTTGACGCAAATATAGTTGGGAATCGACGTAATTTTGTTTACTTTAATTTTTACCCGCAATTTTGAAGAATTCTCTCGACTGCCTATGGTCTTCATCATCAGATTTATTACAGACCATTATTTTAACCCAATGGGTGCAAAGTTTAAACATTATAAATGAATTAAGTCCAAACACAAAGTAGCTACTGTAAAGCGGTGAAGAGTACAGTCACAACCCATCTAGGTGTAAAGTTCTTATCAATACAAATTAATCAAGCCCAAACATAAGGTAGCTGCTGTGAATTTTTGAGGAGTTCCTTCCACTATCTCCCGGCTCCATCATCAGATCTACTCCAGACCTTTATTAAATTGTAGTGCTTTAAAATACTTAATGAACATACTAAGAAAAGCACTAGTCGCCCCTGCGATTTTTGAAAGATCCCCTTGATTTCTCTGGTCTTCCGCCATCAAACCCTGATGTCCTTATCATGGGACCACATATAACAGACATCAAATTATAATAGAGACAAAAGCCTAGTACTCAAACATGGAAACTTATAAACAATGTTGGCCTGATGTTAGAGCCAGAGTCATAGACATCATCATCATCATCTTAGCGTTTATCCCGCGGCTTTCCCATTGGAGCCCGGGGTCCGCTTTCCTGCACATTAATTCTCCTCCATTGCGCGCGATCTTTAGCATCCTATGGTAAGAGATTGTTGGCACGCATGTCATCTCTTACAAAAACAAGCCAGCATTTATTTGGTCTACCCCGCTTGTTCTTCTTTCGGCCCGGCGGAGGCCCCATGGCAAGACATTTGTTGTTTGCGTAAGACGTGGCCGTACCAGCATAGGCGACACGAAGACTGCCACGGATGCGGGAGTTCCTGATGCGGTCAACTGTAACGCTTCCTCTTTAGTTTAAATAAACTCAGGGTGGCTAACTCCACCCTTACCCGGCAGTTACAGTACATTTAACTATGTAAATACTTGGTAGCTAGGAGCATTAAATAAAACAATAAATGGATACAATTACAAATTTATTTTATAATTACCCTGTGTCATAAATATATGACAAAATAATCTCCTAACTTACCTAGTCGATTTCCTGACTCACTCCGTCTCGGGTCGGAGTGGGACAGGGAATCCACATGAGACAATTCAGCAAGCTCAGGGTCGCTTGATCACGGCTCAGTCGTTACAAAAGTATCTCAGGTTATGCACACAATATCAAGCCAATAGCCTACTTACATGCAACCTGTTGGAAACCCACTCTCACTCACTAGATACATCAAAACAAAGAAACAAGGACAGGGAGTCTAAATGTAATGATGTAATTCCATACATCCACCACAGCCTATTCATTTCTGTGCCATGCAACTCCTGCTTGTGCCGCTCAAGCACATGCCACGCCTTACTGCCATTTAGAAGAACAGGTCATAACACACAATATACCGACCCGAGGCAAGGACTAAAAGCAAGGATTTAAAGGTGGTCATGTATACATGGACCGCGGCAAGCGTAGGTTTACTTGGTCAAATGACTCGTGCGGCGTTATCCTTACTAATATTATAAACTAGCTTTCCGCCCGCGGTTTCGCCCACGTGGAGTTCGGTTATATCGCGCTTTTTAGATTTCCCTCGGGAATTTCAATTTTTTCCGGCTATCAATCAATTCAATAGTTACGGCGTGAAAGCGGAACAAACAAACAAACTCACTTTCCGATTTATAATATTAGTAAGGATGGACTTTTAGTCTAACCAAATCAATAGTGGGACGAAAAAGATCAGCCAGTCTTGAAATTGCAATTTGTTTAGCAACTATTTATTTTATATATTGATTCTCACACTGGAATTTCTCCAATGCAGCTAAAATCACTTCACGTGCTGCATACGCGGTGGACATTGAACGAGTGGCGGTCGATCATGCTCGCTCATGCAGCCTGCAATAACACAATTTTCTACATTCATTTAAAACTCATTTATTTTTCAAAGTAAATACATTAAAACTTAAATAGACCAGCAACAGCAGAATAAAATACAATCCCAACTTTAAACATTTCCCATTACGATGAAAGCTCCAGGCACCATACAAGAAAATTAACCTTGAAAAGTTACCCCAGTTTCGACCTTAAAAGACACCACGTATTCGTACAGTTCACTGTCGCCTAATTTACTAAACAGAGCGAAATAAACAAACAATATAAGTACCCTAATTCCGCCCTTAACGATACCTTTTACGTCATCAAAGCCCAACTTTTCTCATAAAATCGCTGTGACGCATACGAGTACACAGTTAACGATATTTCATCCTGATGTTTACAAATGTTTGCACTTGTCTTAAATTACACGAATATTATCTCTCATTTATAGCCATCTATTCACTCATACGGAACACCAAAACACATGGTTTTATTTACATAGCCGTATTAGCGGGGGCCTTTTAACCCGAAACCGTCGACATGCGACCAATGTAACTCATCAAAGTATCTACTAATTAACCAGAAATTGCGGATATTAACATTGTTTTTCTGAAAGTTACATTCTTCACTAAATCCAATACCATTGGCGTGCGGTATCCTTGTATTAAAATATTAGTTTTATTCTGTGTGTATAGTTATTACTTTACATAATTATACTCTATCAGCGCTCTTTAAGCGCAGCGTCGGACGCCCACCGACTAGGTGGTCGGATGATCTGACCAAAATCGCAGGGAAGCGCTGGATGCAGGCCGCGTCTAACCGCTCTTTTTGGAAATCCTTGGGGGAGGCCTATGTCCAGCAGTGGACTTCATGTGGCTGAGATGATGATGAATAAACAGAATAAACATTCAAAGCGGCAACATTTTTACCATAGAGTATTGATATACTCTATGGTAAAAATTTGCGCCTCTTTGAATGTTTATTCTTCTTCTTCTTCTTCAGCCTATAGATGTCCACTGCTGGACAAAGGCCTCCCCCAAGGCTTTCCACGCCGACCGGTCTTGTGCTGACCGCATCCATCGGCTTCCCGCGACCTTCACCAGGTCATCGGTCCACCTTGTTGGGGGCCTCCCTACGCTGCGTCTTCCAGTACGTGGCCGCCACTCCAGAACCTAACTGCCCCATCGGCTATCGGTTCTACGAGCAATGTGCCCTGCCCACTGCCACTTAAGTTTAGCGACTCGCAGAGCTATGTCGGTGACTTTGGTTCTTCTGCGGATCTCCTCATTTCTGATTCGATCACGCAGAGAAATTCCGAGCATAGCTCTTTCCATTGCCCTTTGTGTGACTCTGAGCCTTCGTATGAGGCCCATTGTGAACGACACCGTTCAATGTTTATTACTTTCTGTTTACTCTGTGGGCATCATTAAAATACAGTTGTTGTACTATAAAACTTCTGTTATTTTAAAGTAAATTCCACTTTATTCAATAACTCTAACACCTTGATTACCAAGTTAACTAAATTTAAATTCAGTGCCTATTTTTAAAAAAGAAAGAAAGATAGAATAAACCGTTTATTCAGCATATACTTAAAGACACACAATACATCTAGCATAAATATACATCAGGTAGCAACAAATAAAAATCAAAATATAAAGTGAAAACCCCGATTTAAAAAATAACAGCAAAGTGTGCCTTGCGGCTGTATTAATAAGGTTCTTTCCATTTTATTAGGAAAAGAACGGAAGACAAACAATTATGTAGTCCTGTCAAATTAGTCAGCGCCTGACGTACATTGACATATTTTAAGTCGCCATGTTTTTACCATAGATGTAGGATTCATTATCTATGGTTTTTACGGTGTAAACTGTCAATGGCTATTGAGAGGCTATTGGCTATTGGCTGGCTATTGACAGTACTAACCTAAGTAATAGATTTTTATCTTATATCCTTTCTTAACGAAATATAAAGACAAAAGGTGCATTGAATTTCAATTTAGTTTAGTTTAGTCTTAGTGGAATAGTGGTTAAAACACCAGCCTCTCAAGTATGAGTGCGCGAGTTCGATTCCAGGTCAGGCAAGTACCAATGTAACTTTTCTAAAGTTATATGTACTTTCTAAGTATATCTTGGACACCAATGACTGAAGGTGAAGGAAAACATCTTGAGGAAACCTGGACTTTAAAAGTCTGAAATCGCCAACCCGCATTGAGCAAGCGTGGTGATTACGCTCAATCTTTCTATGTATGAGAGGAGACCTGTGCCCAGCAGTGCGACGATATAAAAGGGGCGATGATGACGATGATACTTCTTTTTCTTCATCTCTGCTGGACACAGGCTTGCCCCAAGGCTTTGCACAATTTCTTTCCACTGTCTTGTGTTGCTCGCACCCATCGGCTCGACCTTCACCAGGTCATCGGTCTACATTGTTAGCGGCCTTCGTACGTCTCTTAACTCTGTTTAACGGTTTATTAGAGACCATCAAACAATGCAACAATCACCATCAAACTGAACAGTTTTCTTCATGGAAGTAATATTATATTCCCGAAAACTGTATTAAACTGTCTCAAAGAAAACTTCAATTGACCTAAACTAAATCATTATTCGCAATGAAGAACTATTCCATTGGCTGGTCTGTACAAAATCCCTTAAATTTGAAGGTTTCGTCGAATACCCTTGTATTTGCATCTCAATCGTAAACATTCTACATCAAAGTCATCATCATCTCAGCGTTAATCCCAGTCGCATCCATAGCTTTTTCAGCTTTGGAGTCTGGGGTCCGTTTCACCAGTCTAGCTGCTGATTTTGGCTAAACTTCGATATTTTCCGTGAAGCGACTGCCGTCTGACCTCCACAACCCGAAGGCGATATCGAAGCATTGCAGTTAGACTAATTGTTGGACTTTTGAGGGCTCCAACAACCCGTAACGACTGCCACTAGATGTTCGTATGGCAACCGGGACCAACGGCTTAACGTGCTTTCCGAGGCACGACCAGACCAGTCAAAATATTCATATTCATGCATACAAATATTTGCACTGTGCGGGAATCCAACCCGCGCCTCCATGCGCAACGGCCGCATTCGCTACCGCTACGCCACAGAGGCTGGCGTAATCTACATCACAGTAACACCTCCAAATCACCGCCTTCGACAACTTTTCAACACGTGTTAACGTCACAGAAGTAAAGCCATTACCACGTCACAAGTGCTATTAAAAACACAATACATTCTCCTTTGAGACGCCCACGGCGAAACAACTTTATGGCCGCGGATTTTACGTCTCCCGATTTAAGATCATTGTGGGATGGATCTGTGGGGTACTTTTGTGACACACTAAGATTAGGTATAGCCTTCGTTTTGACAATTCAACGACATTCATTCTGTTATTTACTTTGTTGAGATTAGACATATCGTTGAAAATGTGCAGTAAGCTTTCATCATCATCAGCAGCCCCTACTCGTCCACTGCTGGACATAGGCCTCTTCCATGGCATGCCAACAAGCTCGATCCTGAGCAGTTCTCCGGCAGCCACTATCAGCCACCTTTTTGATATCGTCGCTCCATCTCGCCCAAGGGCTCCTACACTACGTTTGACGAGACGCGGTCTCCACTCGAGGACTCGTTTACCCCAACGGTTGTCGGCCCTGCGGCATTTGTGACCAGCCCATTGCCACTTCAGCTTGCTAATCCTCTCAGCTATGTCGGTGACTTTGGTCCTCTGTCGGATAACCTCATTTCTGATGCGGTCCTTCAGAGAGACACCCAACATAGCCCGCTCCATAGCTCGCTGAGCGGCTTTAAACTTATGGACTAGTCTGACCGTTAGTGTCCACGTCTCGGCTTCGTAAGTCATGACGGGTAGCACGCACTGGTTGAAGATTTTAGTCTTCAAACTTTGGGGTATGTGCGACGAAAATACCCGACGAAGTTTAAGTTTACTGTTAGCTTTAAAGAGCTTTATTTTTACTTTCCAATCTACTTAATCGGATTCAGCTGAATACCAGTATTTTATATGGATCGACTGCATATTTGACCTCTATAACAGCGACCCGATAATCGGGGAACCGGATTATATCTACTATCAAGAAATAGAATAGAAGATATACTATCAGAGACTAGAATACCTACTCTTTATTATGAACAAAATATAAATTAGAGAACATATATATGAAGATTTTAGATAGGGTGACACAATGGACTGTCTTATGGAATCTTTTACAGACAACTTTTGGGTGGAATACCACGGAGAAAGACAGATAAATGATGTGAATGTATGTAATGTATGGTGATCCCAGTATTTGGAGAACTTGTTCTGGAATGTTTACATTGATATTAACAGAAAAATTTAAACAAAACCGTGGGAAGCAGGGACGTGTAGGTAGTTAAATTATTATGTAACACATCCCCTTGACTATTCAAGAGCAATCAAAGTCTTCTGAAGCGTATTCCATACGAGAGGTTCCAAGAAAACGGTATTTGTTCTAAGATCCGATCACTGCCAAGCCATGAACTGACTTCAAAGAAACGGGTTCTCTTATGGGAGCCTGCGGGAATGTTGAGCATCTCTATAATATAAGGATCTCTTGGAATATCCGCTCGAGATATTTGCAGGATATTCAGAATGTGCAAATAATATGATTTAATTTAACAAAATGGTTGAATTCTTCAAAGGTACCCCTATGTCATTCAATCTCTTGAGCCTTGACTGAGAAATTCCTGACCGAAAACCCTTTTTATTTATTTTGAATGGATAATCATCAAATAACCTCTCTCGCTCTAGGCGGAGTGGAAGGGCCTGTCAGACTTTTACTGACTAAAACCCACCTGTGCTTCTTCATTTGCCTGTGCGCCAGATCTATGGTTTATTTTTTAACTAACCTGAAACCCTGACCCAGGAGGCATTGGTTTTCGTGGATCCCGTCACTATATGCTGAAATCTCTTTGAGGTGCGCGTGAAACACAACGCGTCGTCGACCCATATCTGGTACTTATATGGTCTGGTACTAAGCCCGCACCTACGGTGGCCGGGAGTTAGGTGTTGTCTCCCAACCAGGACGTCTCCTGCGGCTGACCGAAAACCCTTACACGAGGAATGGAATCCAGGCATTTCCTTTCAATGTCAACTATAGTAGATAAACATATGGTCTCGTAGACTTTTTTGTAGGCATTTTTAAGCTCTACAATACTGTACTACATTATTTTGATCTATCTCATAGGGTTCAGTCAGCGTTTGCAATGTAAGCTCAAAAAAATGGGTTTATTCGGCGACATGTGTTAGAAACCTCAAAAATTATCAGTGATCCTCTTACATATCATGTATGTTATATACATAAAAACCTTTCTGTTGAATCAATCTATCGATTAAAAAAACTCTATCAAAATCCGTTGCGTAGTTTTAAAGATTTATTCATACATTCAGCGACATAGGGAAAGTAAAAGTGACTTTACATTGACATTAAAATAAACATACAACCCTGAATTTTCGCTCTATTATCACCAACCTCTGCTTTTTAAACACGATTCTAACAAAATATTTCCCGAAAGTAATGTTTGCAGGAAAACAACGTTTGCTAGGTCAGCTAGGGAGTTCATATCATTGTTTATTTTTTAAAAGTGTTAGCTGTCACGCCCTTTATGTGTGGAGGCTTTTATTTGTGGATTAAGCTTTGTTGGTTTATTGGTGTGGTTAGCTGACATATGGTTTTTTTTTTTATATATGTTATAAAAGGCGGGATTGCAGTCAAGCACTAGGCTTGACTGCAATCCCGCCTGATGGTAAGCAGTGATGCAATCGTTGATGGTAAAGCGCACTAGCTTATTAAGCCTATTCACCCAAAAAACTGAGTGAATAGGAAGGAAGACGGCAGTTGAGCGAGGTGATGCAATGTTTAACCCAACAACACTACCAACGATGCTGGCCCAGAGGGTGATTGATCTGGAGACGCTCCATGACCAAACTCCCGGCACAACAACATTAGGCACATCGTACCCGAAACACATCGCAACACAACTGCTCAGACCCGTCCTCCGTACGGCTTCACCAGACATCATGCCGGAACACGACCAATCGCTTGGCGGCAAGATTTTGTCTGGTGGGTGGTAACTTATGCCGGCGGCTGATGTTGTTGCCTACCACCGAGAAAATGGTAAACTTAATTTAATGTTCCATGTTTTGTGTTAGTTACTTTACATGCCTCGCATTATATACAGTCAGGTGTTTTCTAATTGAGCAGACAGCTGAGCTGCTGGGGAGTTTGTTCTGCTACTTATTCTTCCAAGCGAATGCACTAGGGAATGGTGAAGGGCGGGCATTTTGGGGGCTTGTCTTTTCTAATTTTGATGTTGAGCATCATCATTAACCTTTTTTATCTTCCCACTGCTGGGCACAGATCTCCTCTCATACAGAGAAGGATTGAGCGTAATCACCACGCTTGCTCAATGCGGGTTGGCGATTCCAGACTTAAAGTCCAGGTTTCCTCAAGATGTTTTCCTTCACCTTCAGTCATTGGTGTCCAAGATATACTTAGAAAGTACATATAACTTTAGAAAAGTTACATTGGTACCTACTTATCTGACCTGGAATCGAACCCGCGCACTCATACTTGAGAGGCTGGTGTTTTAACCACTAGGCCACTACGGCATTTGACGACAATTTTGATGTTCGAAAAGTGCTAATTCTCAGCCTAATTTGAATAAATGACTGTTGGTTGATTTTGACTTGTCTTACTCACTAATGAGATGCATAATGATCTTTTTTGTTAACGTTAAATTAATTGTAGATGATGCAATCGCTGATGCTAAAGCGCGCTGGTTTTTTAAGAGGGGACTCCAGTGGTGCTTTCTCTATAAAAACGTATTCCGCCATTTTCTTCGTGGCTAACGCTTTTAGCGCAATTATTTTTTTTCTGAAATTTTACGCCGTGATTATACGTGCCCCTATCATTTGATTTTTTTCGAATCTTAATTAATAAAAGAAATACGACATTTTTACCGTGATGTTCAGATGACTATTAGACAAACGTGATAAGTTTTTGACAAAAAAGAAAATAATAGAAGCATGGGTATAGTTTTCCTTTAAATTTTGATATAAAAATAATTGAGATCTGTCGCGTTTTGAAAAAGAAAACAGCGGAATACGAAATGTCTTTTGGTCAACGTTTTTGTAGGTAAAATCAGCCTGAGCTGCAACTGTCCTTTTTGCACTTTACCGGGAGAGGTTGGAAGCAGCGCGGCAGCAATAGTTTCTTCAAATACTATTTTCCAAATTTCTCGGCACTGGAGTCCACTCATAAGAGCCTATTCACTATAGCCTTGAAGACACTTAAATCATAGTCAGACGGAAACACCAACGCTGCCAAATTGTTCCAGTCCCTCGATGTATGCGGTATAAAAAACGAGGCGTATCGCTTAATCCTGATCGTAGTGGTGTCAATAACGTAAGACGAGTCGTCCAGTACAGTAGCTCCCAGTAATTCCGTCATACTGGTCAAAATGTCAGTCACCCCATGGAAAACACCAAAAGGCAACCAGCAGCATCTCACGATCTGATTTAAAGTCGGACCAAACATTGTTGAGAAAATGTTGAAATGAAAACCTAAAATTTATTAACTTACGATAGGTATTCAGAACTGGAACTGTAGTGGGCTATTGTTTATGGTCACGACTTACGAGTTGTCGTATGATCGAAGCCCGATACTTTATTTCATTATTAAAAGTGATGTTGCAGGCAAAGGTCTACTCTGTCCACTTTTTCTGTTTAAAGCTGCTAAAGACTAATTCCTGTTGAACACGGACGTTTTCGTTTCTCTTAATTATTTCATCACTATTCGCAAAATCATTATCATCATCATCAACCTTTTTATCGTCCCATTGCTGGGCACAGGTCTCCTCTCATACCGAGAAGGATTGAGCGTAATCACCACGCTTGCTACCAAAACGGGTTGTCGATTTCAGACCTAAAATCCAGGTTTCCTCAAGATGTTTTCCTTCACCTTGTAATCAGTAATTGGTGTCCAAGATATACTTAGAAAGTATATACAGTATGTTAACTAACAGAGGGCGTTCCCGTTAACCCGAAATAGTATAGCATACATACATGCTAAAAAAAATATTTCCATTCGAAAACAAAATGTTTTAAAATTTTTTCCAATACGAAAATATTCAATAAAAATTTTAAATTGACATGTAAAAAAAACACACTGTACACACGAACATGAAAGACGGCAACGCCGCAATTTATTTATACATGACGACTACTATTTTGATTTAAAACAGGAGGTTTCAAATTTATTTCCAATTAGATTTTTTTTTATTCGGATTTTTTATGCTTATTTTTCTATGCTGATATTTTTATTTTAATCTATTAATGATATATATTAACGAGTTTAAGGGAACGCCCTCTGTTATTTAACATACTGTATAACTTAGTCGTGGTAGCCTAGTGGTCAAGTGGCAAAGCGATTCGTCGTGTTCCGGCATGATGTTTGGTGAAGCCGTACGGAGGACGGGTCTGAGCAGTTGTGTTGCGATGTGTACCTGGTACGATGCGTCAAATGTTTTTATGCCGGGAGTTTGGTCGTGGAGGGTCTCCACATTAATGTCCCTCTGGCGCAGCATCGTTTTTCGTGTTATTGGGTCTAACATTGCCTCGCTCAACTGCTGTCTTCCTTCCTATTCACTAAGATTTTTCAAGTGAATGGGCTTAATAAACTAGCGCGCTTTACCATCAACGATTGCATCACTGCTTACCATCAGGCGGGATTGCAGTCAAGCGCTAGTTTATAATTATAAAAAAAGAAATACACCAGCCTCTCAAGTATGAGTGTGCGGGTTCGATTCCAGGTTAAGCAAGTACCAATGTAACTTTTCTAAAGGTATTTGTACTTTTGCAGAATAGTGATGGAAAATATCGTGAGGAAACTGCTACATTCTAAACCTAAAAATTGAAGACATGATGTACTAATCCACACTGATCCCGCGTCTAGAATTACAGTTCTCTCTCTCTAACCGAGAGAAGACAGCATTATAAGGTGATTATGCTTTTGCCACACACTACAAATAATCCACTACTGATTATGATGTATCACAGCAAATTACGCTAATTCATTCACGTCTGCGACCTACTTTCAGTTCAGCAGGAAAGCCCTAACTAATTCACACTTTTAACATCAATAAATATCGTTAATATTCTCAATGAAACGCCAACGATAATCGTAATCGCGCACTGAGCCGGCAACAATATGCCAAACACCATTTAAGTCATTAATAACTGTCGTAAAACGGGAAATTTCAATGGGCATCCCATCGTCGGGCCGGTTATCCGTTAAATAAATTTTATTCGTGTGATATGGCGCGGCGCTTGGGCGGGCGCCGGCCAGACGCCCCAGTCGCCGCCCGCCGCTGCTACAGCGAAGACGCACGCCGCTCCGTGCACAGCCGCGCTAATTTTACACGCCAGTTACTCTCCTCTGCCACATACCGTTGACCTGATAGTGAAGTGTGACCGTACAGTGCTAGTGAGTCGCAGCCCGCTCCTGCACCTCGCCTCACAGTGAGTACCTTCACAAACTTTGACGGCTACTTATCTCAATCATCCGTCGAGCTTACGGCCATTTTATACGAACGTTCAACCTTGAGTCGTTGTCAGTATTTTGGTCATTGTGACTCGCGACTAGCAGCTGATCTTATGATTTTTCTCTGACTCCGCGCGGTTCAGCGTACCACAAAAATAGCGTGGAAGGAATTTCATTAATGTATCGGGCTGCAAGTTTTGTTTGGATTAGTCTAGAGCGATTAATATTGTGGTAGTTGTATGAAAACATGAACGATATTCGTGTCAAGGTTTGGACACCTTGTTATATTCACGTTAACGTCCAGACACGTCGTAAAGTGCGAAAAATGAGATGATTGCCTGTTTGAAGCCATTACGAGATAATAAAGTTTATCTATTTTTATTTTGGAGTTTTTTACAGGTTTGAGAATAAAGGAATACGATTTAATAGACTCTTAATGACTCTACCAATGTATAAGTACACTTACATTCTTTAATCATTGCCTAAAATGTTGAAAATTTTTTTTTCAATTTATGTATGTATAATATAGGTATGTATGTAATCGTTGGCAATGTATGAGATTCAGTTAGCTATTTGAAATATGCAAAACATAATATTTTTATCATGAGTTAACTGGCCAGCATCTATGTTATATATTTCACACTTTTAAAGTTCTGATATAATCGGGTTTTAGTCACGAACACAATAATTTACGACGTAGTTTTATAGCTTCTGCTACACATAGATAAATGTAGTAGAATATATTAAGACACTATTATTAGGATTTAATTAAAAATCATAGAGTCCCTGCATCTCACAATTAACTAGTTATTCTAGCACTCGTTAACTGTTACTGAATACAGAGTAAAACATGGAATAGAACAGAATACTCTTTATTATGTACACTATATAGATTACAGAAAATAAATATATTTTTTTTACAAAGGGTGACACAATGGGCGGTCTTATCGCTAAGAGCGGTCTTTTACAGACAACCTTTAAACAACAACCTTCAAAAATCATAACGAGTAACTATTATGGATACATACAAAGAGAAATATGGAGCTATTTCTTACTACAATCTTTTAGTTGTAATACTTTCCAGACTATGTAGTTAGTAAGAGGCTAGATATAGGTCACAGGTTCAAAAACCCTAGAACCTTATGCGACTTTTCTCATGCGGTTATACGTCTTGATTAGCTAATCTTAAAGAAGATAATCTTCAGACATCTTTCACTAACGATGTATAAAAAGAAAATTATTCTATTATATGCTATAGGCATCTTGTATTTTGTCAATTTTAAACGTTGATTAAAGTTCAATAATATTCAATTAAACGTCTTTATAGGTACCTGTTTACCCTTGTGGGTAGTCGGAAAGAGATAAAAAAATGTCTGTTGTTCAAAATCAATGTTCTCAGTAGGTATGAGAAGAGACTTTCGCTCTGAAATTTGACGATAACTTACAAGCCTGCGCTACAAAAAACAAGAAAAATTATTTTATCCATTAAAACTGAAAAGCCTAATTTAATTATCAATTATAATTTATATATAACCATCTACCGTAGCAGCATAATATATGTATAATTAAACTGAAATTACTCAATTTGTACTGAACGAATTGATTTTCCATTCCTGAATGAACTGCTTTTGTTTTACAACGTCGTTCGTTCAATATAAATTGTAATTACTTACTATTGCGTAGTAATTACTCCCTTCTAATTGAACCAGCGTTCGCAATTAGTAGTTTACGGATTGTAATTATGTGTCTATGAAGTGAATAATGCATTTTCTTTATTCTTATATTTAAAATATATCATCGAAATAACTAATAGTTTTATGTCCTGAAATTATTGAGGAATAGATATTTTAATTCTCTTGATAACATATTAATTGTGGCTGCCTAGCCTCTATCTGTAATTTCACTCGCGATATGTTACAAACATCATTGAATGAATTTTTTTGCTCGGAAACAGAATAAAACAATTCTGGTGTCTGGCAGTGAAAAACCCGTGGGAAAAGGTTCAGTCGTTTCGGAGATTAGCCTGAACAAATAGAATAAGAAGAATATACAGACAGACAAAACTAATAAAAAGTACCGTATATATACCTACTTTGATATGCATTTAGTAAATAGCTGCAGATCGATTATATGACAATCTGACATCGATCACTTATACTCTAGATACACAGTCTCGAACAAAACTCTTATAAAAAATGGAGACATGTATTAAGCAGTCTAAAGTAGTCAAAATAAATATAGAAATCAGCCTTAAGTGCAGTGTATAAAGTTCTTATCACAAAGCAGTACAAAAAGCCATTATTTTTTACGACCGAGTCTGATATCAAACCAAATTCAACCGAAAAACGCATGCATTAAAGTCAGAATTATAAAGTAAGTACTAAATGAAAGAAGCACCCAAGTGCTGCATTGTGCGCTTGTTTAGTTCAACTGTTTTTTTTTTTACGCTGATTGTGAATCTAGTGTGTAAGTGATCGATGCAATCTGACAATGAAATTCAGGTGAAGTAAGCTGTCAAATGATAGCTTCACCTTAATTTTAACCGTAAGATGTTTCCGATCGGCTGTAACAAACAGACCTGACAGTAATGTGTTTTGACATTACAAACAAACATTTCAATTTTATTAATTTGTATGAATGACTTTGTTTCAATGGTAGGAAAATACAAATTGAAATGTAAAAGATTTGTCCCTGAATTCGTTTGATTTATAATCTTCTTCATCCTATAGAGTCCACTGCTGAACAAAGGCCTCCCCTAAGGCTTTCCACGATGACCGGTCTTGTGCTGCCCCATTCATCGGCTTTCCGCCACCTTCACCAGGTCATTGGTCCACCTTGTTGGGAGCCTTCCTACGCTACGTCTTCTGGTCCGTGGCCGCCGCTCCAGAACCTGATAGAGTCTATAATAATCATTTATTTATGCAGATTACATGCGGTTCATTGTGTTAGTAACAATCTTACTTAGCCTATATTGGTACTTAATAACTGAAACAGTTTTTGCCCGGACCGCTAACGCCCACACAAGCGGTCGATCTTCCCGGGCCTGGGCGGCTATCGAATGCAGAATGATGTTGATGGTATATTTCGAAGTTTAATTTATTACCGCTACCAAATAGTTTACCCATTTAATATCCATTGGCTAAATGTATTTTGGCTTAAACAAAACCGGCAATTGCATAACGATTGGACTAAGAATGGCTATTGAATGTCTCCCATATTTGTGCGTCCCGATGCAGCACAGGGACTTACAAGTCGAGTCATGGTTTCAAAAACAGTAAAGCGATTTACTTTGTGTAAATGTTGTAATCACCGCTGCTCTTAAAACGGCAAAGGAAAAAAAATATTGGTAGGAATGAATCCAACATGTCTTACAACCAAAAAACGAAGACAATGGTACGACTTTTTGTTCAAAACTAAAGTAAATATGGATCCAGTGCTTATTTTTTCTCTCTAGTTCACTAAAAAAACGTCAGAAAATAAAATATTAGCGTAGTCCTATCATATTAAGATACTCTGTATACAGTTCAGACGGCATTAAAATCATGGCTACGAAAAATACGTCGATTTACATCAGGCGCAGACTAATTTGACTGGAAGGATTAAACTAATATTTTATCTTCTGTCTTTTTCTTAATCAAATAGAAAGAAAAAGACGCATAGAACTTAAATTTAGTTTAGTACGTGAACTAAATATTCGACGTCCAATCTACCAACCCAATACCTAGTAGGTTTTTCGCCGCGTACCTGCACCGGTTCAAGTTAAAAGACAGTCCAGCCTGCGTGTGTGACACGGAGGCCACGTAGACTATACAGCACTTACTATTGGAATGCCCGAGGCACAACCGCGCCAGATACGACCTGGAAGTAAGTACTGATAGGACATTGACGGAAACAACTATATCTGAAATCATGGCAGATAATCACTCCAGGCCGTATCTGGAGCGGTTCTGCCTCCAAGTCGCTAGGATAGCAATTAAAAGAAATAAAACAAGGTAGGCGGCACAGCCGGCGTTGCTGGCAAGAAATGTATAATATAGCATGTAAGCAGCTGAAAGATAGTGAATAAGTTTAAAATAAGACAATATGACAATGTAAATATAAGGTGATAAAAGAACATTATGTACATAGATATAAGACGAAATGTGTATATGAATAAAAAGATGACAAGAAATGGGAAAAGAGCAACCCGTAAAAGATAAAAAAACCGCAAAAAAGTACATGCGGAATAAAAATAAAAAACTGCTGAAAAAATAAACAGGCAAAAAAGATTTCTTGCCATGCAAGAAGGGTAAGGGCGGAAAACAATTATAAAAAAAAAATACCTAGTAGGTTAGTAGATATCATGGAGCAAAGTCATCACATCGATTGACGCTACCTCGTGATGTGACCACGACCTTGATGATATCCCTTTTCCTCTCAAGATGTCAGAAGTGGGAAACAATAATGATTATGTTATGTAAGTAGAAAAAGCCCTATGTAATTGGTATTGTATTTTCAGTTGTGATTATAACATGCTTGAAATATGAATTAACTTCATAAAAGTACTAGCTATTTTAAGGGATCTACTCTGGGATTTTTTTTTATAAATTATAAACTAGCGCTTGACTGCAATCCCGCCTGATGGTAAGTAGTGATGCAATCGTTGTTGGTAAAACTTAGTGAATAGGAAGGAAGACGGCAGTTGAGCGAGGTGGTGCAATGTTAAACCCAACAACACGACCAACAATGCTGCGCCAGAGGGAGATTGACGTGGAGACCCTCCACGACCAAACTCCCGCCACAACAACATTTGACGCATCGTACCACAACTATATAGTACATACATCGCAACACAACTATTCAGACCCGTCCTCCGCACGGCTTCACCAGACATCATGCTGGAATACGACGAATCGCTTGGCGGCAAGACTTTGTCTGGTGGGTGGTAACTTCTGCCGGCAGCCGATGTTATGGCCTACCATCGAGTAGCCTATGTCCTGTTGCAGGACATGGAATATCAATGTGCCAAGTTTTATCAAAATTCGTGCATTCGTTTTAGCGTGAACGCGTAAACAGAACAAACAAACTTAGTTTCGCATTTGTAATAGTACTTATCTTAATAAGTTTGAATCCCGTGAGAATATCAGGATGAAAAGTATTCTATATGATAATCCTGGTTATGAACCATCTGTGTCAAATATAATCCAAATTCGTTCTGTAGCTTTTGCGTAAAGAAGTAATAAATATAAAAACTGTGAAATAAAATGATATCGTTTATTATGCAATTAGGATCACTGATCACTTTTAAACGTCATATTTTTTTATACTAGATGGAGACGGCATTGCCTAACCGACTACCTCTGAGAAGAAAAGCCGAAATAAACTCAGGGATCATCGTATAGCATTATTAAAGCAGTAAAGGATCAATAAAAAGGATCTAAACATATTTTTTAACACCCTTGCTCGTAAAGCTGATGTAATTCCACCGGTTTTAAATATGTAAAGCGGGTCATAACAAACGCGTGTGTTATCAAAGCAAATAGTTAAGTTATAGTCCATACAAATTCCATAACAGCATTATTTTCCATTTCAAGTGAAGGAACTGATCGCCGCCGCACGACTGGCGCTGCGCGCTGTTCCATATTTGAAATGGCAAATAATAATACTAATGGCGGAAAAGCAACAGTGTGCATTCACAGATTGAGTTTATTTAAAATGAACAAAATATAAAATACTATTTTTTCTGTTTCCTCGCAAGTGTGTTAAAAAACGTCGTAAGATATATGTGCGTATTGGTTATAACATGCTCGGCTCAATTACACCCTCGCCTTCGGCTCGGGCTGAAATTCCGCCTCGCATGTTATAACCATCATTACGCACTAATATCGTAATGTACTATTATATTTATTTTAGAAACGTTCACTAGGGATTTCTCGTGGGTGCGTTTATAAACATTTAAACTCACATACCTATACAAATAGCCAGACTCGCAACAACTATCTGTAAGCCATACAAATATTTGTCCCGTGCGAGAATGGAACCCGCGACACACAGCGTAGCAGTCGATCGTTGAGCCATTGCGCCAACCGTGCTGTCTCTGATCTAAACCTAATAGAGGCATTTGACCTGCAGTGATACAATACTGTCTAGTTGAGTAGATCTACACCAAAATAATTAATTTCAAATACTCATCAACATGTCAGCGTTAAACCTAGTCGCATCCGAAGCTTTATCAGCTTTGGAACTTCGATATTTTTCACGAAGCGACGGCCGTCTGACCTCCACAACCCGAAGGCGATATAGAAGCATTGCAATTAGACCAATTATTGGAGTTTTGAACGCTCCAACAACCCGTAACGACTGCCATTAGATATTCGTGTGGCAACCGGGAGCAACGGCTTAGCGTGCTTTCCGAGGCACGACCAGACCAGTGCAAATATTCATATTCATGCTTACAAATATTTGCACTGCGCGGGGATCGAATCCGCGACTCCTTGCGCATCGGCCGTGTTCGCTACCGCTACACCACGGAGGCTGCCAATTAATTTCCAATACTATAGGGAGAGATTAGATGAATCTCTAATCCATTTCATCCATAAAATAAATCTCCCATTCCTCCAATCACAGTACTTAAGAATCGGGGTGATGGATGGCCATCAAAAGCCTTAGAGCTGTCACTGAGCGGCGGAAATACACGAAGTGTTTCGTTTATCATCGGCGAAGCTTCGTGAGCGTTCAGTAACAAACACCGCTGCATAGATTTACCAGGTTGTGGCGACGAATGGTGGACGGATATTACGTGCGCTGTGGATGTTTCCGGATATCTACAACATGGTCAGGATAGGATGTGGTCAGACAACGTGGATTTTTTATTATTTTTTTATTTGTAATTCTCAAAACTGGTGTACAATCATGCATAAAAAAAAAATCATAACATAATACATCTGATTGACTCCTACTAGATGTGAATCTAACATGCACAGGTAAAATAAACCACTTAGGTGCTATTAATAAAAACTTACAAATTGATAAAATTTGAGAACAAAAACAAAATAAAATCTCAAAAACAAAACTAAAAATAATCGTAACATAAAATTTTTTAGTTTAGCTTTCATTGAGGCTATAGAACCAGCAAAGACATCCACATCACCACTAATAGAGTTGGCAAAAGAAAGCATGCGGCTTATGGGAGAAGAGTTGCCTATATTAGTGGTTCTATAAAAACTGATGCTCAATTTCTAAACTTTTCTTTTGTTTTGTTCGTGTTTTGGTAGTGTTCGATACGTGGGGTGAATTCAAATGGTTACAAACCATTTGAGCTGCCGTCATGAGAGTTTGTACTGGTTTTATAGAAGGAAAGTGTAAATTTACGACGGAGGCACGTCAGCTGTCACAGGCGTGCCCCGCTGTCGATATTTTTTTTAAATCATAAACTTGCGCCATCCCTCTTGATGGTAAGCAGTGATGCAATTGTTCATGGTAAAGCGCGCCAGTTTATTAAGAGCCCAGGCAAAGAGTAGCCAGCCTGTCGGTGTTCTATAGGATGCATTTTGGAGACTGTGCGGGCGATTTGACTTAATTCCCCCATCTCTGTTCCGTCATCGGATGTCCCTCCGTACGGCGAATATCCACCCTTACGTTGTTCACACCACTACGATCCGGACGACGCGTTTCGCCACGTCTTTTATGCCACGTACCTATATCGAGGGACTGAAACAATTTTCCAGCAGCGGGGTTACCGTCTGACTACAATTTAAGTGTCTACAAGGCTAAAGTGAATAAAAAAGAAACCGTAGTCCTGGCGCACAGGCAAATGAGGAAACACGGGTGGGTTTTAGTCAGTAAAAGTCTGAATCGCCCTTCCGATCCGCCCAGAGCGGGAGAGGTCATTTGATGATTTTCCCATCCCAAACAAAAAAGAAAAGGCTAAAGTGTTGGCTCCTAATAAACTAGCGCGCTTTCCATCAACGATTCCATCACTGCTTACTATCAGGTGGGACTGCGGTCAAGCAGTACTTTATAATTAAAAAATAAAGAAACAAATAAAGGTTTTCTTAATAATGATCAGCTAGACCAGCTACAGTTAGCCCCACGACCAATGTAATTCATTATCCAATCTTTTCACCAAACTTATTCACCTTTCCACAAGAGAAAAAGTAGAAAAAGAGGGCCATTTCGAGAGAAATTAAGTTAATCAAAGCTACATTTACAATCAAGTTGGGCTGACCTTAGCGTCAGTCGTAGTCGTCTAGTTAGCACAATACAGTCTAGATTTTAGCTGTGAACACCCTTTAATTAACTTATTGGATTTCTGTGGAACTGTTGCTAATGATTAACGATTTAATTAATAGTGCCGGAGGAAATAAAGACTAAAAGGAACTTATCGATAAGTAACTTTACGATAGGTATTGAAATATCGTTACGTTAGATTCGCGGTAATAGAAGTGGGTAGTGAGCTCTAAGCTCTTTACGAGCTTGCAGTAGTATCAATTGTAATCATTTTAAAGTCTGTTGCTAATCCATTGCTCCAGATGTGGAAAAATGTATCAGCTCAACAACGTAAATCATCACCATCATCATCATTTCAGCCAAAAGACGTCCACTGCTGGACATAGGCCTCCCCCAAGGATCTCCACGATGACCGGTCCCGCGACCTTCACCAGGTCGTCGGTCCACCTTGTCGAGGGCCTACCCACGCTGCGTCTTCCGGTGCGTGGTCGCCACTTGAGAACCCGTCGGGCAAAAGTTCTACGGGCAATGTGCCCAGCCCACTGCCACTTAAGTGTTGCAATTCTTCGGGCTATGTCGGTTACTCGACCCGCACTGAGCAAGCGTGGTGATTACGCTCCATCCTTCTCTGTATGAGAGGAGACCTGTACCCAGCAGTGGGACGATAAAAAGGTCTAAGATGATGTCGGTTACTCTCGTTTTTCTGCGGATCTCCTCATTTCTGATTGAATAACGTAAATAACGCAAATGGTTTTGAACTGTCAAAATTAAATGCATTGCTACTGTTAGTGCGTTATGTAACTTATCCCGAAAGATGCGTACATTAAGCTAAGATTTGGCATATGGGAGGCAGGCTTACCATATCATTTTAAAATCACAGAGCACAATCCAAGTTAGAAAGACTGTAGTTTTTTTTTATCTTTATTTTAAGAGCTTTGTCACACAATGATAATGTCGCTCTGTAATACAGCTACATGCTAAGTACAAAATTCAAAAAACATCAAAAACACTTTCGTCACCGAGCCTCCGCCCGACGGCGCAAGCCAACCTCGACTATTTTGTAAAGCATCCTTGCTTTATCAGATAAAGGAAATGCTAAAAAACTGTTGCATGCTCCAACCTCATTAGACCTTAATCCGATTAATACATGTCTGATGTCCGCGTTCCGGTCGAAAGACTGTAGTTAGTATATGGAGATTTTTTCTACATGTAAACGACGTGACCTGTCTTTCCTGCACGAGGTTGTTAGTTCAAATCCGGGAAAGTATCAATGTAAATTATTTGATTTATATACTGATAATTTTATGGACATTATTGACTGCGATGAAGGTAAAACATCATGAGGACATGTGGACTTTAATCCTTACTAATATTATAAATCGGAAAGTAAATTTGTTTGTTTGTTTGTCCCGCTTTCACGCCGTAGGTAACTACGGAACCGATTGCTTTGAAATTTTGCAGACGGAAAGTTAGAAGTTCGGATTAAATAATAGGGTTTCTTTTTATCCCGGAAAATTTTTATATTCCCTAGGGAAATGTAAAAAGCGCGAATAACCGAATTCCACGCGGGTGAAGCCGCGGGCGGAAAGCTAGTTCGAAATAAAACTGAAAACGTCAACCTGCTTTAAGCAGGCCTGGTGATCGATGCTCATGCCCATCTGTTTGAGAAGAAATCTTTACCCATTTTTCTTCAAATGATCATGATGATGGGAAATCATCAAATGATCTCTCCCGCTCTGGGCGAAGCAGAAGGACGTGTCAGACTTTTACTGACTAAAATTCACGCGTATTCCTTCACTAGCCTGTGTTCCAGGCCACTGTCTCTATTTTGAACTACCAGCAGCCCTGGCAGAGAGGTCTTTAACCTGTAGTGGGACAATAATAGGCTGGAATTATTATTATAATAAAGTGTTGAATAATTTTTGTACGGCTTCGTGTAGATGACACTTAACGCTTCAACGTGTTTGTCGTGAGAGCCATGACCGCGGCAATAATTTAATAACCCAGTAATTAAGGTAAGCTGCACAGTTTTACGTGTTAATTAATGACTTGATGAAAATGTACACAAAATTGTGTTAAAATAATATAATATTAATAATATACACGTTTAAAGAACAAATCGTCGCTTAAGTTCTAACACCGCGGAACTCAAAAAATGGTCAAAATGTGTTATGCATGTCATTGGATAGAGAATCGAAAGACGCGTCATTTGACCAATCGCAAATAAGCGATTAAACCAATGATGGCGCGTTATTTCGAAAACAAAAACAGAGCGTATATCAGTGCAGGCGGCAACGTTACGAAAACATCGCGTAAGTCAGTTCATTTACATAAAGGGTTGTGTTGTGAGGTGCACTCCTTTGAATTACATCGCAAACTAAGGTAAATTTGATTAATATCATTATCGCTTTACTTAAATTTATATAAATATATATTTATCTTTACTACTATATAATATTTTTTTCACATTAGCTTTCATTTTAGTAATAAAATTGGATTAAAATGATCTTACGATTTACGCGGTGTTGAATGTTGACTTACGCGGAGTTTTTCTAAGTGGTTTCAAATAAACTATATAATATTTTTCAGTTTCATAAACACCATGGACTACGAAAGCAGTGAAGATGAAGAGGTTCTTGACATCTGTAGACAACTAAAAATAAGAGTACAACCTAAAAAGAAAAAAATGACTTTTTATAACGACGAAAACTTAGACATTACAAGCAGCAATACGGTATATTGTGCTTAACTTCACAACATAAAAAGCAATTCAAAACTCTTGAACGCACCCATAGGTGTCATGTATGTAAGTCACTCCTCTATATTCACTAGTAGTTTAGAGCCAGCACGAACAACCTTAAACCAAAGCATTGAAGGGCAGTATTTAATACTAAATTGAACGGTCTAAAAATTGTCAATACGATGTGTTTAAGAATGGTTAAAAAAATGTATGTATAACCTTCAATTGCACAAAAAAACAGTTCTACAATATGTTAAGACCGGCCCGTAAGGATAGTAAAGGTTAGGTAAACACATGACCAAATAGGATATGAAATCATCGCGCTAATCTCAGAAACTACTGGTCCGATTTGAAAAAATCTTTTTGCATTGGATACCGCATTAATCCGGGAAGGCTTTAGGCTATTTAACGTCACGCTGCCACCAATAGGAGCGGGGCATATAAAAAAAAACGCGGGTGAAACCTTGTGGCGCAGCTAGTTTTACATAATCATCACAGTAACAATACTAGTGAATTTTGAAATAATCTTTACTTTCCGCGAATTAATTCCAACTTCCCCAAAATTTGGTAATTAAAAGTGACAACATTATTTTTGACGGTATAATTCTGAGCGAATAGCGATGCAACCGCGTGCCGCGTGCCCTACCCCTCTTCGCCCCGCGCCTGAATGGCCTACCGCACATGTTTTAAGTTAAGTTGTTTTTGCGAAATAATATTTATTTTTTTAGGGGGATTTTTTTAAGTTTTGCCCGGCTTTGTAGGCATTAGTAGAATCAGTTAACGATACCTAACAATACCTTCACGGATCGGACAGGGTTTTCTTTACATATTGTATAAACATCTAAAAACTGATATACACGTGAAGAAAGCAAAGACTGAACATCCTAAAAATTGTCAATACGATATGTTTAAGAATAGTTAAAAAAAAGTTATGTATAACCTTTAATTGCACAAAAAAAAAACAGTTACATCAATATCTAAAAACCATGTAGCTATGAAATTGCAACAAGAGAAAAAGAGTGTTATAAATGAGCTCTAGCAGAAAATAAGATTCAACTTGTCTTTTAGGAGCCAGCGTCCTCGCCAAGATTGCCGTGTATTACTTATAGTTGCAAGCACAGTACATTATAATTAAATTACAAGGTGATGTTGTGACCTATTCAATTAGCGATGTGTGTGTGTGTGTGTTAGGAGTAAATAAATATATGGTGAATACTAGTGTTTATGTTGAAACTGTTGTGGTAATTATTTCTTCTCTTGAGCAAAATGGGCTGACAACATACCACTATTATGTGGTATGAATAATATGGAATATTGAAAGCTTCCGTGGCGTAGCGGTAGCGAACGCGGCCGCGCGGCGAAACGAGGCGCGTTTTCGATTCCCGCGCAGTGCAAATATTTGTATGCATGGATACGAATATTTGCACTAGTCTGGTCGTGCCTCGGAAAGCACGTTAAGCTGTTGGTCCCGGTTGCCATACTAACATCTAATGGCACTCGTTACGGATTGTTGGAGCCCTCACACACAATGGCCTAACAATAACACTACCATTATTATACCTACGACCTACTCCAACAATAATATACAATCGGTCTAACTGTAATGCTGCAGTGCGGTGTGCGGGGCCTATGTCCAGCAGTGGACGTCTTTCGGCTGAAATGATGATGATGATGATCAAAGCGCCTGATGGGATTCGAATATATGACCTACAACTTGTAAGTCACGGTTGACACCGCTAGGCCACCACTGCTCTCAAGAGCAGAGAGAGTAGAGTAAATAATAAGAGTAAAACTTGAAGGGACAAGGTCCGGCCCCCACAACCATTTACTCAAATTAGAGGGCTCTGCTGACCTGATTGACATTCGTTTCTGATTAAATTTCCTCGGAAAACTTGCCTATACGCTGTGACCAAGGCTGGTCATTAATGCTTGTTCGTTCTCTGTTAGTAAACCAGTCGAATAGGATAGTAACGTACTAACTGTGATTAGTTTTGTGTTACCTCCGTTACACACAGACAGAAACTTCCGATAATATCCACAGGGGTAAAACTACAAGAGCAACATAATCTGAAACCAAATACGTTATTTTTTCTTTATAAGCCAAGCCTGAATACAGTTTATTCAGAATAACCAACTGAATCGATTTCAATAATTTTTACACCATGTTATATTTTTCCCAAATACATTTAGAAATTGTGGCAGTGTGGTTACCGAGCGAGCCACACAGCTTACGGTAGATCTTGCCCGCGTAACAGCTGACGCCAGAGGTCAACGTACCGCTTGCCCGCCCGAAGAGAGCGTTGACCATATTTTTGTTGGGACAACCAAGTAGAATAACAAGCTCATAACTTGTTGTTTTTCATGATATCTTTTTGAAAATTTGTAAATAGATTCTTTACTTAAAATACTGGACACGTGCTTCGGGTTTCGCATCAACATAAAATAATGTTGTATTTACAAAAACAAAGCATTGATAAAATATTAAACAGATACGATATATTCTCACAAACTGACCAAAAAAATGTGCCGAACACAGCAGCAGCACACATGCATATTTTTATTCGGCATACATTGGTACAGTGTGAGTGAGATGAGGCGCAATCTAAAGTATAGAGAAGAAAAAGATGGCTAGTGTTTGTCGTTTGCGCTGTTAGTGTTTGTCGTTTGTTTTTACGAGTGTATCGAGAGTGACTAAAGCGAGATACAGGACTTACCTCCTTTTGTACGCTTCATTTTTAGTGCGCTAGTGACATATCTACCTTAGTTTAATAATTTATCAATGAAACAAAGCCGTTCAGTGTAAGTCAGGCTTAAGGATCTAATCTGGTGTGTATTCAGGTAGAATAAAAAGGTGATCACACATTGAAGGAAAAGGGTCTGGTTCCACCAACCGTTGACTGAAATTAGAGGATCCTGTCGATGTGATTGACATTTTGTTCTGATTAAATATCCGTGATACGACCCGTTTTATACCGGATCCCTTCGAACGATTTGGAACCCATTTTGGAAGGGAACATCGGGTAATTTTCTCGCAGTTGTAACGATAAACCAAATCATTACTTAACTTCTTAGGTAGTTGCCTTAAACCTTGTAATGTAATGTACTCCCATTTATTATTTGTCATCATCATCATCAACCTTTTATCGTCCCACTGCTGGGCACAGGTCTCCTCTCATACAGAGAAGGAGAGAGAGAAAAGAAGGAAGGAAGGAGAGAGGAGTTTATTATTTGTACTCGCATTTAATTGCATTCATGTGTGAGTATGATGTATATACATGCATTATATTATAGGTAAGCTTGAGCATTTTTTTTATGTAATACTAGCGGCCGCCAGCGACTTCGCGTGGAATTAGTTATGCTCCGCTCCTATTGGTCGCAGCGTGATGTTATAAAGGCTAAAGCCATCCTGGATTAATGGGCTATCTAACGAAAAAGAATTTTTCAAATCGGACCAATACTTCCTGAGCTTAGCGCGTTCAAACAAACAAACTCCTCGGCTTTATATATTAGTATAGCTTTACAAGTCACGGAACTGTACAAAGTGCCATCTAAGTTGCATATATTTTTATTTTTCCTACTTCTATAAAATTTTCATACATCTGTAGTTTTAAATGCAGGGTTAGTACCCATACATCAGAATATACTCGGTGGCAGTATTATAATTAGAGAATTTGGTACAATGGAATGCTGGATAGAATTTATTACAAAACTAACACAAATAATGTTCGATTCCAACCTTTTACCAACTAAAGGACTGCAGCGTTTTGTACCACCACGATTAAATTTGACCCTTTATTTTCATAGTAATTAGTAGGTATACAACGTAATTTTTTTTATGGATACTATATAGTATCCAACTACACACACATACACACATTACATAATTATGTAACTAGCGCTTGACCGCAATCCCGCCTGATGGTAAGCAGTGACGCAATCGTTGATGGTAAAGCGCACTAGTTTATTAAGAGCCTATTCACTCTAGCTTTGAAGACACTCAAATTGTAGTCCGACGAAAACACCGCCGGTGGCAAACTGTTCCAGTCCCTCGATGTACGCGGTATAAAGGAGGAGGCGAAACGCTTCGTCCAGATCGTAGTAGTGCTTTTGTATATGCGAAGCCCGAAACACAGGGCCAGTATTTTTAAGTAAAGAATCTATGTACAAAAATTCTAAATACGCACCCCTACACAGAGGGCCGGGTCCCGCTGTGCGCACGCGCCTAGTACATATCACTGATCTGCCGTGAACTGTGTGGTGCCCTCGGTAACCACACTGCAACAATTTCTATAGCCGAGATCTCCTGCCTGGCGTGGTGCCATCGGGTGTTTAGTGGAACTCTTAGCCCAACAAAAAAAGAATAACTTAATTTATACACACCGTGTTTTTTCACGTTATCGAATGAGATGCAATGAACTTAAATTAAGTTTAGTTAATTTTCGCTCTTCACCAGAATAAATTAAGAAAAATTGCTATTGATTTACTTGTTGGTAATCCTTAACGATGACTGCTTCGTTCTGATATTATGGTGTGACGTGATTGTCCCACAGACTATAGGTATCTGGACGAGGCACGCCATCTTGAGTTGGTTTGTGTGACTTTTCAGGTTTACTTTTATCATTCATTATTTTCTCACTGTCGCTTTCTGTATACGTCCGATTCCTTATTTCTTGTAAAATCATTATGATTCCGTGAACACTGCTATGTTTGTTTACTATTATACCTTAGCCGACTATTAATATTGTAACATATAACTGTTGTTTGTCCCAAATAAAATAATATAAACATGGGGATCGACACCTTTAATATGTTTACAATGAGAAATACTTTTTTGTATGGTCTAAACATTTGGTTGAAATTTAAGTACTTATAATACAGGAAAATTCATACGTTAATCGGTTAATCAGATTTGTTTGAGTTTTAGACATTCCACAACTCAAACAAGCCCAAAACGAGGTTGCTGTTTATAAACCACAATACATAGTGCTCACTAAATTTCAGAACGTATTTACTTGGTTGCCCTTGTCGTGCCCTGTTACTTGATAATTATGAGGGCACGCATCGCTTAACTTCATTCAACTTGGAATTAGATTGTTTCAAAAGGGTACGTTTGCTTGGTTCTTGCGTCTAGCGAAGATACCGCGGAAGTTTGTTACTCTGTGTGAATATGTTTATATTTCCTATGATATATATAACCCGCGCAGATAAAGAAAAAATCTGTAAATGGCGTCCGCTCGCATGCGTTCTCACTCACTCTCTATCGCTGTCTATCCTCACACAGTAAAGTAAGCGCTGCAAAAAAAAAATCATCGATCAGGAATTCAGGATTCGCTTTCCAAACTACTGAAGCTACTTTGACGCACTCTGAGTTATCGTTAATTTCGTTCCGCTAAAGTGTCTGTTATTTTGTTGTTTTTGTTGAGTTTGAACAATCAAAATCAAGAAAAACAATAATAAAAACAAACATAATAACAAACAAGTAAAATGTCAAATTTACTTTTTGATTTGACATTTTACTATCTTAGCTTTTGGTTTGTGATTGAACAATGGCATGTTTTGTGAACCGTACTATAAATATCCGCCGCCATTTTCAGATCTTTTCTTTATCTGCGCGGGTTATACTTGTTTTATGACGTTTCGAATACGTCCAAAGGGTTCTCTCGAACGCTGTCACGTTTCAATCCTTTATGTCAGCTTTCAATTACTATCGGGACGCTATTATTCTGAACTTTTACGTCTACAAATTGTATAAAAATACATGTCCGTTATAGCCCGTTATCGTGGGCAGAATATTAAGAGCTCTTATTTATTTATTACAATAAAATACACAAGGATAAGACACAATAAAGATCTGAGTACAAAGGTGCTGCTTATTTCATAAGAAATTTCTTCCAACAGACCTGCGAAAGGAGAAGTAAAACAGAAATGTAGACAATAGACAAAACTGTGTGTAAGTACAAGGAGGAAATAAAATATGAATATGATAAGTATAAAAATAATAATATTAAATATACCAAAACATAAAATCCAAAAATAATTATATAAGTATAGTTAAATAAATACGTAATACAAAAACATCTTCATATATTTCTCCCATTCCACCGTCATATTTTGTATCTTACTTTTAATGTCAATGTTCTCCTCACGCTAAGAATCGATGTTTCTCTAACAATGTTCTCTGTCTCTGTCCATCTTATACGTCGGACGTTGTTCATTCTTCCTTTCATGTTCCGTCCATTCTTAAAGCAAAGTTCATCAAAATATGATGATACCCATCAACACCCGTAACCGTTCAAACGGACATCTGGTAACACCTTTGGCCCACTAACGCGACGCACTAACAACCAACTGCAAACTACCAGCGTTTGCTAAAATCTACAAAGAGGCCGCAAACCACAATTTATGCCAATTAAGCCTAATCACAGCGGGATTTAATCCGCGGTGGACCATGCACAGTCGGTAGAGTCTACGTCCAATTAGGCGATTGTCCCCAAACGCGCGATTTCAATTAAAACCTGGCTTATGTCAAATTAAACTACTTGCTTATTTGTATGGGATCGGGGAGAATGGGTCTTAAGGAGTGGGGTTCGTCGATGGTTTTTTGTCGGAAAGGTTAATAGAGTTTCCTTTGTCAGCGGCAGACAATGGAGTGAATCAAAGGGGTTTATTGACTTTCTCTCTGTTTTGGGCTGTATTTACTCACAGTCAAGATCGTGGGTACTGCTAAGTGTGTGGAGGAGACTGTTCTTAACACATTTAAATAGGTTTTTTTTCTATAATTAATTGAGCTAATCTAAACCAAACTAGAATGTTCGATATTTGCTTAGAATGATCTGAAGCCTTTTCTTGTTCTTAATCGTAGCATTGTGTTTATTCAAATAAATACTTGGTTTTATATAACAAAATGCCGTTTATCATAAGCCATAACAATGATGTTACGGGGAGATATTAACGTAACTGCCATAACTTTTCAGCTTTTGTCGTATTAAGTTATCTATAAGCATGAGAATGTGCCAAATGAGACTACACTTTGGTCATGACGAAGTTAGAGGTACAATTATACGGATTTCCGGTAAACGTACATAGCTATTTATACGGTCATTCCAAGCGAGAGTGCTAATTACAACTTTTTTTTATAGAAACTGCCCCACTAGGAATTACGCCTGTATCGCGAGACGCAGCGTAGGGAGGCCCCCAACAAGGTGGACCTAAAAGGTGGATAAAGGTGGCGGGTTGCCGATGGATGAGGGCAGCACAAGACCGGTCATTGTGGAAAGCCTTGAGGGAGGCCTTTGTCTCGTGGACCTCTATATACAAATAGTCAAGAGTCATACAAATATTTGTTACGTGTAGGTATCGAACCCGCGGCACACAGCGCAGCAGCCGTTCGCTCAACCACTGCCAACTGTGTCGTACCTGTTATCTAATGTATATGTACTTCACTCCTCTGTTGATATCAATGACAACTGCAGCAGAAATGGATGTTATATGCTAATATTAGAGAAAACACATTTTCTTAAATAATTGATTTTTCCTTATTATTTTACTATTGAGGAGATTTTCCTTTTACATTCTCATTAACAAACAATACCATAAACTAACGTTAAATCGCTAAAAAGACACAAACTAAAGAGCATTCCCGGATTCCTCTGAAATACCTTTCAATAAAATACCTTCTTCCGTTTGAGTAAATGGCTAAACAAATACTGCAACGACCGTGGACATTTAGGTCGCCAGCTAAATAGGTTAGTCCGTAAACGATTTGTAACTTGTAACCGGTCCCGACGATTTAGCTGAGACTAACAAAATGGTTGGAAATCCTCAATATATATATATATATATATGGAGCCTTTTAAAATTTTTTGAAATAAGAAATGCACATGTCACAGCTAGGGCGCCGCCGCAAAACGGCGCGCAGGAGCCTCGCCCGACTCCTGTGACCTGTGGGCTAGGGCTACCGTGTCAGAGGCGGACACGGCTGAAGAAGCGAGCCCAATCCATGAAAATCCGTTTCGCGTCGTGGAACGTTGGCACGCTAACTGGACGCGCGAGAGAGCTGGCCGAAACTCTCCACAGGCGGAGGGTGGCCGTGGCGTTCCTGCAGGAGACTCGGTGGAAAGGCAGCAGATCCCGGCTTATTGGGAATGGCTACAAGCTGATCTACACGGGTGCACCTAGTGGGAGAAATGGGGTCGCCGTGGTGTTGTCTGACGAGCTCCAGGATGACGTCTTGGAGGTGAATCGCATCAGCGATCGGCTAATGTCGGTGCGGGTGCTTGTCAATGGGGTTATAACCCACTTGATAAGTGCCTACGCTCCACAGGCCGGGTGCAGTGAAGCCGAAAGGACGCTGTTTTGGACCCAGCTCGAAGGATTGCTTCGCGGGATTCCGTTATCCCAGGGAATCGTTCTGGGTGGTGATTTGAACGGCCATGTGGGTGAGAGGTGTGGCGAGTTTGATCGTGTTCACGGTGGCTTTGGGTACGGTAGCCGCAACGCGGAAGGAGACAGCATTCTCCGAATGTGTGCGGCTGCGGACCTTGCAATCGTGAACACCTACTTCAAAAAGAAGCCGGAGCACCTTGTCACCTACCGGAGCGGGCGAAGCGCTACCCAGATCGATTTTCTACTAACTAGGAGGCACCACATCGGCAAAGTAGCCAACTGCAAAGTCATACCCGGTGAGAGTCTCACTGCACAACACCGTCTCCTTGTAATGGACCTCTGCGTAAAGGCCCAACGTAGACGTGTAGAGGACTGTCGGCGCCAGATCCGGTGGTGGCTGCTTGATGAAAACAGGTCCCAGGATTTTGCGTCGGTTATTGGCGACAAGTGCGTCGGTACCGATGGAGAACCTGTGCAAAACCACTGGGACAGGATCCAGGCAGCTATTACGGGGGCGGCGCGGGTGGTACTCGGCGTCTCTAAGGGCGGCCGCAAACGTGACAAGGAAACCTGGTGGTGGGACGACACAGTCCAGAGGGAGACTAAGGTGAAGAAAGCCCTCTTCAAAACGTGGCAAGCGACCGGATCTCCTGAAGATCGCGATGCATACAAGGTTGCCAAACGTGCCACCAAAAGAGCTGTAGCCAGAGCCAGACGAGACCACTTGCAACCTCTCTACGAGAAGTTGGAATCGTCTGAGGGGCAAAAGCTCATTTACAAGTTGGCACGTTCCAGGGTCAAAGCGGCACAGGATATATCCAAGTGCCGTTGTGTAAAAGACCCAAATGGCAACCTGCTATGCGAGGACCTCGCGGTGAAGGAGAGATGGCGCTCGTACTTTCACGAGCTGCTGAACAAGCAGCATCAAGAGGTGCAGACACCGGAACTCCCTCCGAACCTTGGATTAGTGCCTCTGATAACGCCTGAGGAAGTCCAAACGGCTCTTCGTCGTATGGGGAATCGGAAAGCTGTCGGAGCTGATGGAGTCCCCATTGAGGCCTGGAAGGCGATGGGTTCTCGCGGTGTGGGCATGCTAACTAACTTTTTCAATCGCGTGCTCCTGACCGGCAAAATCCCGAGCCAATGGAGGCTGAGTATAATTACTCCAGTCTTTAAAGGCAAGGGCTCGGTTCAGGAGTGTGGCAACTATCGCGGTATCAAGGTCATGTCCCACACCATGAAAATCTTTGAGAGGATCGTAGACTCCCGAATCCGGCAGGAGTGTGCTGTCTCGGAGTGTCAATATGGGTTTCGGCCAGGGTACGGAACCATGGACCCTATCTTCGCACTAAGGATCGCCATGGAGAGATACAGATCGAAGAACACGCCTCTGCATATGCTCTTTCTAGATATGCAGAAGGCCTTCGACTGTGTCCCACGCGGGGTGATCTGGTGGGCACTGAGGTCCAAAGGGGTACCTGAAGCCTATGTCGACATAATTCGAGACATGTACCTCAATTCCGATTCCGTTGTCAGGACCGCTGTTGGCGACACTAAACCCTTCCCCATCACCGTCGGAGTCCACCAGGGATCCGTCCTTAGTCCGTTTCTGTTCAGCGTGATATTAGACGTTTTGTCGGACAGCATCAAGGACTCACATGAGCAGCCTCCCTGGCTACTCATGTATGCTGACGATATCGCGCTGGCGGACGCGGACAGGGAACGGTTGGTGCGGCGTGTGAATGCGTGGAAGGACTCGCTTGAGAACGGAGGTCTGAAACTCAACGTGTCGAAGACCGTATACTTGGCCAGCAACACGACAGACCCCATGTCTGTGCGCATAGGCGGAGATATGGTCGAGCGCACGGACCAGTTTAAATACTTGGGGTCTGTGCTTCACGCGTCCGGCGACATTGATTGCGACGTCAAGGCACGTATTTCCGCAGCTTGGGCGAAATGGCGTGAGGTGACAGGTGTCACTTGTGACCCCAAAATGCCGGTTAAGCTTAAGGGACAGGTCTATAAAACCATCATTAGACCTGTTCTCATGTATGGCAGTGAGGCGTGGCCTGTGCTTGAGCGACACAAGCAGGAGCTGCGTGTCACGGAGATGAATATGCTGCGGTGGATGTGTGGAGTTACGCGGAAAGACCGCATCAGGAACTCCCGCATCCGGGGCAGCCTTCGTGTCCGTGACATTGCAGACAAACTGCAGGAGGGTCGCCTACGCTGGTACGGCCACGTCTTACGGAAACCGGCATGTTACGTGGGTAACAAATGTCTTGCCATGGCGCCTCCGCCGGGCCGGAACAAGCGGGGTAGACCAAAGAAGTGCTGGCTTGACGTTGTAAGAGATGACATGCATGCCAACAAGCTCTTACCACAGGACGCTGAAGATCGTGCGAAATGGAGGAGAATGTGCAGGAAAGCGGACCCCGGGCTCCAACGCGAAAGCCGCGGATGCAACCGGGATAAACGCTGAGATGATGATGATGATATATGGAGCCTTTTTAGGGTTCCGTAGCCAAATGGCTAAAAACGGTACCTATGGATAGGTCTTCAAAAATGATATCGAGATTTCAAAATTTTTTTTCTTTCTAAACCGAATAGTTTGTGTGACAGACGCTTCCACAGTGGACAAAAGTTGGTCCCCACCCCCTCCCTCTAACTTCTAAAATAATAAAATAAAAAACAAAAAAAAAAAAACATATGATGTACATTACTATAAAAACTACCTACGGGAATTGTTTTGAACGAGATCGAGTAAGCAGTTTTTTTTGAATACCTCGTAAATCGTAAACCACTTATTACTGCGTAATCTTTCATACAAATAACTTAAATCCTTTAATTTCGTAAATCAATGGTAAGGAACCCTTTTTGCGTGAGTCCGACACGCACTTGGCCGTTTTTTTTTTTTTGTTTTGGGTGGGAAATCATCAAATGCCCTCTCCCGTTCTGGGCGGAGCGGAGGGGAGTGTCAGACTTTTACTGACTAAAACCCACCCTGTTCCTGTGTGTTCCTTCACTTGCCTGTGCGCAAAGGAGTACCATGGATCCAGTACATGATTCCGAACCCCCCAGAGCTGGAATTTTTCGTCGGTGTTTTCATGATTTAAAAAAATACATACGTAGTTTTTTTCACTTTAGACCGTTCATAATTGCTATACTTTTATAACCCAATAAGATTCTAAAGTAAAAAATAATTAATTCGCTAATTACACAAAAAAGCGCAATGAAAACAAAACTCGAAAAACTGTCACATTAGCTGATTTAATAGAGTTTACACCAGGGATCAACGTCATACCTACAAACCCACACGGCGGCACGCTTGCAACGTTCAAAGGCCGAGCCGACACATTTTTTTAAACGCTGTTTATTCTGTAACCGTTCATTAACGACATAAATGACTATCATAATTTTATTAGTGGCATGCGGTCTAGCCTCTTCGTGAAGTTTGCGTTACGATGTCAGATACACCCTGTATTTTTATTACATCTTTTCAAAGTACTGTCCACCAGCCTCTATACAAAGTTTCCTGCGTCTCAACCAGTTTTCGTAACACTTTTTCCTGTCTGCCCGCAGACACCTCGTTTATAGCCTGCTCGAATGCTGACAGCGCATCATCCGGCGACGAGAATTGTATTTCTTTGAGCTGATCTTTTATTTTTGGGAATAAGAAGAGGTCACAAGGTGCTAGATCAGTGCTGTAAGGAGGGTGAACCAGGAGTTTGACCGGTGTACTGTCCAGGAATGTCGTGGTGACCTAGTGGTTAAAACACCAGCCTCTCAAGTATGAGTGCGCGGGTTCGATTCCAGGTCAGGCAAGTACCAATGTAACTTTTCCAAAGTTATATGTACTTTCTAAGTATATCTTGGACACCAATGACTGAAGGTGAAGGAAAACATCTTGAGGAAACCTGGACTTTAAGTCTGAAATCGCCAACCCGCAGTGAGCAAGCGTGGTGATTACGCTCAATCCTTCTCTGTATGAGAGGAGACCTGTGCCCAGCAGTGGGGCGATAAAAGGTTGATGATGATGATGACACCAGGGATCAACGTCATACCTACAAACCCACACGGCGGCACGCTTGCAACGTTCAAAGGCCGAGCCGACACATTTTTTTAAACGCTGTTTATTCTGTAACCGTTCATTAACGACATAAATGACTATCATAATTTTATTAGTGGCATGCGGTCTAGCCTCTTCGTGAAGTTTGCGTTACGATGTCAGATACACCCTGTATTTTTATTAAGGTCAACCGGGGCAATTGCGTCTTTGGGGCAATTGCGTCTAATCGAAATTATTTTAAATCTATTTGAAAACCTACCTCTCCTGCCATCTACCTATACGTTATAGTTTTTTATTCAAAGTAAACAAAACAAGATGGAGGAGAGGTAGGTTTTCAAATAGATTAAAAATAATTTCGATTAGACGCAATTGCCCCAAAGACGCAATTGCCCCGGTTGACCTTACATCTTTTCAAAGTACTGTCCACCAGCTTCTATACAAAGTTTCCTGCGTGTCAACCAGTTTTCGTAACACTTTTCAGTTTTCAGACAACCAGTTTTCACAGCCTGCTCGAACGCTGACAGCGCATCATCCGGCGACGAGAATTGTCTCCCTTTGAGCTGATCTTTTATTTTTGGGAATAAGAAGAAGTCTCAAGGTGCTAGATCAGTGCTGTAAGGAGAGTGACCCAGGAGTTTGACCGGTGTACTGTCCAGGAAGTCCCTCGTTTTGATTGCGGTGTGGGCGGGCGCATTGTCGTGGTGAAGCAGTAACCCGCAGAGCCCTGTGTTTGGTCGCTTGTTGCTCACAATATCGAAAATTTCTGTCAAGCATTTGGCAGTATACCATTCAGCGTTAATGCTTCTTTGGTTTTGTAAAGGAATTGACACCAAGTAGTCAGTCAAACGGAAAAAGCTCGCGATCAAAATCTTACCCCCGATTCGTTTCGAAACACCTAAACCGTCGACTGGCGCTTCTTTTCTGAATCGTATTGATAAATCCAAGATTCGCCACCTGTAACGATATCGTGAACATGCCGAGACAAGTCTGCTTCAAATTTGTCTATCATTTCATGGCACCATTCCACCCGTGCCTGCTTCTGACTATCAGTGAGATTGTGTGGCACCCAGCGTGAAACTATCCTCCGCAACCGAAGATGCAATTTAGAATCTCGGAAAGGCGTCCTGGTCCAATCTGAAGTTTATGCTGAATTTACTGGTATGTAATTCGTCTACTGTTTTGGATCAAACTTTTCACTGCTACCATATCTCTTGGTGGTTGGCCTTAACAATCGGCTGCCGGCAGAAGTTAACCACCACCCACCCTTATTACCCACGAGACAAAGTCTTGTCGCCAAGCGATTCGTCGTGTTCCGGCATGATGTCTGGTGAAGCCGTACGGAGGACGGGTCTGAGCAGTAATGTTGCGATGTGTGGCGGGTACTATGCGCCAAATGTTGTTGTGTCGGGAGTTTGGTCGTGGAGAGTCCCAGATCAATCTCCCTCTAGCGCAGCATCGTTTGGTCGTGTTGGTCTTGGGTTTAACCACCTCGCTCAACTGCCGTCATCTTTCCTATTCCTTAGTTTTTTATGTGAATAGGCTTAATAAACTAGTGCGCTTTATCATCAACGATTGCATCACATGCGGGATTGCAGTCAAGCACTAGTTTATAATTTAAAAAAAAAAATGTTTTCTTCTGTAACAGTCGTCAAAGAGCGACCACTTCTTTCTTTATCCCCCAAAGTAAGGCGATCGCGTTTAAATTTATTACACCACCGATACACGGTTGTCTTAAAAGAGCAAATTTAAAAATCTATCGTACGACTCGTCTGGTTTCAGGCGACATTTGAAATCGTAAAAAATCATAGCGTTGTTACCTTAATCCCCAAGCTTCACGCTTGGCAGGCGTGTTGGGGATCGCATTGATTTGATATTACACAGAGGAAGCGCTGCTGCCTGCTTCCCTGGTGAGAGTTCCCTTGGTCGCCTCTTACGACACCCACGGGAGGAAAGTAGCACACGCTTGTTCAAATAAAGACTTATTAAAATAGCGATAGCTAACCGGTATGCGACATCGTTGGCGTAGTCTTTGGCAATACCGAATCGGTACCTGATGATGACGAACTTTATTTTTTTTACATTACTAGCTGTTACTCATGACTCCGTCTGCCTCGACTTCAGTTTCAGCGCGCGGTGTATCCCGTAAATTACAAAGATCTCGATTGATATAAAATAAGCGATGTGAGCAATTAGTAGTTCCCGTTTTCGCAACATTTTTTGTTACTGCTCTGCTCCTATTGGTCTAATATCTCGCTATGACCAATAGGAGCAGAGCAGTAACAAAAAATGTTTGTAGAAAAGAAAAAGAAAAAAAAAAGAAGAAAAATGGTTGTAGTACTATACAAAGTGTAACTTATAGGGTATATACATAACAAAGGCATGGCATCTTTACATGATATCAAACGATATTGGAAGGGTTTTTAATCCTATCTCTTTATGTTAGGAAGTTATGAGGAAAAACACCGCCTGTGATAGGCTACTATCATACTAGTCGCACAGAGATATTGAAGACATTTATCGGATTTTGGCAAGTAACGTGACGGGTAACGAGTAGTTATTAACGCATGTAGTGTGATGCCACGTTTGTTATGATTTGATTTTAAGAAACACACGAAACCGGATATTTGGTACCAATTTTTTGAGTATTTTATTTTGAGTACCCTTCCGATATCGTTTGATATCATCTAAAGATGCCTTGCCCTTGGTATGTACACACATCAAAAGTGTCTAGGGATCAACATATATTTTTGCAATAACTTTTCTCCTGATTGATATTAATTAAAATTTTCTTTAAGGATTCATCAAATAAAGTGTTTTCGTTTGTCACAGTAACGATAAACCAAGTCACCTTTGCATTAATAAAGAAATTTGCCATTTTCCTAATAAAGGGATATTTGACATTTGAACCACTAACACAAAAGTTCGAAAAAAAGACTGAAATAACAGTTTTCTCTAAAATTTTATTGGGTAACTTAAACAATTAATAATCCGTGTTTCTACCGCGAACACTAACAACACAAGAACATCGGTTTGGCATACTCAAAATGAGTTCATCCAAATCACGCTGTGGAATGGCCGCCCATGTTCGTTGCAACAACAAAAAAGGTCTTCTTGCGACTGGATACCCTCCATATTCGGCAGAGCTCTTCTCTGTAGCATATCCCATGCATGCTCAATCGGGTTCAAGTCTGGCGACTGAGCAGGCCAGGGCAGGACATTGATGTTAGCTGCGGCGAGAGTCTGTCTTACAACTCTTGCGGTGTGCGGTCGTGCATTATCATGCATTAACTGAAATAAGGGACCGATTTGCACTTGTAGAGGAACGATGACGTCTGATACAATCGTTTCAGCATAAATTTGAGCGTTGAGGTTGCCTCTGATCCAAATCAACTCAGTTCTTCCGCCGATCCAAATACCCGCCCATACCATGATGGTTCCACCACTATAAGGATGGACTTCCTGGCAGGATTTTAATCGCTGTTGGCGTCCAGGGGTTCTCCAGTGTCGTATACGTCTTGTATCCGGTCTCATACCAAAACGAGACTCATCAGAAAAGCACACGAAACGCCATTGTTCTTCTGCCCAATTTCTGTGTTCAAGAGCCCATTGATATCGAATCCTACGATTGTGCATTGCTATAGGTGGTACCCGTAGCGGTCTTCGGGAATGAAGGTTCACTTCATGCAAGCGGTTTCTGACTGTTTGGTCGCTAATTAAGTTCCCTGAAGAGTGATGAAGCCTCACGGCTAACATCATGGCGGTTATTGTTGGAGCTCTTCGAGTTAAGATTTGAATGTATCGGTCTTGTCTCCGTGTGGTGCAGCGATACCGTCCTCCATGGCGCTCAGCCACGGTACCAGTGCTTCGGTAACGTGTCCAAAGTCGACTGATAACACTCTGACTTGTATTCAGAGCTAAAGCCACAGTACGTTGCCGGGAACCAGCTTCTATCATTCCCACGGCTCTGAGCATTTCTTCCCTGCTTAAATGACGTCGCCGCTCCATAATAACGTTGGTTTTAATCAGTAGTAGGGAAACAGTAGCACTAATAATGTCTTCAATGCGTTGTATGTTTTTATAGGGAAAATATTGACAGCTGATTTTCATCTTTTACTCGAATTTGATTCACAGTTCCTGATTCAAATTATGAAATGCACCAAAAAGGATCCATATAAATTTATAAAATCATAAATTTATTACAAAGCCACATCTCAATCTCAAGAAATCCGCATAAAAATGCTTGATCCCTAGACACTTTTGATGTGTGTATATACCCTTTTTGTTACACGTTGTATAGTCTATGTCCTTTCTCAGGCTCTAGACTATTTGTGTATCAAATTTCATTACAATCGGTTCAGTTTTTGCGTGAAAGCCGGACAAACAGACAGACAGAGATACTTTCGCATTCGCATTTATAATATTAGTATGGATTATAGCGGCCATAGAAGTGTAAATAGGTGAACACTTGAAATGTTAACACTGTGAAAATCACACTATTAGCTACGGTTCAATAGATACAGCGTATAGAGTTGGTACCCTTTGGGATGGAACCACAAACCCAATAATCATGAGATATTCAGTCCCCTAGTTTCCTGTTCAGTAACTTGATTATGCTTTCAATATACAGGGTTTAGCCGTTGAATTTCCCTTTGACCATGGAAAGGAGTCTAGCGACAACGAAATCGATCGTGTTGCATACTATGTGCATATATTTCCATTTTAACCAAACATTTGCATGCTACGGTGTTAAGGCTGAGTATACGCTTCGGTAATATTTTCGTTTCTGCAGCCTCCTGAGTCAGCACCTGGCGATAAAATATTCAACGTATGATTCGCCTACATGCATTTCTTTGTAATCGTTGTCTCTGTGTCATATTCTGGTGAATTAGGTACATGCCCATTGCTCATTTTATCGTAAAAAACACCAATCTATTTAAGCAAGCTGAACGTTAAGTGAAAAAACTGTTTGCATATTTTGGTAATTTGCAAAAAAAAAAAGGTTTGTCAGATTAATCGTTTTGTAAATAAAGAAAGTATTTTTAAAGTACAGGCACAGGAATAGAATAACTACTCTTTATTAGGTATACTATATAAATTCATTAACGTCATCAGCCTCTGCTCGTCCACTGCTGGACATAGGCCTCTTCCATGGCACGCCAACAAGCTCCATCCTGAGCAGTTCTCCGGCAGCCACTACCAGCCACCTTTTTGATGTCGTCGCTCCATCTCGCCCAAGGGCGTCCTACGCTACGTTTGTCGAGACGCGGGCTCCACTCGAGGACTCGTTTACCCCAACTGTTGTCAGCCCTGCGACATATGTGACCAGCCCATTGTCACTTCAGCTTGCTAATCCTCTGAGCAGAACAAAATATAAATTTAAATTACAAATTACAGAACATAAAAATAAAGATTTTACAAAGGGTGACATGATGGGCGGTCTTATCCCTAAGAGCTGACTACCTTCAGATGGAATTATAAGGGAAGGATAGAGAAATAATGTAAGTAGTCTACAGTGTACTATTTACTATACAATAAAGAGCAAAGAAATAATACATGTAATGATGAATATAATAAAAAAAACACCTGTGCAAGGTTTACTTATTTTATGCGGTACTGTAATCTATAAAGCAAATTATTTTTCCAAATTGTACCTGTGTGTATCGAGAATTATTAATTTATTATCAAAGGACTAGCGGCCGCCACCGACTTCGTTCGCGTGGTTTAGTTATGCTCCACTCCTATTGGTTGCAGCGTAATGTTATGTAACATAAAGCCTTCCTGGATTAATGAGCAATCCTACGCAAAAATACTTTTTCAAATCGAACCAGCAGTTCTTGAGATTAGCGCGTTCAAACAAATAAACAAACTCTTCAGCTTTATATATTAGTATAGATTTAAAAATTTACTACCTACTTCCCAATCGAGGATCTGCCCCCTAATCGGCGAACACATTTTTGTCAAATGATTGCAACTAGTTGGCATTAGTTGGTATCGTTCGGGCCACCCATTGGTCCGTTCGGTCCAAACGATCCCAACTAGTCGCAATCATTTGACAATAATGTGTTCGCCGATTAGGGGGCTGGTCTTCTCAAACTAACGTTTGGACATTGCATGGAATAAATATCCTTTGTTCTCTTCGTTTTAACGTCCCCACTTGTAACAGCAATTTATGATTGCGCCTCGAAATTGGAATCGAATGCATCGTTCGAATCGGTCGGGCAATATAATACCGTATTACTGGCTTTGTATACAGCGCTCACAACGTTTGAGTTCTAGATTATAAATCACGGTTGCACTGGGAAAATATTTGTATGGTTTCTGTGATTTGTTATACGTAGCGCAGAGATTTAGTCGCCGACGATTTCTGGCGATTTTAATACTTCATGTCCACCAAATACAATATTTTGACACCAATGACAATGTTTTAACTGAAATTCAATTAAACAATTATTTGGATCGGATTGATTTTGACAGGCGATTCGTTGCTGGCGATTTATTAATAAATAATAAATTAATAAATCAATCCGACCATAATTAGAATTTGTTTGGTATAGCATGTTGTATTTAAATTCTTATTAGATCACATTGATTATTCTTCCTTCTCTGTATGAGAGGAGACCTGAGCCCACTGCTGGAGTGGGACGATGAAGGGGTTGATGGGGTTAATAATGATGATGATGATGATTTTAATTTCCCTGACTTAGTTAGGTATTAATTTTATAGTTGGTAAAACTATTATATGCTAGCATAAATATTATGTTTATGGGGCATACGGTAACTAAAAAATACGTTTTATTAAATTGTTGCACTAAGGTTTATGTAGGTAAAATATTATTTTAAAATTGTGATGATGATGATGGTGAAATGTTGCACTAAGGTTTATGTAGATAAAATATTGTTTTCGAAATTGTAGCAGAATTAAAAGTTAATTAAGTAACCGGACACGCTTTTATATTGGACTTATAAAAGATTTATTTCACAAACGGACTAACTCAAAAAAACTGCACTTTTTTTTTCAAAATAACATCAAAGGCTATTTATTTAATTTATTTATTTGTATACACTTTATTGTACACCAAAAACATACAACGATCAAAATACATTCAACACAATAAAACATACAATGGGCGGCCTTATTGCTAATGCAAACCAATTTCTACGTATGAAGCTTTTTCAAATGTTAAAAGAATAACAACTTCTTTATCACAACACCTTTTTTTTTGATATGGCATCTCGTAGTTAACCTAGAGAGGTGGTGACTACTTAACCGGACTTTCCTGTGGATGCCTTAATTAAAATTAAAGCCTCCAGCCAGGGCACTTAAAACTAAATTAAAATTAGGTGACTACGCACTAAGGGCACCCCCTGTGGGGTACGAACCTCGGCTAGGGCGTCGCTAGAGAGGACAGCAAGGGACGGCTGGATCGAAAGTATTCTTAGTGGTTTGATGACCACGGCGTTTCCTAGTACTAGCTCTGAGAAGAAACGCCGAAACAAACTCAGAGGTCATTGTTGGGACATTATAATAATTACTGGCTCAGCTGCGGCGCGGGCTGGCCTTCATTGGACAAGAACACAACGTGTTTATGTTTGAGCTAGATATCCGTCAAACATGTCATTATTATATGGGTCTTCGACGTACCTATGTACACTAAACAAGCGTTAAACAAATATTTGATTTTTTGTATTCTACACTTCTAGATTTTAATATAATACCAGCTAATAATAACGCAAAATTAGGCGATTTACTTTTTATGTTACAGTTTCTCTTCAAATTAGGATTGCTGGTTGCAGTTTGCATTTACGATGTGTAGGTACTGAGTAAAAAAGTAAAAGGTTCTTTTACACGAGCAGATTTTGAGTCTGCTTGTCGATAGGCAATGTACCAAATGTCGTGTGATACCATACTACTAGCGATGAGATATTCGTACGCTCGTGTTACATCCAAGTCCAAGTGAGAAATAAAAACACGATTACATTTATGGTATGCTGCTGGGGAGTTTCTTCCGCCACTTCTTCTTCCCAGCGAAAGCACTTAGGAAGTGTCGATGGATGGGCGTTTTGGGGGACTGTCTTATGTAATACCTATTGACGTTCAAAAAGTGCTGATTCTCAGCCTAGTTTAAATAAATGACTTTTGATTTGATTTGATTTGTATACCATACGAAGATTTTAGGCGATTTTCTCAAGTATGGATAGACAACTTGCTTTGCTGTTAAGAAAATTAGACAGATAACTGATGTGGATACAGCCAGAATTGTTTATTTTAGTTATTTTCATAGTCTTATGACTTATGGGATTCTTCTCTGGGGAACTTGTGCGGCCATCAATACCATCTTTGTTTTACCGAAGAGGGCTCGAGCCATTTACAACCTTGGTCCTAGAGATTCTCTTAGGGAAAAGTTCAAAGAGGTGAACATTCTGATTGTAGCTTCACAATATATATTTGAAAATCTTATGTATGTTCATAAAAATATTTCAAATTTTAAGAAAATAAGCGATATTCATAATATAAATACCAGGAACAAACACAATCTTGCTGTACATCACACTCGTCTCCACAGAGTAGGCAACTCGTTCATGGGTCAATGTATACACTTTTACAACGAGCTTCCCATGGACATTCGAAACTTACCCATTAAACGATTTAAGAACCATATAAAGGCCAAACTTTGCAAAAAGGGGTATTATAAAATCACAGATTATTTAGAAGACAAAAAAGCTTGGGACTGAGCTGCTCGCTCTGTTAAGCATCGTTATTAAGCAATATGCGTAATTATAACGTAAATTATTGTAAACATTTTCATTTTTAATGTCTGGACTTGAAAAAAGACGATGATCCCTGAGTTTGTTTCGGCTATTTCTTCTCAGAGGTAGTCAGTTGGGAACTGCCGGCTTCATTTAGTTAAAAAAATAAAATAAAAAATAAACATGACGTGTAAAAGTGATCAGTGATCCTACTTGCTTAATAAACGACTTCATTTCGATTTCATTTCATTTTTTTTTTAATAGTTATAAACTAGTGCTTGACTGCAATCCCGCCTGATGGTAAGCAGTGATGCAATCGTTGATGGTAAAGCACACTAGCTTATTAAGCCTATTCACTCAAAAAAACCGAGTGAATAGGAAGGAAGACGGCAGTTGAGCGAGGTGATGCAATGTTTAACCCAACAACACGACCAACGATGCTGCGCCAGAGGATGATCTGGAGAGCCTTCACGACGAAACTCCCGACAGAACAACATTAGGCACATCGTACCCGGCACACATCGCAACACAACTGCTCAGACCCGTTCTCCGTACGGCTTCACCAGACATCATGCCGGAACACGACGAATCGCTTGGCGGCAAGACTTTGTCTGGTGGGTGGTAACTTATGCCGGCGGCTGATGTTGTTGCCTACCACCGAGAGCATTTCAACACGGAATAAGGTTTTTGTTAACATCAGTGACGATCGATGTCTGCCAGGTCCGCGTATTATAATTCGAAACAACCGTGGCCCCTGGTGCATAGGCAAGTTGAAGAACATCATCATCATCATCTCAGCGTATAATCCCGGTTGTATCCGCGGTTTTACCGTTGGAGCCCAGGATCCGCTTTCCTACACTTACTCCTCCATTTCGCACGATCTTTGGCATCCCGTGGTGTAAGATTGTTGGCATGCATGTCATCTCTTGCAACGTCAAGCCAGCACTTCTTTGGTCTACCTCGCTTGTTCCGGCCCAGCGGAGGCGCCATGGCAAGACATTTGTTAACCACGTAACATGCTGGTTTTCGTTAGACGTGACCATACCAGCGTAGGCGACCCAGGAGAATAAGATAGATAAGAGCATAGGCAAGAACACGGATGGGTTTTTGTCAGTAAAATTCTGCCCATCTGCTCTGCCCAGAGCGGGAAAGAGGTTATCCGATGATTTCCCATCAAAAAAATAAAAGGCTGTATAAAGATGTATAAAGATTTTGTAGGAGAGACAAGAGTAGTCTTTCATCATTTTCGATTCAGATTCTGTGTTCTGAAAGTTTAGTTTAGTTCAGATTCTATCTGTAATCTGTGATTAATGTACGATATTCTAAATTTACCTGTGTTTTTCATGCTCGCTGGTCTTTTTGCCGTAAAAACAATTGCGAAATTTGGGGTATAATTATCAGGTATAGATGCTTTTTTTTCCATTATTTTTCTTCTGTGACAGCCCAGAGTTTTGGAAGTTAACGGTGTGATACTTGTATGGCTAGTATGAGTTTTCATTACGTGACTCGATCGTCGATATGGAGCGCGTTTGGCGCTCTTATTGGTTGAGAGTTCTTAAAACCTTGAAGCGGGCCAATCGTAATGAAAACTCATACTAAGCCTACTGAGTTCCTCGGAAAGCACGTTAGGTCGTTGGTTTTGCGCCTGATCTCTCTCTCCTCGTATTGAATTGCTTTTCCATCGACCTATGATAGTGAGGGCATGGTGAGAGCACGTGTGTTTGCGTCCACACTCGTGCATTATCTTGTCGCTCGCTTAAATTGGCTACCCTCCGTTGCGACAGGTTGTTTAGCAAAGTTAGTCTTTCGTAGTTTTCGGAGACTTCAATTACTCCTCAACTAAGTGAGCTTTTTAAGAGCGAGCGAGCTTTAAAAGCGAGATGGTTAAGATGCGCATTGGATTCAAAAAAGTACAACTAAACTAGTAGATTACCCCGTCAAGATACTTAACTGGAACTTTTACTTCGTCTTTTTCGGTTTACTTTCCGACGGACTTCTTTTGACTTTGCTTATGCATATTGACTTAAGAGCTTAATTTAATCTAGCTTTAGACTAAAAGCACACAGCTATATGGTCTGGTGATCTTAAATGACTAGCTGGGACAGATTTGAAGATTGATATAACTCTTTAGGCTCTGATTTTTGATTTCCTGGACTGAAATGACAGCTGCAATAAACCTTTTTCATCAAAATTACTTTATTTAGTATATGTTAACTGTTTTAGGAGACGCTGTGCCCTAGTGGTATCGGCCACGGCTTATAAACTTTAGGTCGTAGGTTCGGAACCCGTCAGGTACTTTTCTGTGTGTAAATTATTTTTTTATCACAACTGCTCTCAAAACATCGTGAAGAAACCAGCATGTCATAGAGGCAAAATTTCGTGGATATGTGACATCTACTAACCCGCACTGAGCCCGCGTGGTAAATACGGCTCACTCCCTCTCGCTGAGAGGAGGTCTGTATCCCAGGAGTGGGAACATTATAGGCTGATTATGAATGAATGAATTATGAACTGCTATATTGGTCTAGCAAATAAAGAATCAGATACTTGGTAGATTTATTCATGATGAGCCCGCGGTTTCGCTTACGCTTTCTTTTGGCTTTATAAAAAAAAAATGTATATTTCATTTTATAAGTTATTGGGAACGTAAACCCACACTATACCTACTCGTTATGTTCACGTTGCGTTACGTTTTCCACACACTAATTGTTGACTTAGGGCCCGGTTCCAGTCTTACTGGAAGTAGCTGTATTTCATGCCTAACTGACACCCACAATCCAGTATTCTCGTCATATCCCCTACAAAATCTGTTGATTTTGTTTATTTAAATTGAAAGTTATACGGCTGATAGCTTGACCTGCTGTTGTAGCAGGCCAAGATACCCGAAACTGTCAAATATTCCCAATCAACCTTGACTCTTAATGCTTTAGAGATAGACTTGAAAATCTAATAAAGAAATTATATAGATTGTGATGTGCTGTCGTCTTTACCTACCTCTCTTTGCTTTTTAGAAGAAGAACAAAAGACAACAAGTTTGGAGTACGAGGCTTTTGACTACATAGTACGTTATGTCTTTTTTGAGGTATAAACTTCTTTAATAGCATTCTGATTTTGAAAGTCGATGAAACGAAAAAGCAAAAGTAAAAAGAAACCAATTTTTTTTGGTAAATACTATATAAAAAATGTATGTGTGCAATTAACACGCTGTAGAAGTGAACTTTTTTTTTAATAATTATAAACTAGTGCTTGACTGCAATCCCGCCTGATGGTAAGCAGTGATGCAATCGTTGTTGGTAAAGCGCACCAGTTTATTAAGTCTATTCACTTAAAAAACTTAGTAATAGGAAGGATAACGGTAGTTGAGCGAGGTGATGCAATGTTAAACCAACACGACCAAACGATGCTGCGCTAGAGGGAGATTCATCTGGAGACTCTCCATGACCAAACTCCCGACACAACAACATTTGGCGCAACAACTGCTCAGACCCGTCTTCCGTACGGCTTCACCAGACATCATGCCGGAACACGACGAATCGCTTGGCGGCAAGACTTTGTCTGGTGGGTGGTAACTTTTACAATACCTATGTGAATTGCGCACATGTTTTTTTAGTATACTTTTTAATTGTAATGTGCTTTTACTTTCTGCGGAATAAACTATTTTCTTTTTTTATTTTCTTTAATAAATATTCATGTAATCCGAACACACTAGATATTAATAAACCATACCTCTCAAAAATACATTACTGGTAACCCCATCATCTACAGCCAGTATTCGAGACGTGAATCAATCTCTATCGATGAATCAGCTTTCAATCTGCTAGGCCACAAAATTGCGTAGTTGTTGAGTGCAGTGGACGGAAACCATTGAATGTGCCTACTCCTACATGATATAATGGTATATCTGCGCCGTTTGCAGGAAGCCCTATTATTATTGGCTTGATGATAATTGGAAAAATGATTGGTCGCCCGATGAAGCCATGCAAAAGGTTCATTTTGATCGACTGATACAAATACATACACGTCATATACATCATTCTTTTTTGTTCATGCAAAACCCGAAACCCAAAATCTATGTACAAAATTTCAAAAAGATAAAATGAAAAACCACCAAGTTATGAGTTTGCTATTCTACATGGTTGTCCCAACAAAAATATGGTCAACGGTCCGTACGGGCAGGCTAGCGCGGGCGTTGACCTCTACGTCAGCTGTGGCACGGGGCGCAAGTACTATGATCTATCGTAACTGCTCGGTAACCACTCTGCGGTCTCACTCTAAATGTTTTTCGGAAAAATATAACATGGTGTAAAAATGATTGGAATCGATTCAGTTGCTTATTCTGAACAAACTATATTCAGGTTTCGCGTAAACAAAAAACAACGTTGTATATTAATTTATTTTTGGTTTTGTATACGTTCACTCTTAGCGATAAGACCGCCCATTGTACCACCCTTTGTAAACGAACTCGAAATGGTCTCCTAAGCCTGGAGCACAGACGTAGAAAAGCCAGCCTTTCGGTCTTCTGTAGGATGTATTCTGGTGAGTGTGCAAGGGAATTGTATGATTTAATCCCCAATCTCCGTTCCACCATCGGACGACCCGTCGTACGGTGACTTTCCACCCTTACGTTGTTAACACCACTACGATCCGAACGAAGCGTTTCGCTAACTCGTTTATACCGTATACATCGAGGGACTGGAACAATTTGCCAGCGGCGGTGTTTCCATCACGCTACAATTTGAGTGTCTTCAAGGCTAGAGTGAACAGGCTCTTAATAAACTGGCGCGCTTTACCATCAGCGATCACATCACTGCTTACCGTCAGGCGAAATTGCGGTCAAGCGGTAGTTTATAATTTATAAAAAAAGCTTTATATTTATATTCTGTAATCTATATGATGTAAGAGTGTTCTATTCTATTCTACACACTCATCGTTAGTAACTACAATCACCACTCCCCCACTGCTCTCTCAGTGAAATACCATCTCCCGACTTCGCCGCCCTCGGCATGCTCTCTCAGACCCCGATGACCCCATTACCCTCCTCCAAGGGGCCAATAGGGCCACCAGCACATTACACAAACACAGACCGAACTACCGACCTCGCCGCCGAGGTACACCGCGACGCGCTCCATGTAGTAATCTCCTCCCCCGTCCCTTGTCCGATGAAGGCCAGCCCGCGCCGCAGCTGAGCCAGTAATATGATAATGTCCCAACAATAACCTCTGAGTTTCTTTCGGCGTTTCTTCTCAGAGCTAGTACTAGGAAACGCCGTGGTCATCAAACCATTAAGTATAACTTTCGATCCAGCCGTCCCCTGCTGTCCTCTCTAGCGACGCCCTAAGCCGAGGTTCGTACCCCACAGGGGGTGCCCTTAGTGCGTAGTCGCCTAATTTTAAGTTAGTTTTAAGTGCCCCTGGCTGGAGGCTTTAATTTTTAATTATGGCATCCACAGGAAAGTCTGGTTAAGTAGTTAGGGCCTCTAATGGCCACCTACGCGATGCCATATAAAAAAAAAAAAGAAAAAATCTCTCAGTGAATAGCTTGCTGAAAGTAATTTACAAAAATTTCGATTCAAAAGTGAACCTAAATAAACTAAACCGTAATATTTCAATTTCGACTCTTGATCAATGGCCCCTGTGGATAGATACCACAATTTTGCTAATAACACGTGTAACAAATTATAGAAATTCTTTTAAAAATTTATTTCACAGTAATGGCGGATATCGCCAATGACAGTTGAAAAACGGCCTTGTGAGCCGTCTACGAGGGAGATGGCAAAGTCATGATGTGGCCACTATGCTGCGATATTTCAATGTTCTTTACGAATTATTTACTGAATGCACTTTTTAGTACATAAATCACGCACTTTTATTTAGTACACGACACTATAAATAATTTAAAAGTCCAATGAAAAAAGATCATGACACTCATCTTAGCTTTCCCGTCAAAACTCCAAACGTAATACTTAATCTAGAAATCAACAAAAGGACTGTTGTTACAGACAATGCTACATACTGATTGACATTGCGATCAAAGATACTTCCAGTCAAACGCACAAAGATATGAAAAACGGTTTTTCACTTTCCAAATGTAGTCCTTAGAAATATCCCGCCTTTCGATGCTCGTTAATCTGACATCAAAAGTAAAAAAAAGAAAGAAATATATTTTCAATTCATCCCTATGTTTCCTGTCGACATCGCGGGACGCAGCTGATGGCTTTTTCTGCTTCACCGGCCAACCGCTCGGTGTCAGAAGGTTTTAGAACAAAAAGTGTTTTTTTTAAAGGCGCTTATTGTATTAACTTTATATGAATAGGAAATTATAGCTATACGTGGCTGAGGCTTTGCTTGAACGTATCATAGTATGCTTTTGATTTGGTGATGGAGTGGAAATATAAAATGTTTTTATAAAGAGCGGTGGTGGTTCAGTAGCTAGCTCGGTAGCTGATCTGATATTAGATACTAGTTGCAAGCCGTAGGGTGGACCTCTTGCAGACGTTTTATTTTGTGTGGCATCATGATCATGGTTAGACTTTAGGAAATAAACACTGCTCAAGTGTGAGTCGGACTCACGCACCAAGGGTTCCGTACCATTATCTTTAAAAAAACGGCAAAAAATACACGTTTGTTATATGGGAACCCCCCTTAAATATTTTATTTTTTGTGCTTGTTGGTATAGCGGCAACAGAAATCTATTACGGTTCATGAGGTATAGCCTGGTGTAAGACGGACGGACGGCCAGACGGACAGCAAAGTCTCACGAATGAAAAACGACCAGTAAGTACACGTTAATCGCCAATTCACCACTACTATAGGTGAAGGAGAAAACTGCCCTATCTTAAAACGAAAAATTCGAACACAATGATGTTTTCCAACTGGCACTGAACCTGCATGATGAATTAAGGCCTAGCCTATCTCACAGGGAGTAGGTGTCCCAGAAGTGGAAGCATAGCCTGATTATATTACGCATATGTTAAGATTTCCTTAAGGACCGACATTTCAATCATCGGATAACTTTTATCTGTATAATAAATATGTCAGTTTGACATACTATCTCTACAACGGGCGCTGTCTGAGCGCTCGACGGTCTCTTGGGCGCTAAGCCTGCCTGTAATGTGTTCGCGGAAAATTGGAAGATCTTGTCAGTAGGTATGTCTAGGGTATTTTGTGTTGGCCGTATGACTAGCGATCAGTTTTCTACTTAACTAATGTTCTATAATTAGTTTTGACTACTTTATGTTATCCATACTAATATTATAAATGCGAAAGTATCTGTGTCTGTCTATCCGGCTTTCACGCCGAAACTACTGAACCGATTGTAAAGAAATGTTGGTACACAGATAGTCTAAAGCATGAGAAAGGACATAGGCTATATACTATCCCGCTATGGCCAATAGGAGCAGAGCAGTAACAAAAAATGTTGCAAAAACGGGAGCTAACGCGGACGTACATATTGCTAAGTACCATTATTTTAACAAGCGCTTATTTTATATCAACTAAGCTCTTTTAATTTACGGGAACCACCGCGCGCTGTAAACTCCATGCGGGCTGAGTCGCGGGCAACAGCTAATAATAAATAAATAAACACAAAACCCCGAATAGAAACAGCAAAATTTTTTTTCGCAGAAAAAAGGGTGAAAAATTGGACTTAAATGGAATTAATTCTCAGAGGATACTTATCTGAAGCAAGGCTGTTATTTTCTCTGAAAGCCGTGAACACATCAGTGCTATCTATACACTTTCCATCAAACGTGCTAAAAACAAATAACTTTTAGCTTCCATGCGTAAACAATAAGAGGTTTCTAAAATGGACGCCCACACTGACATCGCTGATAGAGCGGAGTGAGTGTGGGCGGCTATGTTATGTGTGATGAAGTATTACCGATCAAACCACAATTTTCTTAGCAAACCCTTCGTAATTGAATCTGTGAAACAATGAAACGTAATGGAATCACAATCATATAGGTACTGTGTGCTTTTAAAAAGGTTATACGTGTTAGTGAAAACGCTTAGTAATGCCTGCTGCTGTTGAAAGGAACCTTCGTCAACGACATCATATGTGAGGGAGCGGGGTTAGAAAATATGGTTTTTGCTTTTCTAAAACGCTTTGTTATAGCCATTCATTTTCATACCGAGACCTTTCCCTGTCTCGGAAAACGCGTTAAGCCGTTGCTGTTGGTCCCAGCTGTTATACGTAGATCTTTAAATCTTTAACAGTCATTACGGATATTGAGAAACCTGAAAGTCTAACAGTCTTATCAAAAGTATCCTGTTACCCAGCAATCATAACAAAAATTCTTGAGACTGAATTGATGTATTTACTTTTACACAAACAGGTATACAAAGGCGGGCTTAATGCCTTAGGCAATGTCTACCAGTCAATTAAGGTTATTGAAGAGATAGATTGAAAGGAACAATAATAAAATCTTTTGAAAAAAAAAAAAAAAACAATAAAAGATTCCGGCGAATTGAGAACCTGCTCTTTTTTTGAAGTCGATTAAAAACTTGCTACATATATAAAGCCACGCCTGTAAACTTCGAATGTTTTGAGCAGAAGTCTGGAGGCCGGGAGGTCAATGTTGTCTACATTGAACTCCCGGCCACTGAAGGCGTGGGCTTTTAGACGGCGAGTAGTGGGGCAGCTCGCCACCCGGTAAGGACAAGGCCCGGGTCGACGGCGCATTGTATTCCACGCGCGCCTGAAAGAGATGTCAGCACATGGTGACGGGGTCCACGAAGGCTGATGCCTGCCATGGCTATGGGTTCTTCGAAAGAGATAACGGCGCTTATTTACTTGTTTAATCAAGTGTACAAAAATACTATAATTGTGGGCGTGAAGACGTGCACCTTACTACATACTTCCATTCTCGTCTCATCTTCACTTTGTCTGGGAAGGTTTGAAGAACACAGGAGCGCTTACATACATGACGTGTTTACACACACCACAAGATAAAAATGCTTTAGTTACTTACTTATACCTAATGCTAACTTATACATATACCTAATGCAAGAAGAACATATGGATCGATGATCCGCATGGTGTTATCATAATAAAATCTTGTTGAACAGTTCGAAATGTAGGCACACAAAATTCACCAGGAAAGTAAAATCAAAATCAATCAAAAAATCATTTATTCAAATTAGGCTGAGAATCAACACTTTTTGAACGTCAATGTTACATAAGACAGTCCCCTAAAAGGCCCAACCATCGCAGATCAAATACACTGAATTCGGCGTACCAAATAAATGGAGTGAACTTGTGCGAGGTATACGTGGAGCGAGATTTGGGAGTTATCATGGATTCTAAGCCCACATTTGTGCTACATATTGAGAACATAATCAGTCGATCCCAACGAATGCTTGGATTTGTCATTAGTAATGCGACGGTATTTCAATGCCCTCATAGGTACTAAATTAGTTCTCTACAATAGCCTTGTAAGAAGCATCCTGGAATATTGCAGTATGATATGGAGGCCTCATTACGCAACCCATTCGCTGCTAACAAATTTTAAGTATTACCATCTAAGAATACGTGTGGAAAGCAATAAAAGCATTGAGTATTGCAGATAGAAACAGTCCAAAAAAGGTTTAGCCGATACCTAGGGTACTCAAAAGGAAGGTAATTTAAATATCTTTCCTACCTAGACAAATTAGGCTGCTACAAAATGAGTAGTCTGGAAGCTCAAATGGAAGTCTTGGATTTGAGATTCGCATATAAACTGCTCAATAAAGCCATTAACCGCCCACATTTCATATGTAGGTTCAACCTCGTAAACCCAAAGCACCCTTAGCTCCACCTCTTCGCCATACAGTGTCTGGTGCTAATTCATCTGTATCTTGCATGTGCAAACTGGTAAACGAACCCAGTGACCTGGTTGACGTCCACGCTGACTCAATATCGACATTTCTTCTTCTTCTTCAGCCTATATATGTCCACTGCTGGACAAAGGCCTCCCCCAAGGCTTTCCACGCTGACCGGTCTTGTGCTGCCCGCATCCATCGGCTTCCCGCGACCCTCACCAGGTCATCGGTCCACCTTGTTGGGGGCCTCCCTACGCTGCGTCTTCCAGTACGTGGTCGCCACTCCAGAACCTTACTGCCCCATCGGCCATCGGTTCTACGAGCAATGTGCCCTGCCCACTGCCACTTAAGTTTAGCGACTCGCAGAGCTATGTCGGTGACTTTGGTTCTTCTGCGGATCTCCTCATTTCTGATTCGATCACGCAGAGAAACTCCTAGCATAGCTCTTTCCATTGCCCTTTGTGTGACTCTGAGCCTTCGTATGAGGCCCATTGTGAGCGACCACGTTTCAGTTCCGTAAGTCATCACTGGCAACACACACTGGTCAAAGACTTTAGTCTTGAGACACTGTGGTATCTTGGACGACGAGAAGATGTAGCGTAGCTTCCCGAACGCTGCCCAATCGAGCTGGATTCGCCGAAACACCTCTTTCTCGACATTTGTCAGACGTCAATAGTCTATTAGTTGTTTCAAATCTAGTCTAGTCAGAATATAAGCATACATTGATAAACTTACAAAGAGCACTTAGCATGTGGTGGGTTTGCCTGTAATTGGTTGTGCAGTTAGATTTAGGACCAACAATATGATTTGTATGTATTTATAATGTGTAAAATATCTACCTAAAAAATAATAAATATTTACCTGGATTTCTACTTGGTATCACAAGTAAAACGCGCGTCGCTTCGTGAGGTAACAATACTGTAAATTAATTTTATTTTACTGTTGGTAATTTCATGTCATTTCACTGATTTAGAGGTTACTAAACTACTACTGTTCTAAATATGTTACTAAAACTTAAATAAACTATAACTTATGTCACATAAATTGAGCGGAACTTGTATCATAATCACGATACTTGGTGAAACTATTTCATCCCCTGTCAACAACTATTCCACCTTTGTAAACTTGTAGTTCAGATCTAGTTGAACATGAATATACAAACATTGATCGATACTCGAAGTTTTGACAATTAAGACATGGATATCGCTTGACTTCATTTATGAGCGGATGCAATGGTTTATTGCATGTGGTTATAATGGTAGAGGACTACAAAACACATATAACACCTTATCACAATATGAAATCTAACTTAAGGGGGGACTCTAGTGCCGAGGAATTTGGAAAATAGGTATTTGAAGAAACTATTGCCGTCGCGATGCTTCCAACCTCTCCCGTTATAGTGCGAAAAGGACAGTTGCAGTTCAGGCTGATTTTACCTACAAAAACATTGACCAAAAGACGTTTGGTATTCCGCTGTTTTCTTTTTCAAAACATGACAGTTCTCAATTATTTTTATATCAAAATTTTGAGGAAAAGTATACTGCTATGCTTCTATTATTTTCTTTTTTGTCAAAAACTTATTACGTTTTACATTGTCTAATAGTCATCTGAACATCACGGTAAAAATGGATTATTTTTCGCGATTTTGAAATATCTCATATTTGAAGAAAATCGAATGATAGGGCACGTATAATCACGGTGTAAAATTGTAGAAAAAAAATTGCTCTAAAAGCATTATCCAGGAAGAAAACAGCGGAATACGTTTGTATAGAGAAAGCACCACTAGAGTTCCCTCTTAAGTACCAGCCTTAAACCTTTAAGACAGTAGGTATTTGTATTTTGAACTTTATTTAGTAAAGTTACTAATACTAAAGTGACAATTTGGCACCGAAACAAGCTGCCATTGAACTGAGTTTTTATTACGGTTAGGTTAATAATTCAATAACTATCTAGGTAGTTTAAACTTCATTATCATCAACCTTTTTATCGTCCCACTGCTGGGCACAGGCCTCCTCTCATACAGAGAAGGATGAGCGTAATCACCACGCTTGCTCAATGCGGTTTGGCGATTTCAGACTTAAAGTCCAGGTTTCTTCAAGATGTTTTCTTTCACCTTATATTCAGTCTTTGGTATCCAAGAAATACTTAGAAAGTACATATAACTTAGAAAAGTTGGTAGGTACTTGCCTGACCTGAAATCGAACCCGCACACTCATACTTGAGAGGCTAATGTTTTAATCACTAGGCCACCACGACTTGTGGTTTTAAACTTAGTCTAAACTATATCCTTGTTTTGTACCTAATAAAAGGCTACTGTATTTTATATGTAAGAACATGCCTGTTTTTTTATGTAGTAGTCCACAATAAAACATATCGCTCATCTAGTAATATATCGGTGCTACTACGGGTTTAATAATTTACAGAAACAAGGTTCGAAGATCTCATAATGCAATTCCCTTGCACATTCTTCAAAATGCATCTAACAGAACACCGACAGGCTGGATACCATGTTATAATTTAGTGCTTGCCCATGATCCCGCTTAATGGTAAGCAGTGATGCAACAATCGTTGATGGTATAGCGCACTAGTTCATTAAGAGCCTATTAATTTTAGACTTGAAGAGACTTAAGTTTTAATGAATATTGTATATTCCTTTCGTTATAAGTTGTATATAAACTTTAATACAATATGCTATACACGTGTAACAGTCAAAGTTCTTTGTCCAACACATTCTTAACAATAATTCTACAAGAATGTTCCGGTCGTAATGTCCAAGGAAACCATTTCGCTTTACACCCAGATAAAATGCGAGTGCAAGTGTACTAGATGTCTTGTGCAACAAAGTTGTTTTAATTTCTGTACTCAAACTGAATTTTACGGACGGTCTTCTGTTTTATTATTTCAGTACACAACTCGTAACTAAGTCACTATCTTGAAAGTCTGGCAGCTAGTCTTTCCTAGTGGTATAGTTTTTATCAGTTTCTTCTTTTTCTTCAGCCTATAGAGGTCCACTGCTGGATAAAGGCCTCCCCCAAGGCTTTCCACAATGATCGGTCTTGTGCTGCCTGCATCCATTGGCTTTCCGCGACCTTCACCAGGTTATTGGTCCACCTTGCTGGAGTCCTCCTTACGATATAGTTTCGTGGCCGCCACTCCAGAACCTTACTGCCCCATCGGCCGTCAGATCTACGAGCAATGTGCCCCGCCCACTGCCACTTAATTATAGCAACTTGAAGAGCTATGTCGGTGACTGGTTCTTCTGCGGATCTCCTCATTTCTGATTGAAACTTCGAGCACAACTCTTTCCATCGCCCTTTGTATGACCTTGAACCTTCGCATGGGGCCCATTGTGAGCGACCACGTTTCAGTTCCGTATATCACCACTGGCAACACACACTGGTCAAAGACTTTTTTCTCAGTTACTGTACCTATATTAAAAGTCAGATAGGTAGTCGCTCCAGCAGTGTAATTTCCTAACAAACTATCAGTAGCAATAAAACTACTTTTAGATGTTATTTTTCGTTTGAAATATTCAGCAACGCTATCCTCGATCTAGGTAATGCAATCTGAAGTAAACGTTTAATGCCTTTGTACGGACGACAGCTGCAGGTAATTCCATAACACACTATCAGTAGCACAATGGGTTTCATTTCAACAACTTTCATTGCGTTATTTACGTTGTTGAGCAGACACATTTTAGAACATATGGAGCGATGCAATAGCAATAAACTTAAAAATGTTTCCAACTGATAGTAACAGTGTATTACGCAATTAGGGTGCAGGTCAAGCTACCTGAAACTGTCAAATATTCCTAATCAACCTTGAGCCTTAATGCTATGGAGATAAATTTAAAAATCTAATAAATAAATCTGACAGATTGTAGTAGATTTTTGAGGCTTCCGTCGACTGGGACCGCAATTAACTCGGACCGCGGTCCCAGTCGCCGGATTCATAAAAAATAAATAATTTTCTTCCGGCGACTGGGACCACTCATAAATGATAACTGAAATCAAATAATGTACAGTCAAACGACAAAGTAATAATTGAGTAAAAATCTTTTTTTAACCGACTTCAAAAAAAGGAGGAGGTTCTCAACTCGTCGTAATCTGTTTTTTATGTATGTTCACCGATCACTCTAAGACCAATGTGCAGAATTCTCTTTCTTTTCGAAAGTGTATACTTTCCAGGTGGTCCCATAGTCACCAGGTCGGGATCTGATAATGGAAGACCAGGGAAATCAAGGGAAGCTTTCAAAAATCGTAGAGGCAATTAGTAAATTTCTAAGTATTTTCATAAAGTTTTTTAAAGCATTACAATTTATTAAAGGTCTGGAGTAGATGTGATGATGAAGTCGGGAGACAGTCGAAGGAACTCCTCAATGATTCACAGTAGCTACCTTGTGTTCTTTACACCTAGATGGGTTGTGATTGTGACTGTCATAGGGGCTCTGATTATGAAGGCATAGACCAGTTTCGGGAACTCCTCAACGGTTTACAGTAGCTACTTTGTGTTTGAACTTAATTCATTTATATTCATGAGAACTTTGCCTATGGGTTATAATGAAGGTCTGCGGTAGACTTGATGATGGTATAATCAACAATTTTCAAACAATTAACAAACGGAAAGTAATTATTTATCAATTAGAAACTTAGGTACGACCTATGCCAATCATAATTACATAATTTAAAACCGGCCAAGTGCGTGTCGGACTCACGCACAAAAGGTTCTGTACCATTGATTATGAAATTAAAGGATTTAAGTTATTTGTATGAAAGATTACGCGGTAATAAGCGGTTTACGATTTACGAGGTATTAAAAAAAACATACTTACTAGATCTCTTTCAAAACAATTTTCGTTGGTAGTTTTTATAGTAATGTACATTATATGCTTTGTTAGATTTTTCATTTTCTTATTTTAAAAGTTAGAGGGGGGGGGGCAACTTTTTTCCACTTTGGAAGCGTCTGTTACGCAAACTATTCGGTTTCGAAAAAAAAAATAATTAAGAAAGTCGATATCATTTTTGAAGACCTATCCATAGATACTCCACACGTACATATGTGTTTGACGAAAAAAAAAAATTGAGTTTCAGTTCTAAGTATGGGGACCCCCAATATTTATTATTATTTTTGCATCAAAATCTTAATGCGGTTCACAGAATACATCTACCTGCTAAGTTTCAACAGTACCTATAGCTCTTATAGTTTTGGAAAAAATGACTGTGACATACGGACGGACAGACGGACAGACAGACATGACGAATCTATAAGGGTTCCGTTTTTTGCCATTTGGCTACGGAACCCTAAAAATGGCCGTTATGGCTTCACACAAAATCAGTCAAATACAGAAAATCAGTATTACCTGTGTTAAAATTTAAAAATAATGTAACTAAATATAACATCCTTCTTTTTTTTTTTCTAGTGTCCGGTGAAATATAGCTCTAAAGCAATAGTATTCGTCGATACTCGATACGAACTACGAAAATATTTTTTATGAAAAAATTTACGACTTAGAAAGAAATAGTAATATACTATCATACAATGCTATTGCCTTTGTGTGTGTTTACCTCCATGTGTGAATTATGTAAAAACGGGCTAGGTCAATTTATAAGCACATAGGATAAAATCATGTCTAGAACGAGTCAATGATATTCAAATCAATAATTTAGATGTTTATTCGTTTGACTGTACCGATTTCGGCTTGTATAGTAGACTTTTTTTAAGTTCCCTATGAGTGGTCCCAGTCGCCGGAGGAAAATTATTTATTTTTTATGAATCTGGCGACTGGGACCGCGGTCCGAGTTAATTGCGGTCCCAGTCGCCGGAAGCCTCGATTTTTTTTTAATAATTATAATCTAGTGCTTGACTGCAATCCCGCCTGATAGTAAGCAGTGATGCAATCGTTGATGGTAAAGTGCACTAGTTTATTAAGCCTATTCACTTAAAAAACTTAGCAATAGGAAGGATAACGGCAGTTGAGCGAGGTGATGCAATGTTAAACCCAAGACCAGCACGACCAAACGATGCTGCGCTAGAGGGAGATTGATCTGGAGACTCTCCACGACCAAACTCCCGACACAACAACATTTGGCGCATCGTACCCGCCACAAATCGCAACACAACTGCTCAGACCCGTCCTCCGTGCGGCTTCACCAGACATCATGCCGGAACACGACGAATCGCTTGGTGGCAAGACTTGTGTCTGGTGGGTGGTAACTTCCGCCGGCAGCTGATGTTATGGCCTACCACCGAGAGTAGCTTGATGTGCTGTCGTCTGTACTTTATTCCAACATGTATGGTCAGTTAAAATATGCACTATAGGATGTCACTGAAGTCGGCCACAAGCCGCAATCAGGTAATAGGCAAGTCAAACAGTTATAGATACCATACTCGCATAGTAAATTTTTTCCGTTGTGTTATAAGTTAGCCTAGTATATCGACAAGAATACACTTGATTATCTACAATTTAGATATCTTTATGAAGCTAGAATTTACTAGGTATACACGATATGATATGTTCTAGTTACACAAAAAAAATGGAATAAAGATTCTAGATAATTATTTATTTATCTAAATTTCCCAATTGTCCATTGGCAGCTACATTATTATAACTAACTATAACGTCATTTAGATTGCTAATTAAACTATTACTTTACGTTATAAATTAACAATCTGAGCGACGTCATTAGTGGAATATGTAGCAAGATTCAAGATATTACGACACGGGCTCAGCTCTGTTCAAATAAGTTAAACTAATTATACTCTACGGCTACCTTATAACTTATTACCATACGGAACTGTTCGAGCCAATCTTGTGAAGTTCCGGGGCGCCCTAATAAGATACATTGTTCATGCAATAACAGCAAACTGAGTTCGTCAATATGTCTAAATTATATTGTCTAAACCATTACTGGCGATGTTCTTCAGTAGTACTTGCTGCAGGCGTCCGTGTGGGACCAGTGAAGGAATTGTGCAAAAAGCTTTATCAGAAATAACTTTTTTTTTGACTGTTTAATAATATTTATTGCGTTATTTACGTTGTTTAGCAAACATATTTATTGAATATATCAAGCAATGGATTACGAATATTCTTAAAAATCATTGAGATTCACAGTATTTTTCGCAATTACTTAAGAGGGAACTCTAGTGCCGGGGAATTTGAAAAATAGGTATTTGAAGAAACTATTCTGCTTCCAACCTCTCTCCGTAAAGGGCGGAAGGGACAGTTGCAGCTCAGGCTGATTTTACGTAATAAAATGTTGACTAAAGGACGTTCGCTTTCGTATTCCGCTGTTTTCTTTTAAAAATACGACAGACCTTAATTATTTTCATGTCAAAATATAGACGAAAAGTATAAGTACCTATCAGTGGCGAAGGGTGAAATTTTGACAAAGGGAAGCCGGTCCAAAAAAATAAACACTTAAACACTTACCTACTGCAGGATATCTTGGAGGAGGTCTTCAGATAAGAATAGTATTAAAAGCCCCACCTTCACCATACAAAAAGGACTGATGATTTGATAACAGTGTCTTTCAAGTATGATAAAAGCGGCAGCAAAAGAAAAAAAAAGCCTTTTTCGACGTGCATCTCCATACCACACATGCATGCTTGTTAGTAAGTACTAAGTTAAATACCTATTGTTAGGGAATAAGAGTCAAGAAAAAATAAAATAAAAAATTACAAAAATAATAGTGTTAAAAACCGAACCACACAAACACCGATCCAAAACCAACAAAAATATTAAGCAAAAATAAAGCAAATTATACACAATCACAACGTTATTTATATTGTAATGCAATGCGTCTGTTTTTTTAACAAAATGAGCTAAAATGATGGTATAAAAATTCGGATTACTTTTCATTTTATTAAGCAAATTTTTTTTAATTGACATGATAGCCAAATCGGACAATCTCTGCTCTTTTTGGCAGTTTCGCACATATGTGTGAATGCGTTTTAAAGCAGAAAATGACCGCTCAGCTGAAGTTACTGAAATGGGGAGGGTCAGAATTAAACTGCAAAGAGTCGAAACTTGAGAAAATGCGTCTTTCAAAGACGTATTCTGGAGCTGTAAAAAAAGCTCATAGGTGTCCAATTTATTTAACGACGTTGACGTAAGACTTTAAGTTCATTCAGCAGGTAGTCAGTTGAGCAGCACTCTATATGAATTAAAGCCATAATAACAAACAAAATACACAGTATTTAACCAAATCTGCGATTAAATTACGTTACAGAATCAGTCACAGTTTAAATACCACAAATATTAAAATATAACAAACGAAAAACACGAAAAACGAACACATGTCACATATTAACAATAATTTATTTTCAACCAAACGAAATGGAACACGAAAATATGCCAAAATAAAAAGAATATGACTTGCGAAGGATTTCATTATAACGTTTCTTTGTCTCATTCTAATAGAGGAGAGGAGAGAACTGCAAGCCGGTCGGCATCAGCCTATCTTTTCTCAAAAATTACGGACGGTTAGCGATCATTAGAAAGAGATGTCTGACACGCTCTGTCTCTTTTCGCCTCATAGTAAAACGTTTGACCGAGGTAGGCTGTAATTCGTCGAGTTGCCTTCAATGTAATGTACGAAAAATTTAAGCGCTGATTATTTATTTATTTATTTATTTATTTATTTATCTTAAAAACTTAAACTATCATTACAGATTTAGAAACCTAATGCGATAGTTAAGGCTCACAAATTATAAAAAACTACACAATAACTTAACTTACTTCACTTAACACAAAATTACAACTAAAACAATACATCCTTATGATTATAACAATACAATAAACAATACAACTTAACTTACTTCACTTAGCACAAACTTACAACTAAAACAATACATCCTTATAATTATAACAATACAATAAACACACTAATTGTTGCTTTCATAACATATTATGTATAAACCTACCTTTGCTAATTCACCAAAGTAACACGAAAAAATGTCTAACCTATTCTGAATTTCGTTAATAGTACGAATTGCTCGCGTGAGAGGTGCTTTGGCCAGCAAGTTGGTTCTGGCAGTTGGCACAGCCAACAGTGGCGGGCGCCGCCGCCTCCCCACGTAGCGATCTGGAACATTAAACCGCAAGCACTGAAGCACTCCCGGATTATGCTCCTTGCCCCGGAGTAACTTTATTAAATAGACGACAAGAGTGAATTGTCGTCGCACTCTCAATTCATTGTACCCGACCATGCCCAGTACAAATAGGGTGGGGTACATCAATGGGTACAATGGATAAACCCCGTACAGTCTAAAGTACAAGTGACGCGTGAACTTGTTCTGTACACGCTCCAGCATGACAGAGTACTTGGCTTCATGTGGAGACCATATGACAGCACCGTACTCCAAGTGATTCCTGACTAGAGCGTCGTATAATACCCTAATAGTCGTAATATTAGTGAACCCTTGTGACTGCCTAAGAACAAAGCCGAGGTTTCTGTACGCTTTCTTACATATCTTAGTGATATGCTCGCGAAACGTAAGATCTGGAGTGAGATATACCCCTAGGTCTCGCACTTGCGTTACTCGCTGCAGTGGTACCGCCTCTGCTTTGTACTCATAGCGGACAGGGTTGCGCGCACGACTAAAGGACATTACCGAGCATTTGGACACGTTGAAGTACAGCTTATTATCATGGCTCCACTTCCCCACCCTATCAATGTCACCCTGGAGTCGCTCACAGTCTAACTCATCCCTTACCTCGAGCAGTAACTTGAGGTCATCCGCGAACAATAGACATGAGCTATGTCTGACGACCTCCGGTAAGCCATTTATCATTATGATGAATTCAAGAGGACCCAAATTGCTGCCCTGGCTTACTCCGGACCTGGTAAAGTACGGCTTCGACTCGTACCCATCGTAGTCAACGTACTGTTGACGGTCTCTCATATAGCTGACAAAGAATTGTAGCAAGTGTGGCGTACATCCTATATCAGCCAGCTTTCTTAGTAGGACGTCATTGTCCACGGTGTCAAAAGCTTTTTTAAAATCAAAGTACGCCGCGTCTACTTGTACTCCAGCGTCGACTGCCGGTATAACCTGTGCTATGAAGTTAAGCAGGTTAGTTGAAGTGCTGCGTCCGGGCCGAAAGCCGTGTTGTGCGTCCGACAGTTGCGCTCGGACTTGCCCCAGTATGCAGTGTTGAATAGCGGATTAATTTACGACTATAAAATGAAATGTGATACTTGGGGTATTGCTAAGAATTACTATTGCTATTGTAAATCGCGCAGGCATTTGATTAATAATACTTTGTTAATGAAATAGAATGTAAATACTTTTGTATGAATATGGAACTGATTTTTGAAAGGTAACCCGGTGGGAATCGGCTTGTATGGACTCTTCGCCACTGGTACCTATTCTTCTATTGTTTTCTTTTTGTCAAAAACTTATCACATTTGACTAATAGCCGTCTGAAAATCGCGATAAAAATGGGTTATTTTTCGAGATTCTAGACAAAAAAAAAATTATTGCTATAAAAGCGTTATCCACGAAGAAAACAGCGGAAATCGTTTGTACCTACGGAGAAAGCGCCACTAGATTCCCCCCTTAACTTTAATTGCGTAACACACATCTCTGTCTCGTTCAATTAATAACTATATTTATCCAATGAAAATATAACAGAAACAGACAGCGCAGCCATTTTTGTGGCGCACCTAACGACTTATATATCGGCACATTATTGGTCGCTCTGGTCAATAAATATAGTATTATGAACAGATGCGAGCTCCCTACTATATTTAGATCTTAGCTGCATACAGCGAATGAGTGATCGATTTTAAAGCGCTGAATGATATCACTGTGTTCAAAATAAAGAATGTTGTTTTTGATTCGGTCTATTTTTGCTTGGAGAGGAGAAATTAAACTTTATTTTCTATTATGAAAAAAGCTGCGTGTTCTTTTTAACATAGCATAATCAGCAGCAGGAAACCGATAGATGCGAGAATTATGGAACTGGCCGAAGCGGAGGTGCTTGGAAAAAGAGTATATCCAGTAGTGGATAACGTAATGAAAATTACATTAAAAATTCTATTGACATATTTATAAAAAGGCCAAATATTAATTATTTAAAAATGAATTTAAATAGATACACTTTAATCAATCTTATAATACCTACTAAATATATTATAGTTTTAAACTCTACATTTTGAAAATTAACGAAACTAATCAAACAAAATTATAGATTAAAACCTAATCTGGAAATCACGTAAAGAAAATGTATTTAACAGGATGAATACGTTTGTGTATGTCTTAAGATAAGTTAAAAATAAACTGACATAAAAACAGCAATAACATGCTACCATGCTTATGTAGAATCTATTTTGAGAAACGGGCTTATAATATGGGGAAATAGTACGGAAATTAATTAGAGCGTTGGTTCCGCAAAAATACATCAGAGTACGGGTAGGTATAGCGGTTTTTTTTTTCAAAACTGTACATTAGTGGTTGGCCCATGCCCGCCTGATGGTAAGCAGTGATGGAATCGTTGATGGTAAAGTGCGCTAGTTTATTAAGAGCCTCTTTAGGCTGAAGAAGAAGAAGAAACAATATTGAACTCTTAAGTCGGGGATAAAGCAATTCTCAATTACGATACGCTTAGCGCCATATTGCATCGCAATATGGCGCTAAGCAAAAATCATAATCTAAGCAAAAATCATAGCAAGCAAAAATCATAATCTAAGCAAAAATCATAGCAAATCTCATATCCTTGTGGTATTTCTGAGTTAGCAGCCTATAATGATATATCTATTATACGCTGTAGCTCAAACGGGTGTTAGAAGCCCGACAGTCAGAAACCTAGTCTTAGCAAAGAAGTGTTCGGTCGCGAGTTTTCTATAAAGCTTGACAGATGGCGTTGTACCGTTTTCTGAATCGCGGTGTCGAGATTCTTCGCGGTTATTACATATAGGATTAAACTCGAATTTCCCGCCCTGTCCCTTGTCTGACAAAGGCCAGCCCGCGCCGCAGCTGAGCCAGTAATTATTATAATGTCCCAATAATGGCCTCTGAGTTTGTTTCAGCGTTTCTTCTCAGAGCTAGTACTAGGAAACGCCGCGGTCATCAAACCATTAGGAACCCTTTCGATCCAGACGTCCCTTGCTGTCCTCCCTAGCGACGCCATAAGCCGAGGTTCGTACCCCATAGGGGTGCCCTTAGTGCGTAGTCGCCATAATTTTTAGTTTAGTTTTTAAGTGCCCCTGGCTGGAGGCTTTGATTTTACTTAAGGCATCCACAGGAAAGTCCGGTTAAGTAGTCATGGTCAACTACGAGACGCCAATTAAAAAAAAAGAAAAATTAGGAAAACGGGGCTTTATTTCACAAATTCTCACCGGGCAGTTATCAAGTGCCGCGTGTCGTACCAAGGGGTATAGAGTTAGCGAGTACTGCAACTGAGTTGGGGGGTCAGGTAGGTAGACGCCCCGAGTAAAATGTGTCAGCTGCATTCAGTTAGATTAAAAAGTGATCGAAAATCGAAATACAGTTGGAAAAACTAAGCATCTTGATACTGTAGCTTTGATTCAGCTCAAAGCTCCGTTAATGGCATACTTATATAAATGGTTCTCCCATTGAGGTGCAATTCAAATACGGAAATTTCTCTCTAACAAAAAATTCTCTCTATATAGTACGAGTTTATAACACAGATTGGATAAAATAAAAAAGAACACGTATGTAAAAATAAACCGACAAACCGAATGACGCTACGATTTTTTTGCTTTTTCCTTGTTCAACAGCTCCCGGCGTTAGTTTAGTGAGAGAGCAAAAACACGATCAGATTGGACAAAACAAATCAACTGAATTCCCGTTTGGGTGCCTGAATCTCTAGTTAGAACTGTCTATAGTACACTCAAGTAGGTTAGGATTAATTCTGCATTCCTCTTAGCACTAAGCGAAATCTGAATTCTGTTTAAGACCTGGGTCTTAAACAGAATTCAGATTTCGCCAGTTATACCTAAGAAACAAGGGAGCAGTGCTGGCCCAGTGTCGTAACTTATGAGTTTGAGCTAGTAGTTGTGTCAATAATTTCAACAAAACGGCAAGGAAAACTTCAAGAGGAAACCGACATGTCTTAGAACCAAAAAATCGAAGACATGTGATATCCATCAACCAGCACGCGGCTCGCGAGTGGTTTTTTTTTTTTTGATAATTATAAACTAGTGCTTGACTGCAATTCCGCCTGATGGTAAGCAGCGATAGAATCGTTGATGGTAAAGCGCGCTAGTTTATTAAGAGCCTATTCACTCAAAAAAATAAACTGAGCCAATAGGAAGGAAGACGGCAGTTGAGAGAGGTGATGCAAAGTTAAAGCCAACAACACGACTAACGATCCTGCGCCAGAGGGAGATTAATCTGGAGACTCTCCACGACCAAACTACCGACACAACAACATTTGGCTCATCGTACCCGGCACTCATCGCAGCACAACTGCTCAGACACTTCCTCCGTACGGCTTCACCAAACATTATGCCGGCTTACAATCCACTCTCTCTTGCGTTATTGTACAAATCCAGAAAAAAAAAATCATAAAGAACTCCGTAGCTCCAGACGTATTGCGTAACCTTTGATACCACTGACTATTAATTACTATCAGCTATGCTCGTGTTGTTGCCATCCGAACACATAAAAAAATACAAACTTAGAATAGGTTTTCGAATGAATCTCATTGGATTCATCGCAGAATTAATATTGGAATGGCAGCCATGTTGGAATGTAATATAGTGGATATTACGTCGATGTATGGCTTCGTTCATTATATACGCAATTCGTATCTTCATAATATTCAATATATCAACCGTAGTTAGGTATATATTGTCAGCATATTTTCTGATACGAATATTTTCTATTTCGATGTTTGATAAAAGTGCGTACCTACAATGTAATATTGTGTAAGTATCATTGAAATAATTTACAAAACTCAGCACAAAAATGCCGGTATGAAATTCAATAGTATTTATACAATTTGCATAGTTTTCACCTCTTTAATTCCGCACATTCATGGCATCTGTGTGCGATATTTCTCTACCCGGCGGCGGCGTTAAGACCCGCTTGTTTTTATTGCCGAGTATATTCTCACGCATATTATCACTCACGCGCGGTATAATCTCATATACATTACGTATTCGTACATTTTTTTTCATTACAGTATTTTTGGGACTCGCATGTTTTTCTTATTTTTTCTCCGTTATGAGCACTGTGCCTTGTGGAAAATTTCACGAAACGAAAAAGGTGACGATGGAAAGTACGCTATTAGGTATCACTGACAGCGAGCTATCTCGGCGATGAAGTGGGTTCTCCCACGCGGTGCAGGTGCGGTGTATGTGTCCTATGTATTCTAATTTTTAATTTAGATCTTCGTTGTTCTTCACCGTTTGTTGATATGTCCTTGAAAATATTACCAGACCTGCTTTCTAAATACATGTTGTGTTAGTAAGTTCCATTGATTTGTTAAATAATACACGTTCGCTACAAAGTCTTTTACAGTTAAATTCTCTTGCTTTTGACTATATTTTACTCTTTTGAAGGCAGTAAATAATACGAATGGTAGCAAATACTGAATACAAATGGCTGTGGAGCTAAGTAATACATTGTTTATTTACACTATGATGTAAAAGTTTCCTTTTTTACCTTTGATGAAAGACAAACAAACCTTGTTGAAGTTATGGTAGTTTCGCTTTGAGAATATTTATTTGTGAGATGGTTGCGGGATGCACTTTGTAGCTTCCTAGCTTCAAAGGAACAGTTAAACTTTTCTCTTGTCCTTATAGTTTGGGATGCAAATAAAATTTATTTTCTTTTAAAACCACATATTTGCATACCAAAGAGAGATCATTGGTTTGTCTTACTTACTCAAGTAGGAGTGTTTAAGTTGAAGTATTTGAACGAGAAAAAGATTTTTTTACAATATGGTTTGTAATAAAATTTAAGGGTATGTACTGAACAGATTAGGGCTATCCATCCATACTAATATTATAAATGCGAAAGTAACTCTGTCTGTCTGTCTGTCTGTTACGCTTTCCCGCTTAAACCTATCAACCGATTTTGAAGAAATTTGGCACAGACAATCTTTGGATCCTGAGAAAGAACATAGGCTACCTTTTATCCCGGAAAAAATTGATGTTCCCGACTGTTGAGGGAAATCTAAAAAGCGCGATATAACCGAACTCCACGCGGGCTAAGCCGCGGGCGGAAAGCTAGTTATTACATAAATTAGTAAATGGGTTGTGGAGGCCAGATATGCATCGCGATCGCTTCGTGGTAAATGCTGGTATTTCGTTGCATCAAATTGGAGTGCGATCTGATTCCAACATAGTTGGGAAACATTTAGGCAGATGATAATAGACAACATTATGTTTTGTTTGTGTGTCCAGTATTATTGTTGAGGACAGTGGACTTCATTTATTATCGGTATTCTACAGGTTTAAAACTATTGCAATCCTTGAATTCGGGCAAGTATAGCTACGGTACAATCTTTCTATCTAAACGCGGTTACATTTTTTACGAAACTAACACTAATGCACCTGCACTCTCGGCGTCTGGCAGCGAACAGAACGTTACAATAAAATGTGAGCGGAAGGAACTCGCTCTTTTAAATCAACTTCCGGGTCTGGAAGTTTCTAGAACATTCGAACTGTTTCTACCCTGCTGCCTCTAGTGTCGCGAGGCGGTCAACTACAATTTTCACAAATTTCATTAATAAATAACAGTGATTCATTGATAAAAACAGCGCTTCTAGCATCCAAAAGTGATTCTACGGTTCCCACTTCCAATTGAACAGTTCATTCATAAACCAGCACCCCCAGTTTTTTTTATTTTTTTTTATTAGTTATAAACTAGTGCTTGACTGCAATCCCGCCTGATGGTAAGCAGTGATGCAATCGTTGATGGTAAAGCGCATTAGCTTATTAAGCCTATTCACTCAAAAGAACTGAGTGAATAGGAAGGAAGACGGCAGTTGAGCGAGGTGATGCAATGTTTAACCCAACAACACTACCAACGATGCTGGCCCAGAGGGTGATTGATCTGGAGACGCTCCATGACCAAACTCCCGACACAACAACATTAGGCACATCGTACCCGGCACAGATCGCAACACAGCTGCTCATACCCGTCCTCCGTACGGCTTCACCAGACATCATGCCAGAACACGACGAATCGCTTGGCGGCAAGATTTTGTCTGGTGGGTGGTAACTTATGCCGGCGGCTGATGTTGTTGCCTACCACCGAGAAATGTCGACCTAGTGTCGATAGGCAAGCAATTATTGATGTGCGTAAATTTTTCATTGATGCTATCGCCTCTAGTAGACAACAGAGGTCGCTACTTTTATATATCAGTCACAATTATTATGTAAATAATATGTTTACAAAATTTCTAGAAGCTATCATGACATAGCACAAAGTTATGAGCTTGTTATGTTACCTGGTTGTCCCTACAAAAATATGGTCAACGAGCCGCTCGCCCGCTCGCGCCTGCAACGGCGCTGCGGAGACCCTAGGACATTATGATCCGCTGTGAACTGTATTGTTGCGCTCGGTAACCACACTGCAAGATTTTTTAAACATATTTGAAAAAAAAAACAACATGAACAAACACAGCCGCTGGCAAACTGTTCCAGTCCCTCGATGTACGCGGTATAAAGGAGGAGGCGAAACGCTTCGTCCGGATCGTAGTGGTGTTAACAACCTAAGGGTGGAAACTTGTCGTACGACGGGTCGTCCGATGGTGGAACGGAGATGGGGGAATTAAATCATGCAATTCCCTCGCACACTCCCCAAAATGCATCCTGTAGAACACCGAAAGACTGGCTACTCTACGCCTGTGCTCTAGGCTTTGGAGACCGTCTTCGTCACACTAGAACAATATATGTTTTCATTGTCTCATACAAACATATCTTATGAACAACATATTCAGGCAATACTATATATTTGGTACCTAACTACTACTACATTATATTTGACTCGTTATATTTGGTAATAGAAAATAAAAGTACCAGTTACATCGGATTGGTTTTCTTTCGAAATGTTGTCGTTAGTTTCCAAATATTTGTTTCCTCGAAAAACTGACGCGACCCCGATGCTACGTTTGTATTTCTTTCGTCTCACTGAAATGAAGGAGTGACGGTGACAAATAAAAAAAAAATATATTAGTCATTCTAAAAACCACAAAATACCTTGGTAAAATGGGTAAAAATGGGTTATTTCTTTAGACATTATTTTAGCTTTAATATACCGATGACAGCCCATCAAGCTACTACAATCTGTCAAATTTCTTTATTAGTTTTTCAACTTTATGGCTACAGCATTAAGACTGAAGTTTCAGTAGGAATAACGGTTAGCTTGAACTGCTGCCGTCCGTATATTCCCAACTACCATGCCGCGGCAAGCGTAGCATGAGCTGATAGATCGAACTGTGCGGCTGGTATTGCATACAACACACGCCACAAGTCCCATTCTGTATTTACAATGTAAACAAAAATAATACGGCTGTTCCCAGTAATCTTACCCAGTAGTTTTACCAGTAGTACTAATGGGAGTTTTCTTCCCAATAGACTTAATCATAGTAAGTCTTCGCGGTTGTCATATTGTGGACAATTTTTCCCAGTAGTACTACTGTAAAAAGTAACATTAACACATAGACCTCGGAGTTTACCGACAGTACAGAAAAATCAAAAATAGATATTGTATGAGTCCTCATCGTCATATTGTATGAGTCCTCATCGTCATATTGTATGAGTCCTCATCATCATATTGTATGAGTCCTCATCATCATATTGTATGAGTCCTCATCATCATATTGTATGAGTCCTCATCATCATATTGTATGAGTCCTCATCATCATATTGTATGAGTCCTCATCATCATATTGTATGAGTCCTCATCGTCATATTGTATGAGTCCTCATCATCATATTGTATGAGTCCTCGTCGTCATATTGTATGAGTCCTCATCATCATATAGTATGAGTCCTCATCATCATATTGTATGAGTCCTCATCATCATATTGTATGAGTCCTCATCATCATATTGTATGAGTCCTCATCATCATATTGTATGAGTCCTCATCATCATATAGTATGAGTCCTCATCATCATATTGTATGAGTCCTCATCATCATATTGTATGAGTCCTCATCATCATATTGTATGAGCCCTCATCATCATATAGTATGAGTCCTCATCGTCATATTATATGAGTCCTCATCATCATATAGTATGAGTCCTCATCATCATTGTATGAGTCCTCATCATCATATAGTATGAGTCCTCATCATCATATTGTATGAGTCCTCATCATCATATTGTATGAGTCCTCATCATCATATTGTATGAGTCCTCATCGTCATATTGTATGAGTCCTCATCATCATATTGTATGAGTCCTCGTCGTCATATTGTATGAGTCCTCATCATCATATAGTATGAGTCCTCATCATCATATTGTATGAGTCCTCATCATCATATTGTATGAGTCCTCATCATCATATAGTATGAGTCCTCATCATCATATTGTATGAGTCCTCATTATCATATTGTATGAGTCCTCATCATCATATTGTATGAGTCCTCATCATCATATAGTATGAGTCCTCATCATCATATTGTATGAGTCCTCATCATCATATTGTATGAGTCCTCATCATCATATTGTATGAGTCCTCATCATCATATTATACAACATTCTTTTTTGTTTATGCGAAACCCGAAACACGTGACAATATTCTCAATATTGTTTTCTCAGTGGTGAAACAACAACATCGGCCGCCGGCATAAGTTACCACCACCAGACGAAGTCTTGCGGCCAAGCGATTCGTCGTGTTCCGGCATGATGTCTGGTGAAGCCGTACGGAAGACAGGTCACGAGCAGCGGCTGTGTTGCGATGTGTGCCGGAGGTACGATGTGCCTAATGTTGTTGTGTCGGGAGTTTGGTCGTGGAGGGTCTCCAGATCATCCTCTGGCAGCATCATTGATCCGTATTGTTGGGTTAAACATTGCATCACCTCGCTCAACTGCCGTCTTCCTTCTATTCGCTCGGTTTTTGAGTGGGCCAGGCTTAATAAACTAGTGCGCTTTACCATCAACGATTGCATCACTGCTTACCATCCGGGCGGGATTACTGAATTCAAAGCCCGTTATAACTATTAAAAAAAAAAGAACCTATGTACAAAATTTCAAATAGATGTCATGAAAAACCACAAAGTTATGAGCTTGTTATCCTAACTTTTCTGTCACAACCAAAGTATGATCCACGCTCCACTCGGGCGGGCGAACGGGGCATTGACCTCTAGCGTCAGCAGTTGCGCGAGTGCCGAGTACTATGATCTATCGTGCGCGCTTGGTAACCGCACTGCAACAATTTTTAAAGGTATTGGAAAAATATAACATGGTGTAAAAATGATTGGAATCGATTCAGTTGCTTATTCTGAACAAACCATATTCAGATTTCGCAGAAACAAAAAATAACGGTGTATAAAATAGTTATAGCGTAATTTAGCTCGACTAGATTGGTAGATCCCGACCGCTTTGGCACTGACAAAGCGGGCTAGCAACCAAGCGGCAATGACATTTGCAGATTCTGACATTGACACAAAATGTATATTCTAATATTAGATTCGCGAGTAAACAGTTCATAGTTTTTCTAACACGTATCGTATGATCTCAAAGAAAATATAAAATTAAACACTCTTAAACTTTAGACTGGATTCGAAGAAGTTTTGGCAGATAAATAAATAAATAAATATATACAGACAAATCACACAGATTGAGCTAGCCCCAAAGTAAGTTCGAGACTTGTGTTATGGGATACTAACTCAACGATACTATATTTATAATAGATAAACATCCAAGACCCAGGCCAATCAGGAAAAGATCGTTTTCCATCATGACCTGGCCGGGGATCGAACCCGGGGCCTCCACAACGCAGGCAGGCGTGTTGACCGCTGCGCCACGGAGGTCGTCAAAGATAAAAATATATATTTTCGTTTATAATTATTATAATTCAACTTTTTTTTTTGTTGAGATGGGAAATCATCAAATGACTTCTCCCGCTCCGGGCAGAGCGGAAGGGCGTGTCAGACCTTTACTGACTAAAACCCACCCGTGTTTCTTCACTTGCCTGTGCGACGGTCAGAGCCACGGTTTCTTGTTTAACCAACCCGCAACCCTGACCCAGGAGGCATCGGTCTTCCTGGACCCCGTCCTTTGAGGCGCGCGTGAAACACGACGCGCCGTCGACTCGGGCCTGGTCCTTACCGGGGGGCGAGTTGCCCGCTGCTCACCGCCCGCAGGCCCGCGCCTACGGTGGCTGGGAGTTAGGTGTCGTCTCCCGACCAGGGCGTCTCCTGCGGCGGCTAGTGACGTGAGGGCGCTGGGATTCCCGTTGCCTCACGTGCTCCGCCTCCTCCTTTGCCAGCGTCACTGCTTCGCAGAAGGAGGGGACGGCTTGCTATGCACTCTCGCTCCAGACCATGGCTTGGACCAGAGTCGGACGCGAGAGATCGCCACCGATCACCGCTACGAGGACACGGCGGTGCTCTACCCAAGCCTGGCAGACCTCCACCGTATGCTCTACCGTGTCCTCAGGACGATCCACACAATGGTGACACCCTGGCGTTTGCTCCCGCCTTATCCGGAACAGAAACCTCCCGAAACAACCATGTCCGGTGAGGACCTGCGTTAGGCGGAAAGTGACGTTGGGTAAACGAAATTTATTGACTCAGCTCAACTACAGGGCAGGTACATTTTGGATGTTCAGCAATGGGTTCTGACTTTATTGCTGATATGATTAAATTACTTATTCAACCTAAAAGGTATAAAACAATATGTCTTTTATTTGACAGATATGCTAATAAGGCTGCACGTTTCACTCGTGGACTCATCTCACGTTCCCTTACTTTTGGAAGTTATAACAAAATGCGACCACGTTTCTGAGATACGCCATTTTTTCCCCGAACTGCTCATTTTCTGGCGAGCGATGCCAGGGTCGAGTTAGATCTTTATCAAAAGGGGTAGAACGAAAGGATTATTTTAACAAATTGCTTTATACGTCCATAAGGGCTGGCAATAGACATAAGTGGGTTGAAAGGGAAAGGGAGGCATTTGTCCTGTAGTAGGAGATACCAGGCTAGTTAGATCAGATTAGTTTACTTATACTTGATATCGTTGTTGTTATTATATATACTTATAATAATAAACTAGCTGTTTCCCGCGACTCCGTCCGCGTGGACATCAGTTTACAGCGCGCGGCGTAAATTAAAATGAGCTCAGTTGATATAAAATAAGCGCCTGTTAAAATAATGGGAGCAATATGTAGTACTTCCGCGTTAGCTCCCGTTTTCGCAACATTTTTTGTTACTGCTCTGCTCCTATTGGGCATAGCGGGATGTTATATCCTATGCTATATATTATAGTCTATGTCCTTTCTCAGGCTTTAGACTATCTGTGTACCAAATTTCATTACAATCGGTTCAGTAGTTTTTAGGCTTGAAAGCCGGACAGACAGACAGACAGACAGAGACACTTTCGCATTTATAATATTAGTATGCGACCAATTAAAGGCTTGCCAAATTTCAAATTTTATTTGGTCATGTGATTACCTAACCTTTATTATACTTATGGGTCGGACAGGGTTTTCTTTACATATTGTATAAGCCATCTTCGGGCGCATGAGTGCCAAATCATCGGCTAGGATTCGAAGTGGTCGCCGTGGCCGAAATTGGTCGGGAACATCATCATCATCATTAGTAGGGATATATAATAAAAAATAGGGTGCATAGAGATAGCTTATTATCAGATAACAGCAACATTATATTTCGTCGCTGCATCCTCGAGATTTACATATTGCACTAGGTAGTCCACTCCTCATTGTATCAGGCATCGAACACAATTTTAGAGAACACACTAAAATAATTACTTCAATTTATTAATACCAATATTGACAGGTTGTCACCCGCCAGCTACTACCTACCTACCCTACGGAATTTTATCATTCGCTTCTTGTGTGCAGGCATCGTAACGTCGTCTCGTTCAAAATAGTTTAAAAATCAAGTAAAATTTCTTTTTAGGTTACAAATTTTGGAATAACCTTTGTTTAAATACATGTTTGATACGTTTTACGTGATAAAATTAGCGAAAAGTGCGTGTTAACGGTGTTTTGGAATTATTTTTTTGAGTAAGTAGTTAGTTTGGCTTACCCATAATGGGTAAACGTAAGCATAAGCATTCTCGTTCGGATGAAGAAATGTTGAGCTAAATACGTCGTTTAGAACGACGAGTTAGCGATGAAGAAAAAGTAGTTATCCATCTGAATCAGACCCAGCGATAACGGGTCACAGTAAGTAAAAGCCGTTTTTTGTTTAAACGTAGGTACCTGAAAAAGTCTAAGCGCGCCGACCTGCTTTTTTTTTTATAACGTAGTTATGGCAGTAATTTTCAATCTAGATAAAATTAACGCAACAAACTGTTTTGCGTCAATTAGTAAATTCAAATGATAATAACACGGAAACATATATAAACGGAAATATATATCCAGTATAAGTAATAAGTAATCCAGTGTCCTTTTTTTTCAAATTAAGTTAAGTATAAATGACATTTAAAGGAATATAATAACTAGGCTTGGCGAGTTGCCATACTCCTTATGTTATATCAAATCAATTGAGCTGCGATGCGATTGCAGCCACACAATGGATAACATTCTAGAACCGCGATGCGATTGCGGTCGTTATCAAAAAAAGACATTTTAGAACCGCGATGCGATTGCGGTCGTTATCAAAAAAGACATTTAAGAACCGCGATGCGATTGCGGTCGTTATCAAAAAAGACATATAAGAACCGCGATGCGATTGCGGTCGTTGTCAATTGAGTCGTAATGCGATTACGACCTATACTTGTTTCTTTTGTGAACATAGTTAATTAACCTCCCAGGTAAAGAAAAAGAACTCAAAAATAAAGAAACTTTGCCTTTTGAGCCAGAAGTTTTATATAGTTCAGACGCTGACGAAGTTAGCGTTCGTTCAATGGTATAAGACCTGGTCAGACCAGTTACCCCGATAACCAAAGATGACAGATGGTCACCCAATCTGACGAAACATTACCTGCCAAAGATGATACGCTACCTGGTACTTCAGCAGATCCCCCGGACTATCTGCTGCTATTCTAGATGTTTTGGGAGATTCCAAAGAAAAAGTCGAGCTTCTTGGTCCCAAGATCAGGGAACAAATCTCTAAAAGATGGGGAAAGATAATAATGGAAGGGCTGAAGAAGGACCAACAATTGAAGGTGATGGAAGGGGGTTAATACCATAAAACTTCTCGCTGCTGTTCTTAAAGAGTCTTCTAAAAACCGGGGCAAGAGACTCGAGAAAGCCAAAAATTATTTAGGTGTTGGTATAGGATCAATTAAAAACTTAATGTCTACCTTGATTGACACAGAAATGTCAAAAGACGATTATAAAAAAAAAAAAAAGAAAAAACAGCCGCCACGGAATCGCAACGAAGGGTCCACATGGCAATATGCTCATGGGGCAGACCAGAGGGACCCAGGACTCAACTATCATCGGCTTAAACAGCTCGCCGCCTGCTGGCTGTTGCGGACCGGTACAACTCTGCGACGAACGCGAGTAAAATCGACCAACCACAAGAATCCCTAGAGGTACCTATATAACACGCTGGTATGCTTCAGCATTTCCTTGACATATGGAAAACTGTTACCCAAGACTCTGTAGTATTACAATTCATTACGGGTTACAAAATACCGTTTAATTGTCCTATTGGTGCTGTTAAAAAATGTAAAGACGTAAGACGTAAGACGTAGTAGTAGTAGATAGTAAAAATGTAAGACGGTCAATTTATCTCAAATATCTTCCTCGCGTGTAAAAGTGACGGTTTTAATAGAATTATTCTTAACCTGAAAAAGCTTAACAAGTTTATTGATACACAGCACTTTAAAATGGGGGGCATTAGAACCGCATCTATATTGTTATCTCGCTTCGACTTTATGTCAAATATTACAAATTATACTACGATGTTACATCCTCAAGATTCAATTTAACCATGTAGTCCGTTCTTCATTGTACTGCATCGTCACACTGTTTAGAAAAAAAGGTTCGTTTTTTCTTGTCTCTGTCTAGTGTCACTTTGATTTTCATTCGTTTTTCGTGTGCAGCATCGTCAACATCTATTCATTCCCATTTTATCAAAAGTGCATATAAATCTTATATTCTCCGTGCATCATGGGAAAAGGGGAAAGGAAAGTGTGTAACGAAGATATTCACCATGAAATTCGCTGCTTGGAACGTAGATTACATGAAAATAGGCGTGATCGTGATCGGTAGTACAAACCACGTTATCAAGGTCAGTGGCCTATTTTATTTAAGGAGGTATTTTGTTTCTCTAATAGTGAATATTCATCGTTTCTTTTTGCGGACTCCAACGCGAAAGTCGCGGATGCAACCGGGATAAACGCTGAGATGATGATGATGATGATTCATCGTTACTTTGAACTGTCTTGATGTGGTAATACGAGATGTTATCCTGACAGTAAATTTATGGTTCCCTGACGTGGTGATACGTGATGTCATCCCGGAACCTATACCTATTTACTTTCTTAGTGTGGTGATACGCGATATCATCCTGAGAGTAAAATATTTCGCTGTGCTCGTTTAAGATCGGTACCGAAGGTCCAAAACACTGTATTCTTCGGAAGATCAGCATGATTCACTTTCTGACGAAGGAGATAAATCGGAAAGAGATATATCAGACAGGGAATATTATTCTGATCAGTCAGAACAATCCGATAATGAAATTATCGAGAAGCGGTACTCACCAACCAAGAAAAGAATGCGCTCCATTGTAGCTGACAATTCGGCAAAAACACCGATACCTGTTTGTACTTCACAAGACCCGAAGGCTTCTTCTACGCGCCAGAACACGTCAGTAGCAACCTGCGTCCATACCTCCCGCAGATGCGGCTGTTAATGAGGTACCTGCTTCAAATATATCATCAGATGTTCCACAAGAAATACTAAATATTCTGGGCGAGGCTAAAAAAGTTGATCAAGCCTTAGGCGAGAATCCATGTGAGATCTCTAAATGTTGGGGAGAGATTTTAGTAGACGGCTTGGCTAAAGAGCTGAAGGAGACACTCACTGAATAATTGTTGATTCCTGAAAACTTTTTACTAGCCAGAGCTCCTAAACATAAGCCAGAAGTAGCAGCAGTCTTAACAGACTCAGTGAAAAATCGTGACAAACGATTAGAAAAAGTCTAAGGTCAACTGGGCGCTGGCATAGCTGGTCTTGTAAACCTAACAAAAGATTTGATTCTTCTTCTTCTTCTTCTTCAGCCTATAGATGTCCACTGCTGGACAAAAGCCTCCCCCAAGGCTTTCCACGCTGACCGGTCTTGTGCTGCGCGCATCCATCAGCTTCCTGCGACCTTCACCAGGTCATCGGTCCACCTTGTTGGGGGCCTCCCTACGCTGCGTCTTCCAGTACGTGGTCGCCACTCCAGAACCTTACTGAAAAGATTTGATTAAAATCTTGAAATTATCAAAAAGATTTCTGAATGGAAAGCTTTACTTGGAAACTTCCGAGTACCTCCTCGTCAACAGAACGGTGCGTAGTCAACAGCGACAACAGCGAGTCGGTATCAACGGGGACAAGGAGGAACATGACGCAGCGCGGCGGACGTCAGGCTTCGTCCAATAAGCACCACGACAGGAGGCGCAGATAGAGGTACCGCACGCTGGCCGTGTTAAATTTTTTCAACATAATTGGTTACAAATTACCGATAACCCTGTGATTTTGTCGCATATTCAAGGGTAAGAAATTCCCTTAAATAATAATGTATTTCAAACTGCCGAACCCAGCAACCCACCTTTTCCAAGAAAAGATATGAAAGCGGCAATAGATAAACTTCTAAATTTAGAAGCTACTTCAAAATGTAATGAAGTTAAAAATCATTTCATATCTCCCATTTTTATGACACCTAAAAATACGGGAGGTTACCGTTTCATTTTAAACTTAAAAAAAACGTAACAAATGAGTTGTTACAAACCATTTCAAAATGGAAGATATTCGCACCGCCGTAAATTTAGTTTCTGAAGTTTCTTATATGGCAGCCGTTGATTTAAAAGAAGCCTATTTGTCAAAATTGCCGAAAATATTTGAGATTCAGATTTAATCATTTATTTGAATTTAATTGTATTTCTTACGGTTTGAGCTCAGCGCCTTACATATTTACCAAGCTTTTAAAATCCGTGCTCGCCTTCTTGAAAAATCAAGGTCACATTCTTATAGTATATTTGGACGAATATCGTACTTTGCTACCCTGCTATGCTTTGTATAGGATCTAGTTACGAATCATGTGATAACACTGTCCATACTTTAATTAAGACCTTGGAAAGCTTAGGGTTTTTTATTAATTTTGAAAAAAGTATGACTATCCCTAAACAAAATTGTACATTTCCTCTGCTTTCAAATGGACTCAAAATCATTAACATTACAGCTACCCCAAGAAAGAATAAATAAGATTAGTAAAATGGCTCAAAGTGCAACATAAATCAACTATTTCGATACGTGATTTTGCTAAGTACATTGATACTTTAACTGCGGCATGCCCTGCAGTGTCTTATGGTTGGATACACCAAACGCTTCGAACGAGAAAAGTTTTTAGCTCTTCAAGTTTCAGATCTTAACTACGATTTCAAAATGACTCTTAAAAGAGATTTAAAGGATGATTTCAATTGGTGGTCTGGAATAAGTGTTAAAGCAAATAATAGCCTGCAAAAAAAACGATTACCAATTTTAAATTTTTACGGATTCTTCCTTAACCAGTTGGGGAGCTGCGTGTGACGATGAAGTGACTAGAGGTCATTGGTCAGCTGATGAACGTTAACATCATATTAATTATTTGAAACTTTTAGCTGTCTTTTTAGGCTTAAAATCCTTCTGCAAAGATTGTTACAACACTAATATTCTACTTCGTATCGACAACACCACTGCTATATATTATATAAATAAAATGGGGGGTATTCAGTTTCCCCTCCTTAATGAAATTACAAGATCAGTTTGGCAGTGGTGCCAACAGTCAAAAATATTCATCTTATATTAAATCCCGAGATGATGTTATGCTGATCATGCTTCTAGACACACCAACGTCGACACCGAGTGGGATCTCGATCCAGATAGTTTTCAGCTCATAGTTAATAACTTTGGTCTGCCAGACGTAGACCTCTCGCATCTCGTCTCAATCACAAATGCGAACGCTTCATCTCTTGGAAATGAGATCTAGAAGCCTATAACATAGACGCACATACAAGTAAATGGAATTAATATTTTCCCATCCTTTGCCCTTATCTTAAAATGTCTAAGAAAAATAATAGACGACAAGGCTACAGGTATTCTCGTCGTGCCTTAGTGGACTGAACAACCATGGTTTCCCTTGTTTAAATCTCTCGCTATATCGGAGATTACTTATTTTGGACCTAACAAACACCTTTTGTTGTCACCTTCCAGGGAACCTCACCGATTGAGGCGCAATCATACCCTGGCGTGTGCCATATTATCCAGCAAGCTACTTCAAACGTAAAATAACAAATGACGCAGTCGACATAATGCTAAATTCTTTTTCTAAAATACCCTTTCACAATACAATCTTACACTAAAACAATGGTTCATTTTTTGCCAATTAAATCATATAAACCTATATAACTGCCCTACTACGTCTATATTAACATTTCTTACAGAACAATTTCAGTAAGGGGCCAGTTATGGCACACTAAAATCCTTTAGGTCTGCCCTATCACTTATAATTGGTGAAAACCAATGTAATGATGACTGTATTTCTAGGTTTTTTAAAAGGTGCTTTCGGAATGAGACCATCTTTTCGATTTGGGACCCGAATTTAGTGTTAGATCACCTATCAAAATTATACCCTAATCATTTTATTACAATGGAAACTTTGACTAAGAAACTCTTAACTCTGCTCGCGTTGTTTACAGGACAACGCGTGTAAACGTTATCGCTCATTGTTATAAATAATATGTGTGTAACTGAATCCCAAATTGTAATAACAATCAATGATATAATCAAAACTACCGCGCCTAACCGACATAATCCCAAACTTATCGTACCCTTTTTTTTAAAGAAAAAGAATAAATCTGCCCGACAACGGTCCTGTGTTCTTATGTTGAAAGATCCAAACAATTTAGAAATCAGCCAAATATCCAAAAAAATATCCTTACTGTTAAAAACCCTGTTCATAATGCGAGTACACAAATCATTAGTCGTTGGATAAAATGCACATTGTGCGATAGTGGCGTAGACATTAACACATTTACAGCCTATAGTATCCGTCACGCATCTACCTCCGCTGCTAATAGATCAGGCATATCTATTGACATCATTAAAAGAACAGCTGGCTGAACGGGAAACTCTTTGTTTTGCAAAATTTTATAATCAACCAGTTAATGCGTTAGATAGTTCCTTTGCCGAGGCAGTTATTAACATCAATAACGATTTATTATTTCTATATAAAACTGTTGAGTTTCTAATAAAAAATATTAGATTTATGAATAATGATCGTAAATATTATCATGGATACCTATAATCTAATTGATAATAACAGCTAATTACTAGTATTGCCTATAACTGTTATTGTTTGAAATAAAAGTGTTATGATTCATTGAAAATCTTTCATTCTGCAATTCGTTTGACACTAAACATCTACATGGTTAAATTGAATCTTGAGGATGTAACATCGTAGTATAATTTATGGTTAAAAGAACTTACCTAAGTGAATTTCTACCATAATTATACAAGATGTTACATCCGAAGAGATTCAATTTCCCACCCTACCCGGTCCAACACGTCGTATAACTATGTGTTGAACAAATTGATTAACCCATTATAATTGCAGAATAAAAATCAAGCTGGCCTTACTCTGAAACTAATGAAAATCAAAGTGACACTAGACAGAGACAAGAAAAAACGAACCTTTTTTTCTAAACAGTGTGACGATGCAGTACAATGAAGAACGGACTACATGGTTAAATTGAATCTCTTCGGATGTAACATCTTGTATAATTATGGTAGAAATTCACTTAGGTAAGTTCTTTTAACCATAAAAAATATTTAAGATTCAGATGTAATAGGCAAACATATGAATTTCAGTGTCTTCCTTTTGGTTTGTATTCAGCGCCGTATGTTTTCACCAAATTGATGAGGCCCGTTGCAACTTATCTAAGGCAGAGGGGACATTTGCTGGTAATATATTTATAAGATTTACTCTGTATCGATCACACTTATGAAGGTTGCTCTCAGAGAGTTTCAGAAACCGTTTATTTCTTAGAAAAATTAGGTTTTGTCATAAATTATGAAAAAAAAAAGCGATTTGATACCTAGTCAATGCAAAACTTTTTTAGGTTTTGAACTGGACTGCAATGAACTGTCTTTAAAGCTGCCATTAAATACACGAATATTGATCAAATCTCGAAGAAACCTTCTATAAGATCTATAAGAGAATTTGCTCAATTTGTCGGTGCCGTAGATTACGGATGGGTTTACACGAAGCTGTTCGAAAGAGAAATTTTTTTGGCTAAATTGAAAAACAATGAAAATTACGATCAAAATATGTTATTAAATCGTTATTTAGATGCCGATTTTGCGTGGTGGAATAATAGTATAATGAATGTTAGCAAGTCTATAAGTCAACATAAATACGTAGGTACTAGAAATATTTTCAGACGCATCCCTTACAGGAGGGGGCATTTCATGTAACGGTGAACGTTCTGGTGTTTTTTGAAACACGAGAGAAGCTAAAAATTACATTAATCGGTTAGAACTGAAGGCAGCCTTCTTAGGTTTGAAATGCTTCGCTGACAAAATAAATAAGAAGGAAATCCTTCTTAGAATTGATAATATGACCGTTATATCATACATCAACAGAATGAGGAGCGTCTAATATGATCATTTAAATAAGACATCACGCGAGATATGGTGCTGGTGCGAAGAATGTCGCATTTTTATTTTTGCGTCTTACATATAGTCCAAGGATAACGCAGAGGCTGATAACGAGTCCAGACGAGACAATATTGATACGGAGTGGGAGTTATCGCCGTCAGCTTTTAATAAAATTACTGACACGTGGAGCTCCCCTCAACTGGATTTGCTTGCGTCTCGCTTAAACACAAAAGGTGAATAATACATATCATGGAGACGTGTTCCCATGCCTTTAATATAGACGCCTTTACATCTAATTGAAACCAATGCTTCTTCTACGCATTTCCGTCGTTCTCGCTGATCCTATGAAGTCTACGAAAAATCATAGACGATAAAGCTCCTGGCATATTGGTGGTCCCCTACTGGCCAAGCCAGCCCCGGTACTCTCTGTTCATAAGAGCCTATCTTTTTTCTCACCGGAAAGTGACTTTCTGTTGTCTCCTTTCAGAAGCCGACATGCGTTATATTGTACTAGCGAAGCCTTAGCCTGGTGTCAGCACCCTTTTCAGGGAAGCTTATTCAGACCAGTTATTAGCCCCGGAAACGATAGTTATGATGACTAATTCTCTTTCTATAAATTGATTAAAGCAATACGACGTGGAGTTAAAAAAAAAAATTAAAAAATTGGTGGCTATTTTGTCAAGCAAACTCAATTGATAATTGTTTCCATTCAACAGTGCTAGTAGCTTTAAAATTTTTAACCAATGAATTTTATTCCGGGCCTAGTTACTCAACTCTTAATCCGTATCGTTCAGCATTGGCCCTAGTGTTAAGAAAATCATTCAGCGGAGACGATAACGTAGTCAGATTTTTTAAGGGAGTGTTTAGAAGTAGAACTTCTTTGCCAAAATATCAGTCAATGTGGGACTCTAATATTGTTCTTGTTTATATATCAAATTGGTATCCCAATAAGGAATTGAGCCTACAAATTTTAACAAAAAAAAAAGAAAAAAAAAAGAATGGTGGCTCTTATATCTTTGTTAACTGCACAAAGAGTACAGACGCTGTTTTTCATTAGATTTCGCAATATAAAAGTCAACGATAACTACATTTATATACCAATTGATAACATAATTAAGACCTCGGCTCTGGATAAACAAAACCCATGACTAGTTATTCCCTTTTTTCACGGTAGACCCGAAATTCGCCCCGCTAAGACTAAAGTAGATTACATGGAAATTACAAATTCTTTGAGGAAGGACCCTGACACTGAAAGGGTGATTCTAACAACTAAAAAACCGATTCATAATAGCTCTGCATCTACGATTAGACGCTGGATAAAAGCAGTATTATACGAAAGTGGGATTGATACAAATGTATTCTCAGCACACAGCGCTCGTCAGGCTGCCACATCAGCTGCTGATCGTAGAGGCGTCTCGATTGATATTATAAAGAAATGTGCAGGGTGGACATGTCGGTCGCTTACTTTCACCCAATTCTTTAAAAGCCTATAAATTCGAGTAACGACAATTCCTTCGCGGAGACAGTATTTAACGTCAATGAACATTGAAAGTACTTGTTAATTTTTTGATTATTGTTGATTCTCATTCCATATAATTATTTCATACAAGTAAACTGATTGAAACTTTTCGATGTTTGGAATATGTACATACACAGTACACAAAATATAAGGAGATGGTTATTTCAAAAATAATACTCTGAACATCTACCTAGTGCAATATGTAAATCTCGAGGATGCAGCGACGAAATATAATTGAAGGTTAAACAAACTTACCTGAAGTGAAGTTTGACCACAATTATATGAGTCGCTGCATCCGAAGAGATTTACACACCCACCCGCCCTAGTTTTGTGTCTTACAAAAACAACCCTTAAAGTATTTTCGAAATAATTCTCTGAAGAAATGATAAAATTCCGTAGGGTAGGTAGGTAGTAGCTGGCGGGTGACAACCTGTCAATATTGGTATTAATAAATTGAAGTAATTATTTTAGTGTGTTCTCTAAAATTGTGTTCGATGCCTGATACAATGAGGAGTGGACTACCTAGTGCAATATGTAAATCTCTTCGGATGCAGCGACTCATATAATTGTGGTCAAACTTCACTTCAGGTAAGTTTGTTTAACCTTCAATTATATAAAAAGATGCATGCAAAATTAAAATTAACTGATCAAATGAAAATAAAATACCTACTTAGTTGTACAAGAGGTTTCACCCGCAAATGTCTTGATTCCGTTGGAATAAGTTAAAAGAGTATTCTTGTCCTCTTCCAGGTTATGATCTGAATTTCATCCGAATCTTTTCAGATGTTTTAACTTGAAATAGTAAAACAAAACATTCATAAAATTAGGTACCTATACTTCTACAAAAACCTTCTGAAATACTGGCTTGATGTTATATACGTGCTTAAACACAAATTCCACGTAACTACATATCTTAAGAAACACTACACTATAATGTACAAGTTGATAAAGTTCACAATACTTCGAAAGTGTAGAACACAAGAGTGCAGGGTAACAAAGTTTCCGACGAAGCAGTTTTTGATAAGGTTAACGAAGCAACGCTTCTCTAATATAATGTGTATACCTAAGTTATGCTGTTAAAACAAACAGAGAATAATCTCTGTTTGGAGAAACACACATCTCACAGTGATGAGATCACCACATGTGTCATGGTGTGTGTGGTGTGTGTGTGTGTGTGTGTGGGGGGGGTGTTTGGATGTTTTTTCCTTATGGTGAAATCCTTATGCTGATTTTATTTTGAGATTCGAGATTCTATAACGGTTGCAAGTTACATATAAAAAAATAATATGACAAAAAATGGTTTTTACCAAAAAAGATTACTGAAACTTATCGAGTTTCGTGCTCTACCGCATCATCGAAGGACTGGAACAATTTGCCAGCGGCGGTGTTTCCGTCTGACTGCAATTAAGTGTCTTCAAGGCTAGAGTGAATAGGCTCTTAATAAACTAGCGCGCTTTATCATCACCGATAGCATCACTGCTTGACAGCCTCCTTGGCATAGCGGTAGCGAACGCGGCCGCAAGGAGGCGCGGGTTCGATCCCCGTGCAGTGCAAATATTTGTATGCATGAATATGAATATTTGCACTGGTCTGGGGCCTTAGTCTGGTATTTTTCATAAATTTGTCATAGTATCACGATTCCATTGTCATTGTGCTTAAAAGTTCGTAATCTGCTAAATTCAGTATGATGGATTAATTATCTCAGTCGTCTTGTAATGGAATGGTGATAGAATGACGTTGACGTATTGCCATTATTATAAAGCCCGTTAATAGAAATCATTTTAGAAAAACCAATACTCAATTTGAACATTTATTAAAATGAGGGTGATGTCAGTGATTGACCACTGGAAAGTCATAATGACGTCTTTTGGTTTGTAGATTACGAAACTTGTCAAAATCGATCATTATGAGATCACTGATCAAATATTCTGAAACTATTGTAATAGCAGACTAGGGCCCCTGGTCGTGCCCCGGAAAGCACGTTAAGTCGTTGGTCCCGGTTGCCATACTAACATCTAATGGCAGTCATTACAGGTTGTTGGAGCACTCAAAAGTCCAACTATTGGTCTAACTGCAATGCTTCGATATCGCCTTCGGGTTGTGGAGGTCAGACGGCAGTCGCTTCACGGAAAATATCGAATTTTAACCAAAATCAGCAGTTAGATTGGTAAAGCGGACCCCAGACTCCAAAGCTGAAAAAGCTTCGGATGCGACTGTGATTAAAAGCTGAGATGATGATGATGATGACTGCATCACTGCTTATCATTAGGCGTGATTGCGGTTGAGCACTAGTTTATAATTATTTAAAAAAATGTTCTAGTCCTTCTGTCCTGGTCCTTCGATAGTACGTAGTATAAAAAAAGACGAAAACGAGAGCTAAAGCTGATGAGGAGGATATCAAATATTACATATTACACTTTGCAAACTTAACGACATTTATATTTTAATGAGTGAAAATTTATTGATCATCATCATAATTAAATAATTTATGATTCGATATCAGTAAATGCAAGTAATTTAAGGTTGAATTGAAATATTTTCCGAGCGGGAAGATTAAATCATTTATTTTAATGGTTCGTCAATCAGTCGAATACCTACCGCACTGCCGGCTTTGTATGTTTTATATAAATACGTGTGGTTTTAGTAATCAGGGGCTGATGGTTCGTTAGTATCACATACAATACAGAATAGTAAAAGGACCTTCTAGCCAAGGCACGTTAAACAAATATCAACTTTAATTCAATGGTATTGAGGTTTATCCAGCTACTAGAAATCTCGAAATTGTTAAAAAAATATTTGGAGTGTAAACTGAACTTTATTTTATAGGAGTTAAAGTTATTTTTTAATACAGTTGCTCCAAAAGGGGTGTATTACAGGGACGTATAGCGTTCGGAAAGTGGGCTATTACACATTCGTGCTTTTTCTTTACCTTTTCCGAACTAGTGCGTTCTCTTTCCCAACTGTCAAAATATTGTGTATTAAAAATAAAAAAAAAACCAACCATGAAGTTTTTACTTTAAAAAAATCATAGAAGTTTTTATGATTCATGCAAATAATTCTAAAAAGAAGCTACTAATTTGTTTCAATATCAGATTTAATGATTTAATTTAATGAGTTAGGTTAGGTTTTATTTATTTTCATCTCATTTCATTTTCATTTCATATCAATAAAAAAATTCTACTGAAGACTTGGCTGTATGGGCATAGTTCCCTTTGCCTAATCGAATGGGTGAAGAAAAAAAAATCTCTCTCTCTCTCTTCTTTTACGGTTTGCGCCATTTTTCAAAAATTTTCTTTGCGAGTTTAGTTGTTTGTTGCACAAAATGAGTAATTTCGACGATATTTTATTTGAATTAACACCACCGGAACTCAGTATAATTGCACAAAATGCTTCGGAGAACATTTTACCGGAAAAGTCAAAAAGTCGCTACATATCTATATACAACGAATTTATTGCGTGGAGAGAAGAGAAAAAGGCAAATAGTTTTTCAGAAAATGTTATGTTGGCATATTTCTCCGAACTGTCGGCAAAATTAAAACCTTCTACATTATGGTCGAGGTTTTCGATGATAAAAAGTATGCTGAAAATAAGAAACAACGTGGATATAAGTCAATACCCAAAACTAAATGCTTTCTTAAAACGACAATCAGACGGTTTTACAACTAAAAAGTCGAAAATATTAACATCGAATGAAGTGGAAAGGTTTTTAAACGAAGCTCCCGATGATCGTTATTTAGCCACAAAGGTAATTAATTAATAAGTACTTATATTTTTCTTTAGTATTCAGTTTACGAAATCGCAAAATACAGTCATTAAATTATTTAAAAAAATATTAATCAAATCCCTTTTTTTTGTAGGTTGCGCTGATTTTTGGCGTTGTTGGTGCTTGCCGCAGAGAGGAGTTATCCAATATTACTTTAAAAAATATTGAAGCCCATGAAAAAATGCTACTAATCAAGATTCCGAATACAAAAAATAAAATACCGAGAAGCTTTGTTGCTGAAGGAGATTTTCTTAGAATAGTGCAAAAATATATGAATCAGCGGCAGCGGTCCCAAAAAGGAAAATCCGACCGTTTTTTCCAAAATTATCAAAAAGGAAAGTATACATCTCAAGCAATCGGGATAAACAAATTTGGTAATATGCCAAAAGAAATAGCTACGTTTCTTGGTCTGCCGGATGCAGAGTATTATACTGGGCACAGCTTCAGGAGGACCTCTGCTACATTATTGGCAGATTCAGGAGTCAATTTGACGTTCTTAAAGCGACTAGGAGGTTGGAAGTCAGACAAAGTTGCAGAAGGCTATATTGCTGATTCATTACACAACAAACTAGAAACTGGGAAAAAAATCACACAATCCATTAATTTAAAGTCCAGTCCGTCACCTTCACATGACAATAGTGAAGAGAAAGTTCGTCCATTTACCTTCGTTGATAATGATAAGTCATTAGATCCAATTCCATCAACTAGCAAACGCCATTGTATAACACCTTTGACAAATATACATGAACAATCATACGAAATTAATAATAGTTTGTCTCAAACAGTAAATATGCAACCTAAAACTTCCCCAGTTAGTATAAAAAACTGTACCAATTTCAATGTATATGTGAATTATAACTTTTCTAAGAAATAAATTATTAGTTAGTTGAGTTTATTGTGTTTTTATTATTTTAATAAATTGCTTAATTTTTTCGCAACTGTATTAAAAATAGTTGTTCAGTACACGTGCGGAACCGTCATTGCAACTTGTTCCGACTGTCAACCCTCACCTTCGGCTGCGCCTCGGCTCGGGTCGAGATTTGTCGGAACTCGTTGTAATGACAGGCTTTCCGCACTTGTAATGAAATATACTATTTCCATAAACCTAAATTTCGGTTAGTTTGTTGATGAGTGACGCAACTAATTCTTTTCGGTAAATCTATATGTGTGTAGCAGTACGTACAACTGCCACAAAGAAACGACGCGTCATACTGACGTCACACGAATTCTACATCTCGCAAGCAAAGTTTACGGTGCAATTAGCATAAATACAACTTCCCAACTTCAACCGTTGGGCAAGTGCCCAACACCCGTCCGCCGTGCGACCCGCATAACACCCGTTTGAGCGAAGGATCCTCCCTTTTCTATGGAGGATGAGTGAACTTTACTCCCTGTTCCTCATGCCTAGTCTGTGCCCTATCTGTTATTCTTGGTTATAAAATATCTGTGTGCCACATTTCATCCGATTCGTAAAGAGTAACAAACATCCATCCATCCATCATCCATCTTTACTAGTACACTTATAATATTAGTAGGATGTAGGATGATTCAACTGCATCCGGTTAGACAGTCCCTGCAGTGGAACAATAACTAACTTTAACCTAAACATACATTTTTTATTATTTATTTATCCATTTATTTCAAACCAAGACCCAAATAAATAATATATCTATACTAATCTATAAAGCTGAAGAGTTTGTTTGTATGTTTCTTTGTTTGTTTGTGCGCGCTAATCTCGGGAACTACTGGTCCGATTTGGAAAATTCTTTTTGCCTTGGATAGCCCATTAATCCAGGAAGGCTTTAGGCTATATAACATCACGTTGCGACCAATAGGAGCGGAGCATAACTAAACTATGCGAGCGAAGTCGCTGGCGGCTGCTAGTATGAACATAAAACTTAAAATACTATAAGTACCTATATATAACATAATTAACTACTGGTAATAAACCCAAAGTAAAAGAGTACTTCACTACTACTACTAGGGTAGCCAGCCTGTTGGTGTTCTATAGGATGAATTCTGGAGCGTGTGCAAGGGAATTGCATGACTTAATTCCTCCATCTCCGTTTCATCATCGGACGAACCGCGCGTCGTACGTCGAGTGTCAACTCTTACGTTGATGACACCACAATGATCCGAACGACGCGTTTCGCGTCGTCTTTTACACCGCGTCATTTATAGCGATTTTTCCGTCGGACTACAATTTAACTGTCTTCAACGCTAGAGTGAATAGGCTCTTAATAAAGTAATGCGCTTTACCATCAATGATTGCATCACCGCTTACCATCAGGCGGGATTGCGGTCAAGCACTAGTTTATAATTTAAAAAAAAAAGTAAGTAAATACTTGCGTTAAGGGTTGGAATTATCATTACACGTGTCCTGTATATTAAATACCGCTAGTAAATGTTTTAAAAGTTAATCATTTGTCTGTATTGAAACAGTGCACTCTGCCCGTTTAATAAGCCAACTTGCAGCCCCCGATTGCCCCGGGCTGCGCAAACAAGCGGTATTATAGCGCCGTATACGTATAATACCGCTTCGTGGGTGTAATACCGCTTTATTCGTATTAAAGCTGCTTGCAGACTAGAATTGAGATAGTCTTTAGACAAAATTTTGTTGCACAAATCATCATAATCGAAGGACTGGAACAATACAGATGTATCCAAGGTATGAAAATAAAAAAAAAAATGATTAGTCCATCTTACAGATAATAAAAAAAAATTAAGATCCGTATTTTTCATTTTGTCGAAATTACCAAAAACTACTGAGATTAGCGTATTAAAGTTACGGAGTGGGGGCTAATTACGTCACGCCGTGGTATATTTTGTACTCACCTACTACGGCGTGACGTCATGCAACATTTCAAATCAATAGATCTTCCTAAGTATTTGAATGAAAGAAAAATTAAAAAATACGTGTTCAATATTTTTTATAAATCTATCTGATGGATATTAAATTATTTTTAAAGATACAACCCAATTTGGTTGCGGCGGTTTTCCCGTCCTATTAGAATATAGGTATCTTCAAGGCTAGAGTATTCACAAGTAGTAGCCTATACAGGCTTTGCACTTTACCATCAACGATTGCATCACTGCTTAGCATTAGGCGGGATCTCGGTCAAGAATTTAAAAAAAATATGAAACACAAATTAGCACCAGACAAACTACTACCACAGTCTAAAAATCATATACTGTGCTACTACATAGTTACGTAACACTATCAGCAGCAATGGCGTTCGTTTTGACAATTTATGAGTATTCACTGCTTTAATTACGTTGTTATTTTTTTCTTTTTGTAATTAGTCATCACAAACCGATCAAAACTGAAAAGGAAATAAAGAAAAATGCATTTAATGACATTCATTAACATCATAATTTCAGCCGAAAGATGTCCACTGCTGGACATAGGCCTCCCCCAAGGATCTCCACGACGACCGGTCCCACGCCCTTCACCAGGTCGTCGGTCCACATTACGAAAATAAATCCCTACTAATATTATAAATACGAAAGTAATTCTGTCTGTCTGTCTATCTGTTACGCTTTCACGTCTAAACCACTGAACTGATTTTATTGAAATTTGCTACAGAGATAGAGTTGACCTTGAGAAATAACATAGGATAGTTTTGATTCCGGACTTTTGAAGAGTTTTCTTGGAAACGCGATATAACCAAACTTCACGCGGGCGAAGCCGGGGGCGGAAAGCTAGTACATCTTAAAATTATAAAAAAACCGAAAATAAAGATAGCACGTGATACATCTACCTACCCCCATGAGAACAAGGCGTCACTTTATGCTTCCTTTATAGCCTTATAAAGCCGTATAGGTATCATGAAATGATACATTATTCCGGTACAGATTCAACCCTACAATTTACGTATATACGGGCCGGTCGTAAAAGCGCTGTAATGTAGTCATCATTTTAATTAATCACCATAATGAGTCTACAAGTACTAGCATTAATAATATTTTAAATAAAAATTACTTTTCTGGTTAATTGCTGTTAACAAGAGATGGGGGACCAGTGTTACTGGATTTTTATGTTGAAATCTGGATTTTTGGCCTTTTGGTGGCAATAAACTTGCTTCCTCCTTACTGGTGGTATCGGCAGCGACTTAAAAGTTGTAGGTTGGTACCCCATCAGGCGCTTTAGTTTGTGTACATTATTTCATCACCAGTTCTTTGAAGTGGCAGTTGGCGGGGCACAAAAGGCGTAGAGCCGATGGCCGATGGGGCAGAAAGGCCCTTATATGGCAACCACGTACCGGCAAGCGCAGCGTCGGACACCCACCGACTAGGTGGTCGAACAACCTGACCGAAATCGGCGAAAGCACTGGATGCAGACCGCGTCGTTCTTTTTGGAAATCCTTGGGGGAAGGCCAATGTTCAGCAATGTGCTTCATGTGGATGAGATGATGATAATGATGATTTCATCACCACTGCTCTCAAAACGGTGATGGAAAACATTGTGAGTTAACCGGCATGTCCTAGAGGCAAAACCTTCGAAGACATGTGACATCTACCAACCCGCAGTGGGCCCGCGTGGTAGATTACGTCCACTCCCACTCACTGAGAGGAGGCCTGTGTCCCAGGAGTGAGAACATTATATGCTATATGTTGGGGTCTTCTAGTCTAGCCGGATGGATTCGAATACCAGTATTTTATATGGAGAAACTGCCTATCTGACCTCCAAAAACCAATAAGCAGCTACCTAATACGATACCTTCCGAGGCAAAGAAGCTTGGCCTGCCAGGACCGTGGGTTGTCCGAAAGAGGTACCGTGGTCCCTGCCGCAGAAGCGAGTGAAGGAATACGAGTGGATTTTAGTAAGTAAAACCCTAAGACGTTCGTCCGTTTCGCCCAAAGCGGGAGAGGTAATTTGATGATTTCCATCCAAAAGAAGAAAGGGTCTTGGCATCAAAAGACGGTCAATTATCCACAGATCAACCACGGCAAGCTTAGCTAAACCCGGTCGATCGATCCTCTGTTTGTTTATTCATTATTTAGCCATTAAGGAGTCTGCCCACGACACCGTATCATACCATTACCGTAATATGAACGTATCAGCACGGAAGGCAATATGATACTATACATAGTATTGTATAAAGTCATGTGTTTTTTTTAATGGTCTGTTCATTGTTGTGCTGCTGGGGAGTTTGTTCCGTCACTTCTTCCCAGCGAAAGCACTAGGAAGTGGCGGAAGGGTGGGCGTTTTGGGGGGACTGTCTTATCTATAGGACCCGGCACTCGAAGTGTCACCAATTAAAAAGGCCATAAATTCAGTTTGGAAAATTACTTTTACTCAAAACGTCTAAAAAATTTGAAAAAAAATCAGAATCTATTTACTTTTGCGCGATATGCCTACCTCTTACCTTGACTATGGCCCTGAGACGGTCCAAAAACGAATCGTAAGCTGCCCGAATGTGACTTGCAGGTATTTTGGCCCATTCGCTGACAACAACTTTCTTCAATGCTTTCTAGACAGCTGATGCCCGTGCGTCAGCTGCGCAAGCGGTCCGAAGTTGGATATACTTCGAGTGCCGGACCCTGTAATATTGTCTTTAAAAAAGTGCTGATTCTCAGTCTAATTTGAATAAATGATTTTGATTTCAACAAGTATGTAGCCCACCCGCAATTTGTATGGTGTAATTTGTTTTGCCTGACACGTTTCTATTACGGCCTTGATGTCCTTAATGAGGTTTAACATAACTGTAGAAATAGGTGTCCTACCTATAACTGCACTCCCTTAAACTTCTCACAAAAGAAAAGTTAAGTACTTACGAGCATTGATGGCAACGCTTCCTTTGTATGCTTACTATGTATGTAAGAAGCTGTTTATATTACTAAGCATTATCGATAACACAAGAACTTTCTTAACTATTATTGTGATGTACTTGTACCACCTCAGATCATCGCTTATCAGAAACATTTGACAGGTATGCAAAGGCATTCACAGGGTTTTTCGATAAAAGAGATTGCGCGGCTAAAGCTCGTCTTATCCATTTATGATGTCGCCTGAAAAGGATTTGGGTGTCTTTCATAAACTAGTAGCGCCCCGTGGTTTTACCCGCATAGGTATTGGTCACGTCGGAATATTAAGATAAAAAGTAGCATATGTGTTATTCTGATGTATAACCTATAACACTTTAAAGTTTCATCAAAACCCGTTAAGCAGTTTTAGCGTGATAGAGCAACAAACATCCATACACCCTCAAAATATTATAAAATACTAGCTGCGCCCTGCGGTTTCACCGACGTAGGTTTCAATATGTTTTTTTATATGCTCCGCTCCTATTGGCTGGAGTGTGATGTCATGGTTTATCCAAGGCCAAAATATTTTTTCTAATCGGACCAGTAGTTCCTGAGTTTAGCGCGTTCAAACAAACAAACTCTTCAGCTTTATATATTAAGTATAGATTAGTAGGAAATAGCACAATGAGCCTCATACGAAAGCTCAAGGTCAAATAAAGGGAGATGGAAAGTGCTATGCTCGGAGTTTCTCTGTTCAATTGAATCAGAAATAAGGAGATCCGCAAAAGAGCCAAAGTCACACATAGCTGTTCGAGTCGTTAAAATTAAGCGGAGTGGTCATTGTGGAAGCCTTGGGGGAAGCCTTAGTCCAGCAGTGGACCTCTATAGGCAATGTAGGTGGCAGATATCGAACGGTTACCATTAATTTAGCACGATCATAATATGTAAGGTCATAATTTGAATTCATAATCTATACTAATATATGTATAAAGCTGAAGAATTTGTTTGTTAGTTTGAACGCGCTAATCTCAGGAACTACTGGTCCGATTTGGAAAATTCTTATTGCATTGGATAGCCCATTAATTCTGGAAGGCTTTAAGCTATAAAACATTACGCTGCGACCAATAGGAGCGGAGCATAACCAACTCCACGCGAACGAAGTTGCTGGCGGCCGCTACTAATATAGAATAGTATACTGTTGTAATTCTTATGGTACTGTTACGGGATAGGGGTACTAAAATGCCGGTTAAGGGTTACGAAGTTTATTGGCAACGAAGGTACAGTCGATCGTAGGCAATGACAAGTAGAATGTCGCTGACGTTGCACCGAAGTCTTCCCTTAAGTCCACGAATTCCGTGTCGTAAACACACAATAACACTACAGATGTTACTTCACATAATACTCAAACTTCTTGTAACAGTTATCGCAGTAGGTATTCTCAAAGATCGCTTCTTATCTGTCGCTTGTTGTTGTATCGCTAGTCGAATGCAGACTGACTCTGCGCCGGCGTCACGGCGCTATATAATAGGTCAGCTGATCGAACATTCCAGATTCCTCTAGATGTAATAATAATAGCGCATAACTTTGAGGAAGTACCTACAGTAATTCCCGGAAACGGGTTTCTGGAAATTTCGATGTCGACACTTTGTTGACAAAATTGTTGAGACCTGTACTATTCGATAGGCCATCCTAAGTCTAGCAATGCGTTTTCATATTGTACCTAGAAAATGTCTAGATCTGGGGACATAGGGCTTAAAAGTGACACACTGCATGTCACGCGATATTGAACCTTATGCCATCGACATAAGGTCCATTCGTAACAGTACCTACAATAGTAGGTACCATAAGAATTATTTGAATTTGAACAATATGTACATATATTATAAAATACTTCTCTTTGTTTTAGGGTAAGCATCTGCAAATGCTGCTGAATGCTGCATTCAGCAATCGAATTTGATGTCTTCAAACAATTGTTTAGACCACATACAGTTGAGTAAGTATATTATACAACATAATTTTTGTTTATGCAAAACCCGAAACACGGTTCCAGTATATTTAAGTAGAGATATTATTATAAAAACACCACAAAGTTATGAGCTTGTTATCATACTTGGCTGTCCCAACAAAAACATGGTCAACGCTCAGCGTCAACGTGACAGCTCGGTTTTTAACATAAGCTAAAAATATTGTTTTAAAAAACTTCAAAATTTGTTATTTTTCAAAATTCAGATTTTTTTTAAGCTATAGCTTGTTTTGAAACGAGCGCTACTTATCTGCGTATAACATATTATTTATACATGTCTATATTTAACTGTCTATACAATATGTAAAGAAAACCCCGTCCGACCCATAAGGATAATAAAGGTTAGGTAAACACACATGTGCAAACACAACATAAAATTTTACATATTTTATCATAGTAACAATACTAACGAATTTTGAAATAATCTTTTTTTTTCGCCAATTAATTCCTACTTCTTCAAAATTTGGTATTTTTTTTAAAAGTGACAACCCCTTTTTCGGCGGTAATATTATGAGCTCAGCAACCGCGTGTCACGTGCCCTACCCCCCCTCCTCCCCCGTCGCCCATGCATGTATTACCTATCGCACATGTAATAAGTTAATTTTTTTGGAGGAATTTTTCTTTAAGTTTAGCGTGTATTTGTAGCCATTAGTCGATACTTAACAATCTTCATCATTTCGGATCGGACAGGGTTTTCTTTGCATATTGTATACAAAACGTTGGGAGATATCGGGGTTTTTCTAAGTAATCCGTTATTTTTACGGCTCATTGTATATGATCAGACATACAGACAAGAAACGTGACTTTGCTAGGTACGCATACATAAAAGATAGAATATGAAACTTGATATTATCCGTCTTTGATGGATTATAAGAGAAACTAACTGATGACACCTATCTGTTCAGGTAATATACCTGTCTTCAAAACGATTGACTACTAACTGACAGACTGAGTGACAGACAGACAGACATAGCTACCTTTAAATTTATTACATCAGAATGAATGGATTCAAAACACCTCGAATGCCTAAATACATTCAAATTTTATTTGTATTTCAATTTAACGTTATTAAAGTAAAACAAATATCAGCTTTATTTTCATGGTAATTGCTTAAATTAATTTCAGAGTGACTGACTAGCACTAAAAACTTTATAAAATGTTTTGAAGTTCTGGTTTATAATGAACTTTATTGTGTATTATTTTTGTATTACTTACTATTATAGACCACTGCTTGATACATGGATGGTGGAGTCCTTTTACATATTGCTGCATATTTTAATAATAACAATATTCCCCAATTCGTCGATGGTCGTCCACTGTACTATATTGAAAATTCGCATATTCATACACTGGCGTTGTGTCGTATTTTTTTTTTAATATTTATAAACTAGTGCCGGACTGCAATCCCGCCTGTTGGTAAGTAGTACTGCAATCGTTGATGGTAAAGTGCGCAAGTTTAATAAGAGCCTATTCAATCAAAAAACCGAGTGAATAGGAAGGAAGTTGAGCGAGGTTGGCTGTGTCATTCGACATTGCCAACGCCTTCAATTCCATCCCCCACTCCACCATCCTAGAAGCGCTCCGGTTCCATGGAATGCCCCTGTACTTGCGGGGCCTCCTGGCCAGCTACTTGAAGGACCGTGCTGTCCTCCTCGTAGGCGGGGCTGGCCAGCTCCGGCGATACGCTGTCGGAGCCGGCGTTCCACAGGGGTCCGTTCTAGGGCCTCTTCTGTGAAACGTCAGTAATGACTGGCTCCTGCGGGGAACCCTCCTTCGAGGCACTTCCCGCGGGAGCACCTTCCGGGAGGCGGCCAGTTTGGCGTCGGCGGGCGGATCCTTAGTGGCGGGAAGGTTCCGCCGCCTGGGCTTGAGGGTGGCGCTGCACAAAACGGAGGCCGTGTTCTTTCACGGCCCCCGGCAGCGCCCCCACCTGACGCCCACATTTATGTGGAGGGGGTGAGGGTCGAGGTTGAGGCCCAGATGAAATATCTGGGCCTCATCTTAGACAGCAGGCGGCGTCTCGCGGCTAATGCCAAATTTGGGAGGGCCAAGCATGCGGTGCCGGCGTCTATACGCCGGCATACTGCGGAGTATGGCCCTTTATGGGGCTCCGATTTGGGCGGACTCCCTCCATAGGAGGGAGAACCTCACTGCCCTTCGGACGCCCCAAAGGGCCATCGCCCAGCGGGCATCGCGGGCCTACCGCACGGTGGGCTTCGCAGCGGCGTGCGCTCTGGCGGGCACCCTGCCTTGGGAGCTCGAGGCGTGGGTGCTCGCCAGAGTGTACGAGTGGACGGCGGGGCGCAGGGCGCTGGGCGAGCGTCCGGCCCCAGAGGTGAGGGAGGCCGTCCGGCGGGAGGCGAGGGTCGCTCTTGTCCAGCATTGGACGCAGGATCTCGCCTCCGCCGTCTTCGGCCGCCGTACCCTCGACGCAATCGGGCCGGTCCTGGAGGACTGGCTCGACAGGTGTCACGGGTTCCTCTCCTTCCGTCGGGTGCAGGTACTCTCCGGTCAAGGCTGCTTTGGCAGGTACCTGCACCGGATAGGACGAGAGGAGACACCGTCGTGTCACGGTTGTGGCGCGGCGGAGGACGCGGCGGAGGACGCGGCGGAGGACGCGGCGGAAAACACCCTCGCGGTGTGCCCGTCGTGGGCCGTGCCGCGCCGCGATCTTGTCACGGCGGTTGGAGGGGACCTCTCGTTGCCCGCCATCGTCAGAGCGATGGTGGGGAGCGAGGAGGCCTGAGTGGCGATGGCCTCCTTTTGCGAGGTCGTGATGTGGCAGAAGGAGGCCGCGGAGCGCGAGCGGGAGGAGGATCCCCTCGCTCCGGCGCTCCGCAGGCGGCGTAGGGGAAGGAGAAGGCGGGATTTCGCCCGCTTTCTCCCCCCCTGAGGTGAGCGGCGGGCGTTAGGCACGGAAAGGTGCCGACGCCCACCTTACATCGCTCACCATGCGGGAGCCACGGCCCCTCCTTAGGAGGGGCAATTGAGGGCCCGCCTTGCTAGGCGTGTTTTGCCGGCGGGGGAGAGGTAGCTCAGGCTGCGCTAGTTTTTCACTCCCCCGCCACTATGGCGATGCCGGAGTGCCGCTGTGGTTTTAGTGGGTATTCCCAGCTTCGGCTGGGCGAGTCCCACACACGCCCTTCGGGGTACGGTGCGTAAATGCATTCCCACAGCGACAAAAAAAAAAAACTGTTGCAACTTTTAACCCAGAGGGAGATTGATCTGGAGACCCGCCACGACTAAACTCCCGACTCTACAACATTTGGCGCACCGTACACGGTACACGTCGCAAAACAACTGCTTAGACTCTAAATTATTTGTTGTTAAATCTTTGGCAAATAAGTCGCGGTTGCAGACTCAAACCTCATGATAAGTATTGTCTCCCTGGCCCATTTTATGAACTCTTATTTAACCATTTTAATTTAAATAATTTCACCGCTGGCCGGCGGTAGCTAAAGACGCCGCTGAAAGGAAGAGGGTGAAGTATGCTCCGTTGGTGGACCGATACCACTTTGTACCTATTGTCGTGGAGACCTTGCGTAGTTGGGGTACTGAGGGCAAGGAGTTCATGCCCTATCTCACATAGGGCATAAACTCCGTGAAAAAACGGGTGACTCCCGCTGTGGCTCGTTCTTGGTGCAAAAGCTAGCCATCGCCATCCAGCGTGGCAGTGTGGCAAGCGTTGCCGATTTGATATGACTTGATGTTTAGAATTTATATTGTCAGTCTTATTCCTTTTATTATTTAAATTTTGAATTAATTGACAATTATAAACAAATTTGGCCACAAAAAAAATATCTCAAAGATACGACGTTATAACGCGGACATTTCTAAACAAACCGTTGAATAATTTAACATATTGATTGAGGACGGAATCTGAAGTTATAGGAACCTCAATTAGCACAGCAAACTTCTTCCTCCGACCCCAGTGACGCAAACTTACCTGAAGTGACGCGGGATCGCTGGTATTATAACTGTACAAGAGTAATTCAGAAATAAATCAGACATGTGCTCCGATTCCCTGGTCCACAATCTAAACTAAATTTAAATTTAGCATCTTTTTTTTTCATTCTAAGTGTTTCATTATGAAGAGGACAGAAGACAACATTTCTTTCAATAAATAAAATAGTTCTTCACCTCAGTCGTTGATGGTTTAGTCCTGTTAAATTAATCATCATCATCATCATCTCAGCGTTAATCCGAGTCGCAGCCGTAGGTTTTCAGCTTTGGAGTCTGGGGTCCGCTTTACCAATCTTACTGCTGATTTTGGCTAAATATCATTTTGGCGATATTTTCCGTGAAGCGAACCCGAAGGCGATATCCAAGCATTGCAATTAGACCAATTGTTACATTTTTTGAGGGCTCCAACAACCCATAACGACTGCCACTAGATGTTCGTATGGCAACCGGGACCAACGGCTTAACGTGCTTTCCGAGGCACGACCAGACCCGTGCAAATATTCATATTCATGCATACAAATATTTGCACTGTGCGGGGATCGAACCCGCGCCTCCTTGCGCAACGGCCGCGTTCGCTACCGCTACGCCACGGAGGCTGTTAAATTAATCATCATATACATAAATCAATCATATAGATCTGAATAAAATATGGCTACACAACATACGCCCATTTCCGTCAAGCGCGGACTAACTTGGCAGGTCTAATCAAGCATTTATCTTCTATTCTTAACGAAATAAAAAAAAAAATGCCTGGAATAAAAATTTTCTTTAGTTGATGAACAAGGAAAGTGCTGCCATTATTTTAAAAGTAATAAGCATTAAAAAGCACCACATAGTGGATCCCCAATGGCAGGAAACGATGCGGCAGATCGATAAAGAGATGAATTCAGTGACGGGTTGAGCTGGACTCCTCAAAACCAAAGCAGACCTTACGGGAAATCATGAAAACAGGGAAGGAGACCATGTAATGGGACAACACAGGTTTATACAATATGTAAAGAAAACCCTGTCCGATCTGTGAAGGTTTTGTTAGCTATCGATAACTGATTCTACATTAGTAGAATAAGTTCAGTTGGTTGGATTATTTTTTAAGTTTAGTCCGGCTTTGTAGGCATCAGCCTACAAAGCCGGACTAAATAAAAAAAAAAAACCCGCTAAAAATAAATATTATTTCGCAAACGGAGGTAACTTAATACATGTGCGGTGGGCAATACATGCGTGGGCGAAGAGGGCAGTCGCATAGCTCATAATAACTATCGTCGAAAATAATGTTGTCACTTTAAAAAAAATATTAAATTTTGGGGAAGTTCGAATTAATTCGCCGGAAAAAAGATTATTTCAAAATTCATTAGTATTGTTACTACGATGATTAAAGTAAAATATCATATTTCATTTAGTCATGTGTTTACCTAACCTTTATTATCCTTATGGGTCGGACAGGGTTTTCTTTACATATTGTATAATAAATAATTTCAGTTACCTACTAAGAAAATATTTCAGAAATACTATTTATTGTGACTTAAACAAGTAGACGATAAAACTAAACGCAATAGAAAAGCAAACTAAGTACTTATAAAAAAAAATAACAACAATCCAGAAATTCCTATAAGTGGCCAAAAGGCAAGATGTATGGATATATGCCACTCTTTCGCGCAAAACTATTGAACGGATTTAGATGAAATTAGGCACGAAGATGGCTTATCATCAGGATTAAGAGGGAACTCTAGTGGTGCTTTTTGTATACAAACGTATTCCGCTGTTTTCTTCGTGGATAGTGCTGTTAGAGCAATTATTTTTTTCTCCAATTTTACACCAAGATTATACGTATCCTTACGATTTGGTTTATTCCGAAACTTAATTAATAAAAGAAATACGCTACTTCAGATTCGCGAAAAATAACCCATTTTTACCGTGATGTTCAGATGACTATTAAACAAACGTGATAAGATTTTGACAAAAAAGAAAATAATAGAACTATAGGTATACTTTTCCTCTAAATTTTGATATAAAAATAATTGAGATCTGTCGTGTTTTGAGAAAGAAAACAGCGGAATACCAAACATCTTTTGGTTAACGTTTTTGTAGGTAAAATCAGCCTGAGCTGCAACTGTCCTTATCGCACTTTACCGGGAGAGGTTGGAAGCAGCGCGACGGCAATAGTTTCATCAAATACCTGTTTTCCAAATTCCTTGGCACTAGAGTCCCCTCTTAACATATAGAATATCATTTTTTTTTTTAATAATTATAAACTAGTGCTTGACTGCAATCCCGCCTGATGGTAAGCAATGATGCAATCGTTGATGGTAAAGCGCACTAGTTTATTAAGCCTATTCACTTAAAAAACTAAGGAATAGGAAGGATGACGGCAGTTGAGCGAGGTGATGCAATGTTAAACCCAAGACCAACACGACCAAACGATGCTACGCTAGAGGGAGATTGATCTGGAGACTCTCCACGACCAAACTCCCGACACAACAACATTTAGCGCATCGTAACCGTCACACATCGCAACACAACTGCTCAGACCCGTCCTCCGTACGGCTTCACCAGACACCATGCCGGAACACGACGAATCGCTTGGCGGCAAGACTTTGTCTGGTGGGTGGTAACTTCTGCCGGCAGTCTGCGGTATGGCCTACTACCGAGGATCCGGGTATTCTTACGGGATCGACAGTTATGCGAATAAAACCCACCCGATACTCTATCGACCCGTCTGTACCACCGATGACACGTGATACCTTTACTGTCCTCAGTAATTTGCAGAACGGAATATCTAAATAATCGTACAAGCGACTATCATTTGTTTGCTCGCGCCCCGGCCGTCCCACCTCCCATGTTTGCCGACCCTGCCTTGTCCGGGCTGACACTTTACTAATTGCATTTCAGATAAATCCCTCGGGTATTGCAGGGTTAAATAATAATATGTCAAGGGATTTATTTGTATTTATGGCGGTTTTTGTGATTGGCTTTTATAGTATTGATTTTATGTTTGACTATAGCTTTTCTCACCTCATAAAGTTCATAATCTGCTAAATTCATAATGATCGCTCAATTACCAGTAAGTCGACTCGTAATGGAACGGTTTTTCTTTTTTTTTATAAATTATAAACTAGCACTTGACCGCAATCCCGCCTGATCGTAAGCAGTAATGCAATCGTTGATGGTAAAACGCGCTAGTTTATTAAGAGCCAAGTCACTCAAAAAAACTGAGAGAGTAGGAAGGAAGACGGTAGTTGAGCGAGGTGATGCAATATTAACCTCAACAGCACGACCGATACGATCACAACAACATTTGGCGCATCGCACCCGGCACACTTCGCAACACAACTGCTCAGACCTGTCCTCCATATGGCTTCACCAGACATCATGCCGGAACATGACGCACAATATTTACGACGAATAGAGAAGTATGTAAGAAAAGGACTCGTGCCTGTACCAAATAAATTGGGACAAGAGCGGGAAAATGATCAGGTATCGACTAAAAATTGGGACAAGAGCGGGAAAATGATCAGGTATCGACGAAAAATGTCAACGTAGGGATTATGTACTAAATAAATCCGTGGTTACAGTTTGTGCATCGTGACAGCCTCCGTGGCGTAGCGGTAGCGGACGCGGCCGCTCCGCAAGGTGGCGCGGGTTCGCATATGAATATTTGCACTGGTGTGGTCGTGCCTCGGAAAGCACGTTAAGCCGTTGGTCCCGGTTGCCATACGAACATCTAGTGGCAGTCGTTACAGGTTGTTGGAGCCATCAAAAGTCCAACAATTGGTCTAACTGCAATGCTTCGATGTCGCCTTCGGGTTGTGGAGGTCAGACGGCAGTCGCTTCACGGAAAATGTCGAAGTTTAGCCATATCAGCAGTTGGACTGGTAAAGCGGACCCCAGACTTCAAAGCTGAAAAGGCTTCGGATGCGACTGGGATTAACGCTGGGATGATGATGACAGTTTGTGCATCGTATCTTTGCTGTATGTTACAAGCAAATCTACTGCACTGTTGCGTTCAATACCGCTAAATATACGTATACAGAGTGGTGCTGACAATACGACAATAAAAGAAAACGCAGACCATGCCGGTTCATAGGAATAATCCTGAGCCATAGAAAAAAACCTAGCATCAAAAATAAAAAAATAAAAATTTCAAATAAACTAAATCGCAAAAAATTGCAAACGATAACAACGAAACGACGATAACGATAGAACATCCTTTAAAATATTGGTTCAATGACCTCCGATCAGCGGGCGACAGCGCTTGCTTTTTCGCGACATTATTATTAAAGTTTAGTACCGCTGGATGCGGCAGTCATCAACCTGTAAGCGCTTCCTTACGAACATGTACATTATGTGGAAAATGTGAAAAATGAAAAATATATTTAAATAATTTTTTTAAGTGTAGACTGAGAATGTGTTGAGGTACCTACACGATGTTTAATTTATTGTCGTATTGTCGGTACCACTCTGTATATCTTCGGGCGAATAAGCGCTTATTATTATTATTACTGTACTTGTATACGTAGCAGGTACTCATTTTTACAACGATGTAGCAAATCGACTTTGAACATAAAAGTCACTCACGAAATCCATCTCATAAAAACATTACCCAAATTATTCCAACGCTGAACGCCGTCATAGACCGAAGTATACCGAAACAAGGTACCATCGTAAATCATTGCTGAATTATTTTCGACATTCGTGACCGTCGCTTTTCGAGTATAGGGCTGTCAAAACAAATGTCAAATATTTTTATGTCAAGGCGATTTTTCATTGCTCTCTGGAATTTAGAGTATTTGCTTTTGATATATAATAGCATATCTGACGTGCAATTCTGAAAACATTTCACCGTGGATACATAAGTGGAGTGTGAAGCGTGTAAAGTGCGATGGAAAGAGCTATCATTTGCACGTACCGCCCGTACGCAGGACAGGTCTGAGCAGTTATGTTGCGATGTGTGCCGGGTACGATGCGCCAAATGTTGTTGTGTCGGGAGTTTGGTCGTGGAGAGTCTCCAGATCAATCTCCCTCTGGCGCAGCATCGTTGGTCGTGTTGGTCTTGGGTTTAACATTGCATCACCTCGCTCAACTGCCGCCATCCTTTTTATTCCTAAGTTTTTTAAGTGAATAGGCCTAATAAACTAGTGCGCTTTACCATCAACGATTGCATCACTGCTTACCATCAGGCGGGATTGCAGTCAAGCAGTAGTTTATAATTATTTAAAAAAAAAACTATGCTCGGAGTTTCTCTGCGCGATCGAATCAGAAATGAGGAGATCCGTAGAAGAACCAAATTCACCGACATAGCTCTTCAAGTCACTAAAATTAAGTGGCAGTGGGCGGAGTGAATTGCTCGTAGAACCTATGGCCGATGGGGCAGTAAGGTTCTGGAGTGGCGGAAGACGCAGTGTAGGGAGGCCCCCAACAAGGTGGACCGATGACCTGGTAAAGGTTGCGGGAAGCTGATGAATGCGGGCAGCACAAGACCGGTCATCATGGAAAGCCTTGGGGGAGGCCTTTGTCCAGCAGTGGACCTCTATAGGCTGAAGATGAAGAAGAAAACTTCATTGAAGTGAGCTTAGTGTGAGGTATCATCGAGATGACACTATCCTCAGCTCATTCATTCATTACTAACATTATAATATTCGAAACTTACCCATTAAACGATTTAAAAGCTGTATTAAGACCAAACTTTGCAAAAAGGGGTATTATAAAATCACAATTTATTTAGAAGACAATAAAGCTTGGTATTGAGCTGCTCGCTCTGCTTAGCAATATCATTAAGCAATATGCATAATTATGGTGCAATTATGTCATTTTAATCACTGTATTTTTTTTAAATCACGTAAATTATTGTAAAAAAATCAATTTGTAATGTCTGGACTTGAAAAAAGTCGATGACCCCTGAGTTTGTTTAAAGTTTGTTTAAAACTTCTCAGAGGTATTCAGGAAATGCCGCCTCCATCTAGTTTAAAAAACATGACGTGTAAAAGTGATCAGTGATCCTAATTGCTTAATAAACGATTTCATTTCATTTCATTCACGGTATGAGTACATTCGAGTATTTGTGTCACGCGTTTTAAATTATAGCGGTGCCTACAACGCAACATGCGAACAATTCGTCATACTGACGCCACGCGAATCCTACATCTCGCAAGCAGAGTTTTCTGTGCAACTAGCACGCATACAAATTCACGACATCTACCGGCGGGCAACGTGGTCCGCCAGACAATCCCAGTCTGGTCGGAGGATCCTCCCTTTTCTATGGAGGATGAGTATGATACACTTAACGTGTATATTTATTATATAAACTATGTCAAATTGTAAATAGTACACTGTAGACTACCTACATTATTTCTCTCTCCTTCCCCTTACTATTCCATCCAAAGGTTGTCTGTAAAAGATCGCTCTTAGCGATAAGACCGCCCATTGTGTCACCCTTTGTAAAATTTTTATATTTATGTTTTTGTAATCTATATGGTGTACCTACATAATAAAGATCATTCTATTCTATTCTATTCTATGAGTGAACTTTACACACTGGTCCTCATACCTCCACAATATAATTTAAATTCCATGGATTTCTCTCGATCAAGGATCTCACGACTAAATTACAACAGCCACATTGGTCGATTTTAGGTTAAGATGCTCTTACAACGGTCGTTTACTGGATGTTGACATTGTTATCATATCAAGACCACTTCGTGTCGAACTTTGAACCGTTAGTCCCAACTGTTTTACATATCCAAAAGTCTTACCAAGGGGTTTAGCAGACACTAGACGGTTCTTTTTTTCATCATCTCAGCGTATCCGTAGCTTTTTCAGCTTCGGAGTCTAGGGTCCGCTTTACCAGTCTAACTGCTGATTTTGACTAAACTTCGATATATTATTTTCCGTGAAGCGATTGCCGTCTGACCTCCATAACCCGAAGGCGATATCTAAGCATTGCAGTTAAACCAATTGTTAGACTTTTGAGGGCTCTAACAACCCGTAACGACTACCACTAGATGTTCGTTTGGCAACCGGGATCAACGGCTTAACGTGCTTTCTGACGCACGACCAGATCAGTACAAATATTCATATTCATGCATACAAATATTATCGAACCCGCCCCTCCTTGCGCAGCGACCGCGTTCGCTACCGCTACGCCACGGAGGCTGGTTCTTTTATTATTAAAAATATATTTAAAATATCTCAGGATACGACGACATTTGAAAGGCGTGGCAGGGCCATGGCAAGCTCGGAGAGGCCCCTTATACAATTTTAGATTATGAATCGACGATTATAACTGGACGGTAATTGCGTTACACACTGTCAGTAGCAATTCGTTTCATTTTGACAGTTCAACAGCATTCATTGCGTTATTTACTTTTTTGAGAGGACACATGATGCATGATGGATTAGCAATATGCTTTAAAATGATTCAAATTGGTAGGACCTAATAGTGTGTTACGCGAGTAGGGTGCTGTATGAAAGAGAACATTTTACAAGCATATCAAATAATCATATGGCGTCCTTCTCTATATGAGAGGAGACCTGTGCCCAGGTCAGGCAAGTACCAATGTAACTTTTCTAAAGTTAAATGTACTTTCTAAGTATATCTTGGTTATCAATGACTGAAGGTGAAGGAAAACTCTTCAGGAAACCTGGACTTTAAGTTTGAAATCGCCAACCCGCTTTGAGCAAGCGTGGTGATTACGCTCAATCCTTCTCTGTATGAGAGGAGACCTGTGCCCAGCAGTGGGACGATAACAAGTTTGATGATGATGGGACAGGTCGATCGATCAGGTAAAGCTACGTTTGGCGCGGTTAGTCTGTGGATGGGACCATCTTTACATTCCGAGACGTCTCTGTATTCCGGAAAGCGCATAAAGCCATTGATCCCGGGTGCCATTCGTAGATATTTAACAGTCGTTACGTGTCGTCAAGTTGTCAATCCTCGAACCTCTGAGTTTCTTGTGGTTCTATGCTCTATGTGGCAGAAGTAACCACCTATGAGACAAAGTCTTGCAGCCAAGCGATTCGTCGTGGTCCGGCATGATGTCTGGTGCAGCCGCACTGAGGTTGGGTCTGAGCAGTTGTGTTGCAAGTGTGCCGGATATGATGTGCCAAATATTGTTGTGTCGGGAGTTCGGTCGTGGAGGGTCTCCAGATCAAACTCCCTCTGGCGTAACATCGTTGGTCGAGTTGTTGGGTTTAACATTGCATGACATCGCCCAACTGCCGTCTTCCATTCTATTCACTCATTTTTCATTTGAGTGACTAGGCTCTTAATAAACTAGCGCGCTTTAACATCATTGATTGCATCAATGCTTACCATCAGGCTGGATTGCAGTCTTAGCAGTTTAGTAGTTCACAATCCATACTAATATTATAAATGCGAAAGTAACTCTGTCTGTCTGTCTGTCTGTCTGTCTGTCTGTCTGTTACGCTTTCCCGCCTAAACCTCTCAACGGATTTTGATGAAATTTGGTACAGACAATCTTTGGACCCTGAGAAAAAACATAGGCTACCTTTTATCCCGGAAAAAATTGATATTCCCGAGGGAAATCTAAAAAGCGCGATATAACCGAACAACACGCAGGCGAAGACGTGGGCGGAAAGCACACAATCTTTAGACCCTGAGAAAGGACCTAGGCTACCTTTTATCCCGGAAAAATTTGATGTTCCCGAGGGAAATCTAAAAAGCGCGAGATAACCGAAATTTACGCGGGCGAAGCCGCGGGCGGAAAGCTAGTTACCTATAAAAATGTGTCTATTAATTTATGTACAAAGGTCTATTCAAGTCCTTGTTTAGTAGTTCGGTATTGTACCTACGTTTGTAGGACCTTTATACTTACTGCTTTGAATTAATGCTGTAGATACTATAGGTAGGTACCTCTCACCACAAATCAGAGTGATGTGACGATGAGTAATTGATGAAGACATACTACACTAATACAAAATGAAGGCTTTCTATTTATCTATTTTTTATGATTATTGACTAGTGTTTGACTACAATCCTGCCTGTACTTATTAAGAGCCTATTCACTCTAGCTTTGAAGACACTCAAATTGTAGTCCGACGGAAACACCACAGCTGAAAAATTGCTCCAGTCTTTCTATATACGCGGTATAAAAGAGGAAGTGAAACGCTTCGTTCGGATCGTAGTGGTGTTAACAACGTAAGGGTGGAAACTCGCCGTACGACGGGCCGTCCGATGGTGGAACGGAGATGGGTGCATTAAGTCATGCAATTCCCTAGCACATTCACCAAAATGCATCTTATAGATCACCGAAAGGCTGGCTACTCTATGCCTGTGTTCCAGGCTTTGAAGATCGTTCTGAGTTAAATCTGGGTCGCCAATCAGCCTCTTCGCACTCCTCTCCACTGTATCCAAAGCAGCCAGGTGACATTTCGCAGCACCACAGAGTTTTGTATCATGTTTTACTGAAAACAAAAAAAACCGTTTCAGCAAAATTTCGTTCACAACAGCAGATCCTATTAACAATAACAATATACTATAGCTACTCACAAGTAGTTATCCCGTAGTAGATCCGTCACAGAAACCGGAAGGATAAGGCGACGTCAGTACACACCATTAATCAAGCTACACTATAGTCCGTGACATACAGATGGTACAAGACAAACTGGCCGACCTTTACGCCAGCTTCATCAGCTTTATAAAGGGTGTATCTGACATCGACGCACAAACGAGTGCCATGGATCCAGTACATGATTTTGAACGCCCCAGTGGTGGAATTTTTCGTTGGCTTTTTAAAGATTAAAAAAAAAAGTAGTTTTTTTTCACTTCAGACCATTCACAATTGCTATACTTTTATAACCCAATAAGATTTTAAAGTAAAAATTAAATAATTCGGTAATTACATAAAAAAGCGCAATGAAAACAAAACCCGAAAAACGATCTTATCAGCTGATTTAATAGAGTTCACACTGGGATCAACGTCATACGTACAAACTCGCGCAGCGGCACGCTTACAACGTTCAAAAGCCGAGCCGACACTTTTATTTAAACACTGTGTATTCTGTAACCGTTCATTAACGACATAAATGACTATCATAATTTTATTAGTGGCATGCGGTCAAGCCTTTTCGCGAAGTTTGCGTTACGTTGTCAGATACACCCTGTATATTACTAGCTAATAAAACTTGCGGGCCAATTCCCGTAATTAAATATGTTCAAAATCTATTAGCACGCTCATCTCAGCTTCAATCATTGGCACGGTTGGAGCAGTACTGAAGTGATTGACCGCTGCGCGGCGTAACAAATATCTGTATGACCAACAAGTAGTTGTTCCGGGTCTGTTATGTTTGTAAACGTACGAAACAGGAGAAATTCCTAGTGTGGGACAACGTTTTTAAAGAAAAAGAAAAAAAGGATTGTGTGGTTTTATGAAACCACGGTAGTAGTGAAACTTATTTTGACTGCTCTGACGAGCGCTTTTCACTTTATTCATACTCCGCGGCCAACCGTCACGCGACATGCAACACACAGGCAAAAACGTTTGACACGATGTAATAAAAGTTTCATTTTAAAAAAATAGGGGAATTGTAGGTATTGACAGAAAACTAAGATCGGACAGTCCATGTTCATAAAATCATGAGAAATGCCGTTGGCAATTGGCCCTAAGGCATTTTATATTATAGTAAGTCTTACTGTTAAATAAGACTCGACCATCATCATCATCATCATCTCGGCGTTCATTCCGGTTGCATCCGCAGCTTTCGCGTTGAAGCCCGGGGTCCGCCTAACGTACGCTAAATCCTCTGTATGAGAGGAGACCTGTGCCCAGCAGTAGGACGATAAATAGGTTGATGATCATGATGAATCAACTAAGAAATTTAACACACAAATACTTTATAACCATGATCGAGATTCCTGTAGGATAAATTCTAATGAAAACGCGGGTGAATACGTGAACAAGAGCAGGTATAAAAATAAACTTTACAAGCTTTAAAATATAAAATCCATTCGAACGCCGAAAGAAATAAAACGTAACTGAGACGGTTCCGTCTATAAAACCGAATGAAAGAAATAAGAATATTTAAGAAGCAGCATATTTTGTTAACTTTAGTCAGTAAAATATAAAATTCATGTTAGAAGTAAGTAGCCCAGCTGCGCTTAAAGTTTGTAACTTGGAAGAAACTGTTATGCAATGTGTTTGAAAATACTTCAAGTAAAATATTTACGCTCGACTTCAAATTCTAAATAGGAATATGAAACTCAAGTTATGTATTCAAATTAGACTAAGAATCAGCACTTTCTGAATGATAACCTTGTAAAAGACAGTCCCGTAAAAGGACTAAGTAACGTGCTTTCGAAGACACGGGGTCACGGTAAATAAATATGGTTACTCAGGCTTTTTTTTTGCAAACACAAATCACGTTGCCGTATAAAACTGTTTTACATCCGTCACATCACACATCAGATTCAGTTGAGAACCAACGTCAGGCACTAATTGTCTGGTATTTTTTTTAGAATTATATTAATAATATTTTTTTTAAATTCAACCAAAACAGAATTGGATCGCAACCAAACCATAACTTTTGTTATGTTTCATATCGCGCTAACGGTTTAACCATAACTGAATCGCAATTGGAACGTAACCGCTGTCAAATGAATAAGTTGAAACAAAGCTAACTTTTTCTATGCCATGTCAAACTTACGTCTAAACGATTAGATAGGTTAGAAAACTAAATAAATCATAGCTAATATGATTTATTTAGTTTTATTTATATATCTGACGAAATGTATCACTCATACCTACATTGATTTTACTTCAACCGAAGTTAAAACTTTAGCGCGATACGAAATGTGATCGAAACTAAACCATAGCTTTAACTGGATTAGATACGAACCAGAGTTGAACTTCGACTGTTTTATTTATCGCGATCGCCCCCCTGGCCCTTTTTGGTGCAGCCAGGAGCCACACATTCCTGCTAGTTCTACATTTGTTTTTTCACAGTTTACTTTATTTTATTATTACAAATTTTTTTATGATTGTCTTTAACTGATATATTGTGTGTCTTTTAGTCTATGCTAAATAAATGTACTTTCTTTCTTTCACAGAGTAATCTTGATTGTTAGATCCATGTGACTGTTCTTTTTAAACCACCAGCCCTTAGCCACTCAATAGGCTATCATATAAAATGATACATTTCGATTTATCTTGCCCCCTTTTGCAAACATCATCAGCATCACTAATTCGGATGTCTCAACATCGTCGGGCACGAAATTCTCTGATATTGAAGAGACCACCAGAAAAAAACACCTATCCTTTTTCCGAGGAGGATGAGTGAACTTTACACTCTGAGGATAAACGCAAAACCGTGGCCCTGGCCGCTGCACAGGCAAGTGCAGAAACACGGGTGGGTTTTTTTTTATTTTATTTTTTTATTTCATTTATTTGGGACAAAGAACAGTTATATGTTACAATATTAATAGTCGGCTAAGGTATAATACATAGTAAATAAACATAATATAACCCACACCACCCATGTCCACGGAATCACACTGATTGTACAAGACATAAGGAAACGGACGCATACAGAAGGGGACAGTGAGAAAGTAACGAATGATAAAACTAAAACTAAACCCTAAAAATCACACAAACCAATTCAAGATAGCGTGCCCCGTCCAGATATGGTCTGTGGGCATAATCACGTCACACCAAATGAAGAAGAATAAAGAAGAAGAAGCAGTAATAGTTAAGGATTACCAGAAAGTAAATTAATAGCCACTTTTCTAAATTTGTTCTGGTTAAGAGCGAAAATATCTAAATTTGCAAAATGTGAATTGTAAATTTCTAATAATCGGCGAAGAGGAGCCCTTTGTTTCTTTGGAACATTTGTTCTACATTGCTCTGTGTAGAACAGGCGGGTTGCTCGTACTTCATGCCTACTAGCAATTCTAGGTACCACATAACATATTTTATTTACAAGCTCCATACAATTAAACCTGTTGTTGCATATGCCAAACAGCATCATAACCATAAGCAGTGTACGCCTGTGCTCCAAGCTTAATATTTTGTACCGCTTTATCACATCCGCATAGGACATCTTAGTGTGGTAACACTTATAATGTGTATTGCGAAGAATTTTTTTCTGTACCATTTCTAGTCTGTGCTTGTACTTTCCGTAAAATGGGCTCCAAATGGGCACCGCGTATTCTAACTGAGAACGGACTAAAGTTTTCTACAAAAAGAGGAAAGTGGAAGTCTTTTTTAATTCTTTACAAGATCGCATTATAAAACCATACATTTGAAAGGCTCTATTAATAATATTGTCAATATGGATGTCAAAATGTAACTTACTATCAAGAAGTACTCCAAGATCACGCGTGCAATCGGTTCTGTTCAAATTTATGCCACTCAGCGTGTAGGGAAAATTTATACCTGTTTTGTTTTTGGTAAAAGAAATATAATGACATTTTGACAAGCGGAGGTGAAGTTTATTTCTAAGACAATATTGCGAAAGTCTGCTTAGATCATCTTGTAATAGTACGTAGTCCTGCATACATGTGCAGGATTTAAAAAATTTGATGTCATCGGTATACATAAGGAATTTAGAGTTAACTATACAAGACTTTATGTCGTTAATGAACAAGATAAACAATAAAGGACCCAAGACCGAACCCTGGGGCACACCGGATTCTACAACTGCGTATTCGGACTCGTATCCATGGATGACAACTTTCTGTGTTCTGTGGAAAATGTACGATACAAACCATCTGAGCAGATTTCCTCTAATGCCGTTGAAGGCAATCTTGTCTAAAAGCAATTTATGGTCCACCTTATCAAAAGCTTTCTGAAAATCAGTATAGACAGCATCAACCTGCGTGCCTTTGTCCATATTTTAAAATAAAAAAATTGTAAAAATTATTAAGTTAGTGGTAGTAGACCGCGACTGAACAAAGCCATGCTGTTCGGGAATAATGTCATGTCTCAGATGTGGAAACAAATTGCTGTGCACTAATAGAATTGAAATAGGGTAGGTTTTAGTCAGTAAAAGTCTGGCACGCCCTTCCGTTCCGCCCAGAGCGGGAGAAGTCATTTGATTTCCCATCCCAACAAAAAAAAAAAAGGCTACCAATATAGAGGTATAAGGAAGATCTGGTCAGCGGGCACTTGCACTTGACCAATGGAACAACCATGGGGAAATTGTCCGCAAGTTCGGGAAGCATTTACATAATGTATGCAAGTTGCACATTTAACTCTGCTTGCGAGATGTAGGATTTGCATGACGTCAGTATGACGTCACGCAGACGTACGTAGACGTATGTACGTATGTGTCATTATAGATACCGCTACAACTACACACCCAAACGATGAATATTGATTATTAGCTGTGCCCCGAGGTTTCACCCGCGTAAGCTTCGAACCGAAAGAGCTCAGTTGATATAAAATAAGCGCCTGTTAAAATAATAGGAGCAATATGTACGTCCGCGTTTTCGCAACATTTTTTGTTCCTGCTCTGCTCCTATTGGTCATTGTTCAATGCTACCTTTGAACAGTGATTCAGCATTTCGGCAGCGCACGCGCGACCTACTTCAAAAATTGTTGAAATTGCAGATTTCACGTATGGAATACCAAGACGTTTGTGTATTTGTGTGTGTTGGGAAAAAGTAGTATATAAGCTGTAATATTGTAAAAATAAATCAGATTAGAATTTATTCTGGTCTCATTACCCCTCACTGTGGCCAAGACACCCTTAGCCATCTCTGATCAGTCCTGTGAGTCTGCTGGACTGGCAGTGAGTTTACCCTTCACCCTTACCTGGAAATCCTACCTACTATCCGTCTGTTACCTTAGGTCTCTTGGTGCAGACATCCCGCACTTATTTATATATTTATTTATTACGAACTATATGGTAGGTCAGGGCTGTAGGGCTTATAGGTCTTAGTTTAGGTTCTGTTACCTTTCCATATAGGCGCATGTACTGCCGCTAATAAGGGTGGTCGTACATTTTGGTCCTTCGAGCGTTGAACATTGTACCACGCGGTCCTCTTACCCCCGTAGGGATTATAGGAGATAGGCTGACACTTCATAGAACTAAGGGCTGGAATACTCAACATAACAGTTCCTTGGTATATTGAAGTACTTTGTACTTGGGTATTCTGTCAGAAAGCCTTTCGTTGCGTATCGGTCACTGGCTTCCCACAAGCGGTTCTCACCAGTTGACTGAGAAGTTACAAGATAACGAGGGCGCAGATATATCAAGTGCACGTTTTAACTAATAGACTAGGGTACTTAGGACTGTTTGGAGAAAAAGAAAGAAGCAAACTATGGAGATACTAGAAATCAACGAAATAATAAAGAGCCAAGAAACTGATTACTTCGAGATCAGAAGGATAGTAACAAACATAAAAAAGGACTCAGCTACAAGGAAGACACAAAAATACATCAATGACCGAAAACGGACATTAGATGAAATTTTCCAGCGAGTTCAAGGAAACCATTCACGACTACAGGAATAAGAGGTGTTATCAACTCATAAATACATAACTACTAACTACTTTAGTACTTTAAAGAAATACTACGACGAGGGAATCGATTACCTTCAAAAATGCGAAGAAAGATTGCAACACGTACAAAGTATTTACGAAGAATTAAATAATAAACTAAAATCAAACTCGGAAAAATACAAACGATGTCAAATCAACGATCATATTATTCACGATTTCCCTAGTTTCAAAGCGTTGAACGTCAACGACCGATACAACGCTGATGTAGGAAAACGAATGTGCAAACGTTGCTTAAATCATGACGATCAAAAGTTATGCGTTAGTAAGGTGAATAAACAATGCGAAATTTGCCAACGTAAGGGACACAACACACTGTTGCATCAATCTAGGACACAGGTAGAAAATAATAGTAATGCGGCCACTAGCAAGATTACTGCAAAAGGTCAAGTTGGGGAAAAACTCAAAAACATTTCAGCAACAAGCTTATCCGTAACAAATTCTGATGGGAAAAATAGTACCTTGTTAGCTACTGACTTAGTAAGAACTACCTCTTACGATGGAATGCCACAGTTGTTAAGAGTATTGTGTGACCAAGGGTCCGAAGCATCATCTCGCACAGAAGATGAACGACAACTTAAACAATTTTGGGAATTAGAAGAAATTCCTCAAAAGAACAAACTTTCGCAGGATGACCAGATCGGTGAAAACTATTACAGAGAAACAACAATAAGAAACTCAGACCGTACTTACACAGTACAACTCACTTTTAAGGACTCAAACTTAAACTTAAACGGCGACTCTCGTAAAAGAGCCGCTGCACCCTTACAATTAGAACGACAGTTCTTAAATGATAACCTACCTAACATTACTATGAAACTACATGTAGTATACGATGCAAGTAGCAAAACTAGCACGAAAATGAGCCTTAATGACAATATGTTTAAAGGCCCACGATTACAACAAGACTTATCTACTATACTTTTACGATGTTGGATGCATAAGGAGGCCTTTGTTGCAGACATCATTAAAATGTACCGTTTTATAAAAATCTGTGATTTAGACTTTCCATATCAAAGAATATTGTGGAGGTTTTCACCTACAGATAGTGTTACTGAATACAAACTTACAACAATCACTTATGGTACAACGAGTGCCCCCTTTCTGACGGTACGTGCATTACAACAACTTGCTATGGATGAACAAGATAACTACGCATCACACGGTGTAACAAAATATACCCTCATAGACGTTACATCGATTCCAGAGAGGAAAACAGACGGATCAAGTGTTTAATGATTCAGCAGACATTCGATTATAATAAAGAGCATTACTTCGAATTATGTGAACACGAATTTAGAGACTGCTTGCGTTGCAGGTATACAGAGTTCGTGTGCTTTCCTGTAGCTGTCAAGAACATGCAATTTAATGAAAATTGCATCGTTGATCGACTTTTAAAGCTGATAATCACAACCAGACTAAATGTACATCATAAACCTACAATGTTTCGACAGATATTGTATGAAAGCAACTGTACATGCCAAATACTTGGCTATTTACCTATTTCAACAAAATCGATTACAGTATCGATTATTTGTGACGAACAAAGAAAGGAAATTACAATTCAAGACGTCAGCGTTCTACAGATAGTATCTCACTCGTATAGAACTAGCATCTGTACCTCAATAATAATTATAGTTTTAGCAAGCATCTTATATTATTTTACTCCAAAGGTAATAAACCGACTTCGAGATTGTCGCTCAGCGAGGAGGGATACTGCACCGCCTGCACAGCAGACAACCAACGTCACCCACACAACACACCAACAACGTACGAGTACACGGCAGCAATACGGCATACCACGCAGCGTGCTCGCGCAGCCACAACAAGCGGGACAAGGCCAAGCCGGCCCCTACGAGACCGTCGAGCTGTACCAACTTCCGTCCTGTCCCTGAGAGTCGCCAGGATGTTCAATGCTACCTTTGAACAGTGATTCAGCATTTCGGCAGCGCACGCGCGGCCTACTTCAAAAATTGTTGAAATTGCAGATTTCACGTATGGAATACCAAGACGTTTGTGTATTTGTGTGTGTTGGGAAAAAGTAGTATATAAGCTGTAATATTGTAAAAATAAATCAGATTAGAATTTATTCTGGTCTCATTACCCCTCACTGTGGCGCATGTACTGCCGCTAATAAGGGTGGTCGTACAGTCATAGCGGGATGTTTTATAGCCTACTAGCTTTCCGCCCGCGGCTTCGCCCGCGTGGAGTTCGGTTATATCGCGCTTTTAATATCAAATTTTTCCGGGATAAAAGGTAGCCTATGTTCTTGCTCAGGGTCTAAAGATTGTCTGTGCTAAATTTCATCAAAATTAGTTGAGAGGTTTAGACGGGAAAGCGTAACAGACAGGCAGACAGACAGACAGACAGACAGACAGAGTTACTTTCGCGTTTATAATATTAGTATGGATGTCCTTTCTCAGGCTCTTGACTATCTGTGTACCAAATTTCATTACAATTGGTTCATTAGTTTTGGCGTGAAAGCCGGACAGACAGACAGAGATACTTTCGCATTAATAATATTAGTATGGATAATGGATATGGATGTTTGGTTATCTTTTACAACTCCTGAGTAACCCCTTCATTTTGGGATTTTGTTCCTCCCCTAGGGGTCCTAGTGTGATATTAATATAGCCTACAGCCTTCCTCAAGGATTGGTCTATCTATCGCAAGATTTTTCGAATCCAATTTTTAATTCTAGAGCACTGCGCGATCTATGAAATCAACAATGTAAGTGTTCAACTTTATTAATTGTTCGAGTATTATACGACATGCAAATTAATTAACGCGCTTCCTGAAACAGTTTGTTCAGAATTGTTTAGTTGATCGGTTTATGTTATTTTTAACTAGCTTTCTGCCCGCGGCTTCGCCCGCGTGGAGTTCGGTTATATCGCGCTTTTTAGATTTCCCTCGGGAACATCAAATTTTTCCGGGATAAAAGGTAGCCTATGCTCTTTCTCAGGGTCTAAAGATTGTCTGCGCCAAATTTCATCAAAATCGGTTGAGAGGTTTAAGCGGGAAAGCGTAACAGACAGACAGTCAGACAGACAGACAGAGTTACTTTCGCATTTATAATATTAGTATGGATATAGATAATTTTTCATCCTTAGTATAATTAAAACTACGGAAATTATTGTCATATTAACCCGTAGTTTTTACAGACTTTTAAAATCGCAGTTTTACTTGTATTCACATAATTAAGTTAAATCATTCAATACAGAATAAGAAAAATTCTGATTGGGGCAATAGGAGATTTATTTTATGGATGAAATGGATTAGTGATTCATCTAATCTCTCCCTATATTATTGGAAATTAATTGACAGCCTCCGTGGCATTACGGTAGCGACCGCGACCGCTGCGCAAGGAGGCGCGGGTTCGATCCCCGCGCAGTGCAAATATTTATGAATATTAATATCTGCACTGGTCTGGTCGTGCCTCGGATTGCACGTGAAGCTGTTGGTCTCGGTTGCCATACGAACATCTAATGGCAGTCGTTACGGGTTGTTGGGGCCCTCAAAAGTCCAACAATTTGGTCGAGCTGCAATGCTTCGATATCGCCTTCGGGTTGTGGAGGTCAGACGGCAGTCGCTTCACGGAAAATATTGAAGTTTAGCCAAAATCAGCAGTTAGACTGGTTAAGCGGACCCCAGACTCCACAGCTGAAACAGCTTCGGATGCGACTGGGATTAACGCGGAGATGATGATGATGACAGAATTAAGAAAAAAAACCTTATTCCAGAAACTTTAAGGTCTTCGTTCTCCAAGAATTGGTATAACTTATTTAATAATTAATAACAACGCGTATACATGTTACATTAAAAATTCAGTGTGTGTATTATGATTATAACATAATATTCTAATTGGGGTGTTTGAGGGTGTTCGTTAATTACATTACATGTTGTAAATTGATTAAGGTTTGCCCTGAACTCCAGTTTTCAAATTATTAGTACAAATATTCAATTATCAAACCATATTTATATTCTCAAAATACCTACTGGTCGACCAAGAGTTTCCATAAAAGGAGATGTTTCATTTTGGGCCACTACTATGTACGCTATAGAGATAAAAAGGAAAAAAATAAAAGATTTTCATAAAAATACAATTAAATTAATTTGAATAAAAATACTAGTATGTATAATTAATTATTTGAAACGTTTTTAGTGAGATAACCCTTTATTAAGGTAGCCATGACAGTGGTTATGACGTTTGATTGGCGACTTTGACAGTTCTATTTTCCCGTAGTGTTCGTGTCGAGTGTTGACTTTGAGTTGATTGTGACAACAGTTAACTATAGCGTAACTATCCTAGCATTAAGTGTACAAAGTGCGGGCCCAGGCTCCATACATTTCTGAAAAATCTCCTTTCTTCACCTTATTAAAACTATTATTCGTTTTTAACAACTCATAAAAATCTCAATAAAAATATCAGCAAGCAGCTTCTTTATCGCCCCAGAGATTCTCTCACTCTGACCCTATTACATATCTTAATGCAGTGTCAACCTCGTATGGAACGTGCCGGGATGTTAATAACCCTGAGAGTGGGGAGTGGGAGAGTGGGGTGACGGGGTAACTGTTGGTGTATAGTTGATGACTTTATTATGACGTCACTTGTATATTGACTAATCTGCTGTGGTCTTTCAAGTTGTTTTATTACTGATGTGTAAAGAAATGTGGAATGTTTAATCTTTACCAGAATACATGATGGTAATGATGTTCCCGACCGCTTTCGGTCACGGGACCACTTCGACTCCTAGCCGATGATTTGGCGCTCATGCACCCGAAGATGGCATATGTAGCCTATCTTGGCGGCGAACCTTCGTGCACACTGAGGGCACGTAAGCACGCCGTCGACGTAGTTGTATCTTTAAATAATGATCATATTTTTCCAAGCTTTTTCTACTCCGTTGGGATAGGTTTCCTGCTTACCCGGATTCAACTAAATACCAGTATTTTACAAGGAACGACTGCTTATCTGATCGTAAAAATATTTTATATTTACCATGCAAATATTTGTATGCATGAATATGAATATTTGCACTGGTCTGGTCGTGCCTCGGAAAGTCACACTACACTAACGATATTAAGACATTTTATTGACACCGAAATGGTTAAGTTGAAATATTTGATTTCAAATGCTCTAACTGTGGTGTACAAGTTTCTAAATTGTGGTTACTTGTTGCTTAACGTGAGTTAGGCTAGTGAGGTAGAAGTTAAGTTATATGAATTTAAGTAGAAGTTTTGGAGTTAGGATGTCTGTGAAATTTCTACAATAGATTCCTACCTACTTTCAGTACACTGAAGTAAACGGATACCTGGGAATCAACGAAGTGCTTCCTTATATTTTAAAACTAGAACTTTCTATGTTTAGTTCTTTTTTTTTTTAATTCTTGTGTTATCAGTGTTTTTGCCTACTTTTCTGCTGTTGGTGTGTTAGTATTATTAAACAAATAACTCTGAAAATGATAAAACAGCAGCCTTATTGCGTAATACACTATTACTATCAGTTGGGATCATTTCGAATCATATTACTAGCACATTGCTCCATATGTTCTGAAATGCGTATGATCAACAACGTAACTATCGCAATGAATGTTGTTGAACTGTCAAAATGAAACCCATTGCTGCTGATAGTGTGTTACGTAATTTCCCTGCTATTGGTTCCGATTGTCATTCGTAGGTCATCTTCTTCTTCTTTTTCAAGGTCAGATTCAACCTTAACCCTTGAACAATGGCCTCTGCAGAATGGATACCGAAATTTTGCCAATAACACGTGTAACAAATTATAGAAATTCTTTGAAAATTTTATTTCACACTAATGGCGGATATGGCCAATGACAGTTGAAAAAGACAGCCGCGTGAACTGTCTGTGAGGGACATTTGAGGAAAATGCGCGTGACATTCATCTTAGCTTTCCCGTCAAGAACTCCCTACTTCATTCGTAGGTCTTTGGCAACAATTGCCACAACACACAAACAGTTCGTCAAAAGCCCGGTAGGTTGACAACCAGTTTTACCAAGGGGTATCGTAAAACCCAGTAACTGGGTTGGGGTGGTCGTATGGGCACTCGCTCTATGTAAATATTTAGCACGGTTGAATCCGCTGAGAAAAAGAAATCTGAAAGCCGTCCCCGACTTAATTACAAAAAGGCTAGGCATATGATCACGTATACAATATTTAATAGCTTTGCATTTTTTTATTCAACGTCGGCTGCCGGCAGAAGTTACCACCCACCAAACAAAGTGCTCAATCCTTCTCTGTATGAGAGGAGACCTGTGCCCAGCAGTGGGACGATAAAAAGGTTGATGATTTTTTTTTTTATTTATTTTTTTAATAATTATAAACTAGTGCTTGACTGCAATCCCGCCTGATGGTAAGCAGTGATGCAATCGTTGAGTGTAAAGCGCACTAGTTTATTAAGCCTATTCACTTAAAAAACTTAGGAATAGGAAGGATGACGGCAGTTGAGCGAGGTGATGCAATGTTAAACCCATGACCAACACGACCAAACGATGCTGCGCTAGAGGGAGATTGATCTGGAGACTCTCCACGACCAAACTCCGGTCACAACAACATTTGGCGCATCGTACCTGCCACACATCGCAACACAACTGCTCAGACCCGTCCTCCGTACGGCTTCACCAGACATCATGCCGGAACACGACGAATCGCTTGGCGGCAAGACTTTGTCTGGTGGGTGGTAACTTCCGCCGGCAGCCGATGTTATGGCCTACCACCGAGAGAAATTATGATGAAACAAAGTGTTGCTGCCAAGCGATTCATCGTGTTCCGGCATTATGTCTGGTGAAGCCGTGCGGAGGACAGGTCTGAGCAGTTGTGTTTTGATGTGTGGCGGGTATGATGCGCCAAATGTTGCTATATTGGAAGTTTGGTCGTGGAGGGTCTCCAGATCAATCTCCCTCTAACGCAATATCGTCATCACCTCCCTTAACTGCCGTCTTCCTTTCTATTCACCCAGTGTTTTTTTTTTTTTTGTGAATAGGCTCTTAATGAAGTAGTGCGCTTTGCCATCAACGATTGCATCATTACTTACCATCAGGTGCGATTGCGGTCAAGCACTAGTTTATAATTATAAAAACAAACATTATTTTGTTGTTACGTGCTATGATAAAACTAAAGAGCTCTGATAAAGCAGAAGAGTTTATTTGTTTGTTTGAACGTGCTAATCTCAGGAACTCCTGGTCCGATTTTAAAAATTCTTTTTCCGTTGGTTAGCCTATTAATCCAGGAAGGCTTTAGGCTATAACATCACGCTGCGACCAATAGGAGCGGAGCATAACTAACTCCACGCGAAAGAAGTCGCTGGCGGCCGCTAGTAATGTTAGGTACATTACAACAGCATTAAATTTTAAATAAAATAAAAGTAAAAAATTGTCCCTCTCACAATGCCAACAAATTTGCAAATTATGTACGACGTTCGCTGAACAACCTTGAACCAAATCCCTTTCGCTAAACCGGGAGCGAAGCGCCTGCAAACGTAGGTAGATGTTATGAAAATATCCGCGAGAAACGGAGCGATATTATGCAAACGTGAACGTTGGGAATTACGAGATCTGTGGGACTTGCGAAAAGCATGGGGCTTTTACAAAGCTGTTACATTAATTGTATGTTAGCTGTGACGTGTGCCTATAACATTCTTCTTCTTCTTCAGCCTATAGATGTCCACTGCTGGACAAAGTCCTCCCCCAAGGCTTTCCACGATGACCGGTCTTGAGCTGCCCACATCCATCGGCATCCCGCGACCTTCACCAGGTCATCGGTCCACCTTGTTGGGGACCTCCCTACGCTGCGTCTTCCAGTACGTGGCCTCCACTCCAGAACCTTACTGCCCCATCGGCCATCGGTTCTAAGAGCAATGTGCCCTGCCCACTGCCACTTAAGTTTAGCGATTCGAAGAGATATGTGGATCTCCTCATTTCTGATTCGATCACGCAGAGAAACTCCAAGCATAGCTCTTTCCATTGTCCTATAATATTAGGAAACGAGTATGTGTAAGTCGTGGTGGCATAGTGGTTCAAACACCAGCCTCTCTAGTATGAGTGCGGGTTCGATTCCAGGTCAGGCAAGTACCAATGTAACTTTTTTTAAGTTATATGTACTTTCTTAGTATTTCTTGGTCACCAATGACTGAATATAAGGTGAAGGAAAACATCTTGAGGAAACCTTAACTTTAAAGTCTGAAATCGCCAACCCGCATTGAGCAAGCGTGGTGATTACGCTCAATCCTTCTCTGTATGAGAGGAGACCTGTGCCCAGCAGTGGGACGATAAAAAGGTTAATGATGAATGCGTAAGTTATGGGTCGTTCGACGACTGGAATGATAATGAATGAAGTTTTCTATCACTGTTAACACTGTTCAAATATCAAAATTAAATAAAATAGTCCCCCAAAACGCTCGCCATTCACTACTTTCTACGTCTTTCGCTGGGAAGAAGAAATGCCGGAACAAAGTCCCCAGCACCGAATGTATTTAAGTAATTATTTCCAGCAATATATATTCTAAGTACACGCCCGGATCAGTTTAATTCCACAACAACACACTCCCAAAAATCCTCATATGCATTAACTCTAGTACACTTTCAAATATGTATGATAACGTCTGACCGTAATCCTATTAATTAACCTATGAATTAAATGATGATGAATAATATAATTCATAATGATATAATTGGCTTGTATCCTAAAAAATAATTTAATGTCCATCAGATAGATTTATAAAAAATATTGGACACGTATTTTTTATTTTTTCTTTCATTTAAATACTTAGGAAGATATACTGATTTGAAATGTCGCATGACGTCACGCCGTGGTGCAAAATATACCACGGCGTGATGTAATTAGCCCCCACTCCGTAACTTTGATACGCTATATCTCAGTAGTTTTTGGTAATTTCGACAAAATAAAAAATGCGGGTCTAATTTTTTTTTATTATCTATAAGACGGACTAATTATTTTTTTGATTTTCATACCTTGGATACATCCATATTCATCATCATTTCAGTCGCCTAAAAACAACGTCAAATAAAAATCATGAAATATATTTTTGTATTTTTTTGCCATTGTCATCGTTAAACCTGCGTCGAAAGGGATTTTTCGATGCTAGGAGATAATTTTAAGGCATAGCTATTTCTATCGTCTTTATAAAATATGTAAAGAAAACCCTGTCCGATCCGTGAAGATATTGTTAGGTATCGATTCTAGGTATTAATGCCTAAAAAGCCGGGCTTAACTTTAAAAAAAATCCCTTAAAAAATAAATATTATTTCGCAAAAGGAGGTAAATTAATACATATGCGGTAGACAATACATCCGCGGGCGAAAGGGGGCAGGGCACGCTGCACGCGGACGCATCGCTATTCGCTCATTAAAAATTGGTGTTGTCACTTATTAAAAAACTACGAAATAATAGGGAAGTTGGAATTAACCCGCGGAAAAAAAGATTACAAAATTCATTAGTATTGTTACTACGATGAATATGTAAAATTTAAAATTTTATTGATCATGTGTTTACCTACCCTTTATTATCCTTAGGTATGGGTTGGACGGGGTTTTTTTTACATATTTTACATACACATACGTTTGAATATCCATCAGTAATAATAAAAAGTAAAAAAAACTAAAACCCAACTACGACAAAAAACGACGCTGAAAAAGTATAAAACAAGATTTTCAGAATACTGCACTAAACAAAGTTGCTAGTTTTCATGTTTGAAAAAGCGCAGTCACACGTTGTCAAAGTGCTACGGTAGGTATATGTAACGTGTGACTACGCCTTTCCAAACTTGAAAACTAGCAACTTTGTTTAGTGCAGTATTCTGAAAATCTTGTTTTATACTTTTTCAGCGTCGTTTTTTGTCGTAGTTGGGTTTTAGTTCTTTTACTTTTTATTATTTGTACTATTTTGGTGTTAAAGTGTATTTGTGGCGCATAATATTAACAAAAGCTAAATTGATGAACTAAAAAGCATTCCTGTAATTATGTACCAACATAAAGTACTCGTGAAGCTCTTTCAATTGATGCCAAACACGGTATATTTATTTTAATTTTATATTTACATATAAATTTTTGTCCGCTAGAGGGCGCAATATTAAATTTGGTGACAAGCTTTATAGCTCATAACCAACAGAATATTAAGGCCCTTCTAATGGTACTGCAGTGGTCTTATTCTGATAAGTAGTAAAGAAGCTATGAACGAAAAGATGTAAATTATATGCAATCAGCCCATAAATACAGGTAAAGTCACAAGCAAATGCTAGTAATATATATATATTCAAAATGTACAAGTAAAACGCTTTAAAATGATATCAAAAACGGCATATTTATCTTAACTTTATTTTTTTACTCTGTATGTTTTGTCCGATAGAGGGCGCCACATTAGATTTTGTGAAACCCCATATAGCCTCTAACCAGCGGACAATTAAGACGCTTCTAATGATATGTCATTTGTCGAATTCTGATAAGTAGTTTAGAAGTTACGAGGGAACAGATGAACATACATACATACATACATACATACATACATATATACATACATAGCCTGTGAAAATCATAACCCTCGTTTTGCTTTGCCGTAGTCGGGTAAAAATAAATCCCTTGCCATACCATCCCAATATGTAACCTAATCCATACCGCCATCCATACCTACGTCGTTTATATAAAAAATATTAAATAAATAAATATTAACAATTAAATATACATAAGAATTAAGATAACATTAGAATCAATATCAAAAATTAAAGGAAAAATAAAAATAAATTACCACTAAAATCAAATATAAAGTAGGTAAAACAAAATTTAAAATAACATTAGAAGACTAATATGCCTGGAACTTAAAAAAAAGCTTTTTGCGCATAACAAAGCTTTCGTGATTAATTCATTTATAAAAACTTCAGTTTCTTTTTCCATTGTATGAGAGAAGCTGTAAAAAAGTGATAAAGACTCATTACTTTGTCACTCTCTAAAATTTCAATCACCACACCATTTTCACAAAAAAAAAAAATTTAAAACAAGCCGAGTTTAAAATTACTCCAATTTACAACTTTCCGTAAAGTGTTAGATAATATTCTCAAACTCCCGACAACTCATGAATTCAGCACAATATTGCTGAAACTCTCCTTGATAATGCCACTAAAAAGATGGGTACAGAAGGCCAAGGAAATACAACGAGTGAACACATGTGCACGCACATTTAGACTCGTACGTATGAGTCTATATTTGCGTGCACGTGCTGGCGCTGTACGGCGGCGACGACCTCAAACAAATGCCAATCACGAGTGATCTCTCGGTGGTAGGCCATAACATCGGCTGCCGGCAGAAGTTACCACCCACCAGACAAAGTCTTGCCGCCAAGCGATTCGTCGTGTTCCGGCATGATGTCTGGTGAAGCCGTACGGAGGATGGGTCTGAGCAGTTGTGTTGCGATGTGTGGCGGGTACGATGCGCCAAATGTTGTTGTGTCGGGAGTTTGATCGTGGAGAGTCTCCAGATCAATCTCCCTCTAGCGCAGCATCGTTTGGTCGTGTTGGTCTCGGGTTTAACATTGCATCACCTCGCTCAACTGCCGTCATCCTTCCTATTCCTAAGTTTTTTAAGTGAATAGGCTTAAAAAACTAGTGCGCTTTACCATCAACGATTGCATCACTGCTTACCATCCGGCGGGATCGCAGTCGCAGCGGGTGCAAGTTCTTTTATTTTTTACTTTTTACGAGAGCGTGTCTGTATGTACGTGTGTTCGGTGGATGTGCAGTGCCTTCATATTATTCCTATCTTTAAAAGTATTGCGATTTGCCGCCTGTAATATACGAGATCATCCATCATCATGGAGTGCATCCCCAATGGTAGGAAACGACTGCGCGGCAGGCCTAGCAAGAGATGGCGTGATTGGCTTACAGTCACAATAATTAGGAAAAGTGGAAAGAGGGAAAAGAGGCTTTTACCCTATAGTGGGATAACACAACCAAAAGGTTGCGTTATTAAATTATACATTTTTATTTATTACTAGCTTTCCGCCCACGGCTTCGCCCGCGTGAAGTTCGTTTATATCGCGGTTTTTAGATTTCCCTCCGGAACATCAAATTTTTCCGGGATAAAAGGTAGCCTATGTTCTTTCTCAGGGTTTAAAGATTGTCTGTGCCAAATTTCATCAAAATCGGTTGAGAGGTTTAAGCGGGAAAGCGTAACAGACAAACAGACAGACAGACAGAGTTACTTTCGCATTTATAATATTAGTATGGATTATTTTTAAAAAAATATTGTAATTTTTAATTTGTTTTTATTCTTAAGAAATAATAATTTAAAAAACGTTATAGTAAGTATTTCTAAGTTTTATAATGATAATAAAATATTTCAATGACTATTAAAAAGCCAAGGCAAATTAACGGACGCCACAGGATACACCAAAACGGACTTCATACATTTTTTCTTATAACAAATAGCTATTAGGCACAAAAAAAAACTGTTACATGTGTTGATGTATCAGTATTGTTAACTTTAATTAAAATGTAACGATTAGGTACTTAGATCATTAGTAGATAAATAATAATTATCTGGAATATTCAATATGTACTTATTTTGTATTCTGTGGCGCTGCGGTTGTTAGATGTGCAAACGCGCTACCGAGTTTTGTCACTACCTCTTCAACCACATGTTGACCGAGTTTTCAAACGAGGTAACTTGGGCCTGAGTACCTCTTATTTGCAAATTGACGAGGTGTGTTAAAACCGTTTGAAGTTTTCAACTTGGCGTTTGTATTAACAATTTTGTCGTTTTAAAAGATTTAAGAAAAACCATGTTATTTTAGTCTAACTTAGGTTGACAAGAGCTAAGTTTGGTACTATATAATGTTTCTTAAACGATTGTAATTGCGATCCGCTATCATCATCATCATCATCATCATCACCATCTCAGCGTTAATCCCAGTCGCATTCAAACCTTTTTCAGCTTTGGAGTCTGGAGACCGCTTTACCAGTCTAACTGCTGATTTTGGCTAAACTTCGATATTTTCCATTAAGCGACTGCCGTCTGACCTCCACAACACTAGGCGATATGGAAGCATTGTAGTTAGACCAATTGTTGGAGTTTTGAGGGCTCCAACAACCAGAAACGACTGCCACTATATGTTCGTACGTCAACCGAGACCAACTGAACAGCTTAACGTGCTTTACGAGGCACGACCAGACCAGTGCATATATTCATATTCATATGTAAGTATACAAATATTTGCACTGCGCGGCGATCGAACCCGCACCTCCTTGCGCAGCGGCCGTGTTCATTGAGGCATTATACAGTATGTTAACTAGCAGAGGGCGTTCCCGTTAACCCGAAATAGTATAGCATACATACATGCTAAAAAAAATATTTCCATTCGAAAACAATTTTTTTTTAAATTTTTCCAATAAGAAAATATTCAATAAAAATTTTAAATTGACATGTAAAAGAAACACACTGTACACGCGAACTTGAAAGACGGCAAGGTCGCAATTTGTTTATGATACTACGCTACTATTTTGATTTAAAACAGTAGGTTTCAAATTTATTTCCAATTAGATTTTTTTTTATTCGGATTTTTTTATGCTTATTTTTCTATGCTGATATTTTTATTTTAATCTATTAATGATATATATTAACGAGTTTAAGGGAACGCCCTCTGTTATTTAACATACTGTATGGCAAGTTATTATCACCAATATTAACGTAGGTCCATCCGAAAAACACTCTAAGCTCTCAACAGTCCCAACCAAAATTAGACAACCAATTGTATCCACAGTTCACTAGTTCACAATACAGACCCTTTCGCTCAGTAACACTGAACAAAGACATTAAATACCTGCCGTTTCACGCTTCTAAGATAAACAGCCTCTGTGCTCCACGCCTCCTCGTCTAATGCCTCACGTTATATATCCCTTAATTTGGATCCCACGCATCCCTTACTTGCTAACCTTCATATTTGGAAGAGACGTCCTCAAAGTATAGAGACTCATTGTTTATTTATTAGTATACAGGATCATCATCATATCAGCGTTATTTCCAGTCGCATCCGAAGATTTTTCAGCTTTGGAGTCTGGGGTCCGCTTTACCAGTCTAACTGCTTATTTTTGCTAAACTTCGATATTTTCCGTGAAGCGACTGCCGTCTGACCTCCACAACCCGAAGGGGATATCGAAGCGTTACAGTTAGACGTTTGATTAGTCGGAAGAGTTATTAGTATACAGGATGTTTCTTTTAAAATGTCAAGTCAATGCCAGGTCAAAGGGCCATACCAACCTATTGCAGCCTCATGTATGTTCAGCGATTTTCGGTTTTAGGGATCAGCTGTAAACTCTAAAAGGTCTCTCGCGTGTTCTAATGGCAGGACTATGACCTTCTTCAGAATACGCCCGATGCAATTAATAAATCTCGAATGTATTTTTTATATTAAATTTTGTAAAATACTGATTGATCTTGTAGAAAATAATATAAATGGCTACGATAAATGTAATATTTGCCTAGTTCGGTTACAGATGCTTAACTCTTTTGTGCTTAAATCTTTGTTTGTAAAATAAGTTTGTATCCTCTTTCAAATAAATATTATTATTATATTATTATTCGTTTATTTATTTTACTTACACATAATTTACATTTTTAAATATTTATATAAAAAAAAAAACAAAAACATTTAAAAATATTAAAAAATAGTAGCCCACCGGTATCGGGAACAGGGTCCAAGCTACCGGCGGTCAGGGCTCCAGAGAGAGGGACTTCCTGACGATGCGAGCCGTGTCCAGCAGTACCGCTTTCTGAATCAAGCCCTTGATTCAGCTGCCTAACGAGAGCCTCCTGAGGTGTTGGTCGAGGCTCTTGGCTATTAAGCCATTGGTATTTAGCCATTCATATTATTATTATTATTATGTAATGAACATACATTACACAAAAAATACATTCAACACTACAAAATATAGGTACAATGGGCGGCCTGATCTCTTATTTGGCATACAATAAATATTTTTACTATAATACACACATCAAAAGTGTCTAGGGATCAACATATATTTTTGCAATAACTTTTCTCCTGATTGATATTAATTAAAATTTTCTTTAAGGATTCATCAAATAAAGTGTTTTCGTTTGTCACAGTAACGATAAACCAAGTCACCTTTGCATTAATAAAGAAATTTGCCATTTTCCTAATAAAGGGATATTTGACATTTGAACCACTAACACAAAAGTTCGAAAAAAAGACTGAAATAACAGTTTTCTCTAAAATTTTATTGGGTAACTTAAACAATTAATAATCCGTGTTTCTACCGCGAACACTAACAACACAAGAACATCGGTTTGGCATACTCAAAATGAGTTCATCCAAATCACGCTGTGGAATGGCCGCCCATGTTCGTTGCAACAACAAAAAAAGGTCTTCTTGCGACTGGATACCCTCCATATTCGGCAGAGCTCTTCTCTGTAGCATATCCCATGCATGCTCAATCGGGTTCAAGTCTGGCGACTGAGCAGGCCAGGGCAGGACATTGATGTTAGCTGCGGCGAGAGTCTGTCTTACAACTCTTGCGGTGTGCGGTCGTGCATTATCATGCATTAACTGAAATAAGGGACCGATTTGCACTTGTAGAGGAACGATGACGTCTGATACAATCGTTTCAGCATAAATTTGAGCGTTGAGGTTGCCTCTGATCCAAATCAACTCAGTTCTTCCGCCGATCCAAATACCCGCCCATACCATGATGGTTCCACCACTATAAGGATGGACTTCCTGGCAGGATTTTAATCGCTGTTGGCGTCCAGGGGTTCTCCAGTGTCGTATACGTCTTGTATCCGGTCTCATACCAAAACGAGACTCATCAGAAAAGCACACGAAACGCCATTGTTCTTCTGCCCAATTTCTGTGTTCAAGAGCCCATTGATATCGAATCCTACGATTGTGCATTGCTATAGGTGGTACCCGTAGCGGTCTTCGGGAATGAAGGTTCACTTCATGCAAGCGGTTTCTGACTGTTTGGTCGCTAATTAAGTTCCCTGAAGAGTGATGAAGCCTCACGGCTAACATCATGGCGGTTATTGTTGGAGCTCTTCGAGTTAAGATTTGAATGTATCGGTCTTGTCTCCGTGTGGTGCAGCGATACCGTCCTCCATGGCGCTCAGCCACGGTACCAGTGCTTCGGTAACGTGTCCAAAGTCGACTGATAACACTCTGACTTGTATTCAGAGCTAAAGCCACAGTACGTTGCCGGGAACCAGCTTCTATCATTCCCACGGCTCTGAGCATTTCTTCCCTGCTTAAATGACGTCGCCGCTCCATAATAACGTTGGTTTTAATCAGTAGTAGGGAAACAGTAGCACTAATAATGTCTTCAATGCGTTGTATGTTTTTATAGGGAAAATATTGACAGCTGATTTTCATCTTTTACTCGAATTTGATTCACAGTTCCTGATTCAAATTATGAAATGCACCAAAAAGGATCCATATAAATTTATAAAATCATAAATTTATTACAAAGCCACATCTCAATCTCAAGAAATCCGCATAAAAAAGCTTGATCCCTAGACACTTTTGATGTGTGTATATACCTATATATGTATAAATAACTAAATATCTAACACAATGCACGCGTGTTAATCTTACTTATTTTGATCACTAGGTATAATTTAAGCTACCGTTACTATCGTCAACTAAAACAGTAACCAATCCCAAAAATTCATCGTTTTCCATTTTCTCTCTTTTATGATGTACAAAGAATAGAAAATCAAACTATAAAAGTGCTTTGGGAAAAGTCACGTACACCGATAAGTTGGAAGGGACACACAATTTAAAGGTGTTATTACCGTTATTGACAAGTTGCTTACTCATCGCACTGTTTATGGAAAGAAATGTGAAGTTTGTGTCTCACGGAGTAAGAGTATAAGGCGTCGTCCTAATTGGAGTAGATCACACGATGACACGATGCACGAAACATACAGATTTGAAATAGAAATGCGTACGATCGTTATTAAGCATTTCATGTGCTCGCACGATTAATTGCGAGGTTCAAATTAGGACACTGATTAAATCTGTATGTTATAACTCAACTGTCCTGCGCGACGGCAATAGTTTCTTCAAATACCTATTTTTCAAATTTCTCAGCTCTAGAGTCCCCTCTTTGATAGGACTAAACATTTTTTTTTACTATACGTTTGGCGCAGTTTCTGAGCGATTGACTATAGCTTTGCGTATCGCGCGTTCGATTCCCGCACGGAGCAAATATTTGTATGGCCTACAGGTCGCTAGTTGTTCCGGGTCTGGCTGTTTGTGTCACATAAACAAGTTTAAAATGTTTGTAAACGCAACCACGATACAGATTTTTTTTTTTTTAATTATTTACTAGCTTTCCGCCCGTGGCTCCGCCCGCGTGGAGTTCGGTTATATGGCGCTTTTTAGATTTCCCTCGGGAATATCAAATTTTTCCGGGATAAAAGGTAGCCTATGTTCTTTCTCAGGGTCTAAAGATTGTCTGTGCCAAATTTCATCAAAATCGATTGAGAGGTTTAAGCGGGAAAGCGTAACAGACAGACAGACAGACAGACAGACAGACCGACAGACAGAGATACTTTCGCATTTATAATATTAGTATGGATAAACCAGCGCTTGACCGCCTTGCCTAGGCAACACAGGTACTTGCCGAAGCAGCCGTGCCCCGACAGCACCTGCGTCACCCTGAACGACAGGGAGCCGTGCCTTCTCCCGAGCCAGTCGTCGAGTACTGGCCGGATCGCCTCGACGGTAGCGAGGCCGGCGGTAGGGCGCATAAGCCTCTGCCGCCAGTCCGCCACCAGGACCTGACGGAGCTCCTCTCGGCGCAGCTCGATCTGCCGCTGCGCCGGACTGGAGCCGTACGGAGGACGGGTCTGAGCATTTGTGTTACAATACCGAACTACTAAACGAGGACCTGAATAGACCTTTGAACAGACATTAATATACACATTTTTTATAGGTAATTGTGAACTACTAAACTACTAAAACTGCAATCCCGCCTGATGGTAAGCAGCGATGCGATCGTTGATGGTAAGGCGTGCTAGTTTATTAAGAGCCTATTCACTCTAGCCTTGAGGACACTCAAATTGTAGTCCGACGGAAACACCGCCGCCGGCAAGTTGTTCCAGTCCCTTGATGTACGCGGTATAAAGGAGGAGGCGAAATGCTTCGTCCGGATTGTAGTAGTGTTAACAACGTAAGGGTGGAAACTCGCCGTACGACGGGTCGTCCGATGGTGGAACGGAGATGGGGGAATTAAATCATGCAATTCCCTCGCACACTCCCCAAAAAGCATCATAAAGAATTAATTCCTATTGTGTTTTCTGTCCTTTTCACAATGAAAGAAAAAGATCTACTAAACTTAATTCTATTTTAGTTTCTGAACAAGACAATCGGGGTCACAGGAGCTGCTAAACTCGTATTTGTTGTAGTAATATATTTTTAATAGTTTATTTTAAAAGCTAATCTTGATACCGGTATTATTGCAGCCATTCCCAGTATCAATATACAATATGTAAAGAAAACCCTGTCCGACCCATAAGGATAATAGAGGTTAGGTAAACCCTTGACTAAATATAATATAAAATTTTACATAATCATCTTATTAACAATACTAATGAATTTTGAAATAATCCTATTTTCCCGGGAATTAATTCCAATTTCCCCGAAATTTGGTAATTTAAAAAAAAAATACAACATCGGTATTATTATAAGCGAATAGCGACGCGACCACGTCACAGGTGCCGCGTGCCCTGCCCCCCGCCGCCCGCCGGAAGGGGTTGCTTACCGCACATGTATTAAGTTACCTCTTTTTGGGAAATAATATTCATTTTTTTAGGGGTTTTTTTTTAAGTTAAGCCTGTCTTTGTGGGCATTAGTAGAATCAGTTATCGATACCTAACAATACCTTCACGGATCGGACAGGGTTTTCTTTACATATTGTATATACGTATATAGTATAGTATGTAGTTTTCTCGGTAGGCCATAACATCGCCCGCCGGCAGAAGTTACCACCCTCCAGACAGTCTTGCCGCCAAGCGATTCGTCGTGTTCCGGCATGATGTCTGGTGAAGCCGTTGTGTTGCGATGTGTGGCGGGTACGATGTGCCTAATGTTGTTGTGTCGGGAGTTTGGTCGTGGAGGGTCTCCAGATCAATGTCCGATGCGCCAAATGTTGTTGTGTCGGGAGTTTGGTTGTGGAGGGTCTCCAGATCAATGTCCTTCGTTAAACATTGCATCACCTCGCTCAACTGCCGTCTTCCTTCCTATTTACTAAAGTGAATGGGCTTAATAAACTAGCGCGCTTTACCATCAACGATTGCATCACTGCTTACCATCAGGCGGAATTGCGGTCAAGCGCTAGTTTATAGTTATTAAAAAGAAAGAATAAATCCATGCTTTATTAAAGGTCAGAGGATGAACAGCACTACAATTCCAGACTCCCATCTACAGCACCACACTATTCTTATTATCACCACTTTAATTAAGAAACACAAAGCAAATACACAAGTTCTTTTCTTCAGAGATATATTAGATTTCTTTTGTCTTCTTTCGTACCGTTCTTGCGCTCTCGAGAGCAAGTGAGACAACGATATCGTGGTCGTGACGGCAATATTAAGTCGAAATTGGAGGAAAAATATAAGAGTGATACAATAACAAGAAGTTTACACCTCTTCAGGGAGTAAAGACTTGATTCAGAAAATAATATTTAGAGAGGAGAAATGTTACGTGTTTAATAAACTTTGCTGGTTTGGATTCTTGGCAATGAATAGGACGCCCTCTAGTATCGTTAAACATGGCTAGAGAATTACTTTATCAAAAGGATTAGAGAGACTCGTAAATAAATAGCTTTTGCGCGGTTAAGCGCTCTACACCAAAGCCAAATGCAAATGTCGGCAGCATTTTGCCGGCGGGCTAGGTTGGGGGCTTCAGTCATTGCAAGTCGTAAAACTTTACCGGCGGTTCGACGTCAGAAACATATGTGTATTAACTCGTCACTACAGTTCAAATGTCGCCGGGCAACCGCTTGCGTACGCTAGCCGCCGACATGTCGGCGGGCAACACGCGCGGCAGTACTTTCTAATGCGCTTTAGCTTTCGGTGTTCTATAGGCTGTATTTTGGGGAGTGTGCGAGGGAATTGCATGATTTAATTCCCCCATCTCCGTTCCACCATCGGACGACCCGTCATACGGCGAGTTTCCACCCTTACGTAGTTAACACTACTACGATCCGGACGAAGCGTTTCGCCTCCTCCTTTATACCACGTACATCAAGGGACTAGAACAACTTGCCGGCGGCGGTGTTTCCGTCGGACTACAATTTGAGTGTCTTCAAGGCTAGAGTGAATAGGCTCTTAATAAACTAGCGCGCTTTACCATCAACGATCGCATCACTGCTTAGCGATGGTTTATAATATACTAGCTTTCCGCCCGCGGCTTCGCCCGCGTGGAGTTCGGTTATATCGCGCTCTTTAGATTTCCCTCGGGAACATCAATTTTTTTTCGGCATAAAAGGTAGCCTATGTTCTTTCTCAGGGTCCAAAGATTGTCTGTGCCAAATTTCATCAAAATCGGTTGAGAGGTTTAAGTGGGAAAGCGTAACAGACAGACAGACAGAAAGACAGACAGACAGAAAGACAGACAGACCGACAGACAGACAGACAGAGTTACTTTCGCATTTATAATATTAGTATGGATATATAAAAAAAAGTTGCCTACATGTTTCTTTCAACATAAGCCGCTGCCGGGTTGTGTCGAGGGACTATGTCCGGCGGGTCGGCGGCTTTGGTGTGTACTGCGCTTTAGATTTAGTTATTGTACTACATAGTATTACATTTAGAGATACTTAAATACGATACCAACTCATGATCTGTAAGTTAGACATAGTAGATGATCAAAATCAGTACATGAACACTAATTAGTAGGGTTTAGTTTTAAGTAATGTAAGGTTTCAGATTAATATTCAGGCTTCGTTGTGTATCTTAGAGAATAAGCAGTCGGATAACAATCTTATTAGTTAATAATGTGAAAGTTTGTAAGTTTTTACCCAATCGCACAAAAACAACTGATGTGGATTTGACATACCTACATATAGTTTAGCTATACCCTAGTTTGCACTTTAATCGGAATCATCAGAATCTCAAAGTATGTATATGTCTTGGCAACAATCTAAATAAAGCAGTAAATGTCGTTGAACTGTCAAAATGAAAGTAATTGCTATTGGTAGTTTTACGCAATCACCCTGCTGCAGTTATAACAGTCAGTAGTTTAATTTTTTTAATTAATTATAAACTAGTGCTTGACTGCTATCCCGCCTGACGGTAAGCAGTGATGCAATAGTTGATGGTAAAGCGCGCTAATTTGTTAAACCTATTCACTTTCAAAAACTTAGTAAATAGGAAGAAAGACGGCAGTTGAGCGAGGTGATAAAATATGAAGCCCAACAACACAACCAACGATGCTGCGCCAGGGGGAGATTGATCTGGAGATCCTCCACGACCACAACATCGCAACACAACTGCTTAGACTCATCCTCCGTACGCCTTCACCAGACATCATGCCGGAACACGGCGAATCGCTTGCCGGCAAGACTTTTTCTGGTACTTCTGCCAGAAGCCGATATTCCAACGTCAAAGCAAACGAGGAAGCAAAATCTAGTACCTGATATCTAAAATTCAGTTACTGTTGGCATAGATATGTCGCTTATAACCAATTATGTTTTCATCTAAAATCCTGCATAATTCCAATTATTCTATGGCGTACTCTTGATCAGTTTTGAATCCCCCTAGGGATGTTATTCTTGCTTAATGGAAAGACAATTAGTTTTCAAAACTGTATTACTCTGCTCACGGCGTTCAACTCGTTCCCTGATGTAACGAATGTGTTCCTATATACCATTATACACCTTAAAATTATCTTGTTTTTCTCAACTGTAGGTAATGTTCTCAATTTCGAAAAATGATTTTTTAAAAATTTGCCAATAATACACGCTTTATAAAAAGGAGTTATGGAGCCATAGAGAAGTGTCTTGACGATATGTGAGCGTACGTGATCCATAGACGCAAGTTTTTTTTATCATTTAGATGTGCATCGCCCACGGGATGCATGGAAAGCAGCAAATGAAGTGAATTTTTACTCAGTTTTATAATTGCTTTATGGCGTTCCAATGTGACAATCTATACTAATACTATAAATGCGAAAGTGTCTCTGTCTGTCTGTCTGTCCGGCTTTCATGCCAAAACTACTGAACCGATTGTAATGAAATTTGGTACACAGATAGTTTAGAGCCTGAGAAAGGACATAGGCTATATAACATACCGCTATGACCAATAGGAGCAGAGCAGTAACAAGAAATGTTGCGAAAACGGGAGCTAACGCGGACGTACTACACATTGCTCCCATTATCTTAACAGGCGCTTATTTTATAACAACGGTTATTTTTTTAATTTACGGGAACCACTGCGCGCCGTAAACTGAAGTCCACGCGCACAGAACCGCGGGCAACAGCTAGTGAATGAATAAATAAATAAAATAATAATAACTTACATTTACTAGTCATTCTTTAGGATTTGCTCCTCGATTCTGTAAAAAATAAAAAAAAGCATTTTAATTCAACACTTTTTCTAAACTACCTATACGTTCAACAACATTTTATGATCATAACTTCAGATAAACGGGTTACAATAGCTGATAACTCCCGGTACAATATATACAGCGCGAGCGCTATCTATTTTCGACATACTTCCTTCGCAGAGATGTTTTGACGTCATATTATTGATTTTATACTAAAATAGTAGCTATAACAACGAGAGAACGAAGCCACGATGTCGCCCCCCGCCATTATTTTACGGCGGGTGACGTCAGTATTCTATGTACGATCACCGAAAAGTTAACTAACCAGGGTCTTCGGATGTAGTTGGATTTTAGTGAGAACAGGGTTGATGTTCTTAGATAAAATTTGTTTTTTTTTTAATATAAAACAAATGGTTCACTAAACGTCATTTCAAAAATATCCTAAATTCTATATAATCTTATATAATATACAACAATATTTTATTATTTATGCAAAACCCGAAACAGGTGTCCAGTGTTTTTATGAAAAGAATCTATGTACAAAATTTCAAAAATATATAATGAGGAAACCTGGACTTTATGTCTGAAATCGCCAACCTGCATTGGGCAAGCGTGATGACGCTCAATCTTTCTCTGTACGAGAGGAGGCCTGTGCCCAGCAGTGGGACGATAAAGGTTGATGATGATAATGAAAAACCACAAAGTTGTGTTTTTAGCTTTGACCATATTTTTGCAACCAATTATGGTTGTCCTAACAAAAATATGGCCAAAGATACGCTCGGCCGGGCGAGCGCGGTGCGTTGATCTCTGGCGTCAGCTGTTGCGCGCGCGAGTATTATGTTATATCGTAAAGCGGCGTGCACGCGCTCGGTATCCACACTGCAACAATTTCTACATCTATTTGGCAAAAAAATATAACATGGAGTAAAAATGATTGGAATCTCTTACATATATAAAACTATATACAGGTTTCGTATAAAAAAAAATAGTTTAAAAAACTAAAAAAAACATGCTTTTAAAGAATATCAAACTAAAAAGTTAAAAATAATTTTGAAAAAAGCGTGAGGCGCTTAATATAAAAATGGCACAAAGCGCCATTTTTTTATATTTATTTTTAACTTTTTAGTTCGATATTCTTTAAAAAAAAAAAAAAAAACGATTGAACGAACGTGTTGAAAACGGTGGGACATTTTACAGTAATGAGCCGCTCACTCGTAGTCCAAAGAGTTAGAGACGGACAAACAAACAAACAAGCAAGCAAACAAACATACAATTGCAGCTAATAAAAAGCATGTAAAAATAACATTGTATAGTTAAAGTATAGTAAGATCAACGACACTGGTTACATAACTTCTCTGGTGACTGTACTTCGTAACGCGTGGGTTTCGAAGGAATTCGAGAGAGATTAAATTGATTTGAATATTTGGATTGAAGCTTCAGCATACAGATGAAATTAAGTAAGACCATCGACTCTCATTACTTATCCCCTTTGTTAACTGTACTTTAAAAGGCGTGGGTTTCGGAGGAATTGAAATAAGAGAAAATTGATTTTGATGTTTGGATTGTAAACCTCACGGGGGTACAGCAGTACCCCCTTTGTCACAAGTATCAGATTTGAATTTTCATTGTTTCCGTGTCATGAAGTAGATCGGTAATATTTATTAAATACTGGCTGACCTGTCAGACGTTGTCATATCCAAAGTATTATACAAAAACCCAATTATAAAAATGTTTTGAAAAATTGCTTGCCTAAATGGTAACATGGCTGAACCTGTGAAACCCCAAGCATAGCCCTCTCCATTGCCCTTGAAGCATTGCCTTTGACCACAATATTGTTCGAGAAACGGTAGGCAGATCGTGCTAATGACTTGTTTTAGCATTAAAAGCTTTACTGACTATATTCTCTATCTCCAATGTCTCGTGATTTCTTCACTTCATCTTTATTCAGACTAAAAATATTTTTTGACCATAGCATAAGTAAACAGCGTCAGTCCTCCCACTGCCGAGACATAGTGAGAGGAGTGGTCTGTAATCCATCATCATCAGCCTATAGTAGTCCACTGCTGGACATAGGCGAAAAGGCACTCCTGTATGCGAAAGAGTCCAATGCCGTTCCATGTTTGCCAGCCGACAGTATGCAGCGACTAGTTCTCGATTGTATAATAAAATTCAAAAATGTATACCCATCTACTCCTTGACTAAACGGGAAGTTAAACTGAAACTTGCAGATTGGTTGCAAAAGTTAACGTACGACGAAACCGAGAATCTTATTACTATTGTCTTTTAAACTATCAATCCATTACTGTATTTTATTTAAAGCGTATTTGTTTTTGTATTATTATTATTATTTTGTATTTGCATTATCTGTATTTGTGTTCATATAAGTACTTGCACGTCACCTTATACCATTTGTGTGTCATACCTTGAGGAACCCTGGCTCCTAAAACACAGACTTTTGTCCTAGTTTAGGAGGCATCAGTTCGCCTTTTAAAGTGACTCTCTGTACAGAAGTTTTTGTATTTATGTGTGTTTTAAAGTGTACTAATAAATTATTATTATTATTATTATTATTATAGGCCTCTTCTACTTCACGCCATTTTACTCGCAACTCTAATCTAGTAACTACCAGCCATCCTGCGAAGATCGCTGTTCCACCTCGCCCGAGGGAGTCCCATATTAAGTTTATCAATTCGCAGTCTCCACTCAAGAACACGTCTACTCCACCACAGTGTTAGTTAACGGCCATAATTACTTTCAAAGAATAACGTTAAATCATTCAGTTACATTAATCTTTCGGTCGAACTAACAATACTTTCGGTTGAAATGATAACAAATAGCCTATGACGTCAAAGAAAATAAGTAATTACGTTTCATTATTGATGGAAGGAGGATAATCCTAAATCTCATATGGAGTTTACTCGTAACTCCATATGAGAATTAGGTGTATCCTTCTTTAATGACTATCCAATATTGACTGAATACAATAGCTATGTAAACGTGAATATACATAATCCAATTTGTGTCCGAACGTGAGCCCATTCTGACGGATAATTTGATTAATCATAATTATGATTAGGTTATAAAGGGCCTATTGATGTGTATATGGGTTGCGATGAGAGGTGTAGCGGTATCTACAAACGCCAAATGCTAACATCGCGTCTTATTGACGTCACAAAGATCCTGCATCTTACAAGCAGAGTTTACAGTGCCGCTAGCATACATATATAACGGCGCGTGACTGGTTCATTTTGATTATTGTGGTTTGTTTTGTAGCAGTATCAATTGTTCGTAGATTACTCAATTTTTTTGAAGTCAATTAATTGATGGGTATTCGGATAAATTATGATTTTTATTAAGAGCTACTAACACCGTGGAGCAAATGGTAACACCGACTGGAGTTGCGTTTGTCATAGCGAGCGACCGTTAGCGCGGGCATTCTTTGCTCAAGCTTCGATCGAGTGTGTTGGTCATACTCAAACCCAGTGGCTCTTATCTGTTTTAATCTTAGATTATCATTGTAATCCCTTATTATTAAATTGATCTAAGTGTCTGTACAGTTAAAATAATAAGAATCGAACATCACACTATAGTTATTGTTCAACGTTTTCTCGAAATATCGCCCACGATGGATGCTCATGGGATGAGAAGACACCTCAACTATCCGGAACTTCGGCCCCGCTTCCTGACGTTCCCCGTTGTATACAAGTTCCCAAAATCAACCTTTGGGTAAATGCCCGCCAGACTCAACACCCATCTGGTCGGAAGATCCTCCCTTTTCTATGGAGAATATGGGAACTTTACACCATGTTCGTCACATCTCTGAAAGTGTTTTTCATAAAGATAAGGCAAATTCGACGACATGGTTGATGCAGTGATCGTCTCCTGCGCTGACAGTGTTCCATTGTTACACGAAACAAATATTTGTATGGCTTTCAGGTAGTTGTTCCTGGTTTGGCTGTTTGTGTATGAGTTTACCTGTAACTCCATATGAGAATTAGGAGTTACCTTAGGACTATCCTCCTTTAATGACTATAAAATATTTACTGAATAAAATAGCCAAGTAAACGTGATTATACATACATAATCCAATTTATTTGAATCCGAACGTGAGCCCATTCGGACGGACAATTTGATTAATCATAATTATGATTACGTTATAAAGGACTGACAATGTTCCAATGTTATACGGAACAAATATTTGTATGGCTTTCAGGTAGTTGTTCCTGGTTTTGCTCATTGACTAAACAGCCAATCCAAAAATTTTACCACTCAACAGTTGAGTGGTTAAATTTTTGTAAACACACCTACGAATAAATATAGTTTAAAAAACTAAAAAAACATGCTTTTAAAGAATATCAAACTAAAAAGTTAAAAATACTCACGCTTTTTTTTAAATTATTTTTAACAATTTAGTTTGATATTCTAAAAAAAAAAAAAAACGGACGAACGTATTGAAAACGGTGGGACATTTTACGGCAATGAGCCGCTTACTCGTAGTCCAAAGAGTTAGAGAGGGACAAACAAACAAGCAAGCAAGCAAACATACAAGTGAACCTAATAAAAAGCGTGTAAAAATGATTATCACTTAGTTACAATACAGTTACTCCCCTTTTATCAAAATTAAAAAAAAAAAACCGTCTGTTTTATGTGGTTCGTTTTTCCGAATTAAGTAAAAAAAAAACAGCCAGTATGAATCGCATTTCTAGGAGGTATACAATTGATATTTTCCATTAAAGTTCATAACTTAGAGAAGTAGTCGATCTCACCGTTCATTATAGGATAATTTCCGATCTCCATAACAGTTGGTGCATGAATAAAATCTTATTATAGATAAAGAAAACCTAGAGTAGCCAGCCTTTCGGTCTTCTATAGGTTGCATTCTGGTGAGTGTGCAAGGGAATTGCATGATTTAATTCCCCCATCACCGTTCCACCATCGGACGACCCGTCGTACGGCGAGTTTCCACCCTTACGTTGTTGACATCACTGCGACCCGGACGAAGCGTTTCGCTTCCTCTTTTATACCGCGTACATCGAGGGACTGGAACAATTTGCCAGCGATGGTGTTTCCGTCACATTACAATTTGAGTGTCTTCAAGGCTAGAGTGAATAGGCTCTTAATAAACTAGCGCGCTTTACCATCAATGATCGCATCACTGCTTACCATCAGGCGGGATTGCGGTCAAGCGCTTGTTTATAACTTATAAAAAAAAAAAAACCTATGAATTTGGCCAAAAAACATACATTTATAGGTATACTTGAAGACGTGGTTTAATTTACATATTCGGCCTATAATTTGCTTACTGCCTATGGTCCCAAGGCCTCCTATGTGTGAGAGGGGGTGGCCGTAATGCACCACGCGTGCCTTATTGAGAGCAATGGTGGTGACATATCTCTTCTTCTTCTTTAGCCTATAGAGGTCCACTGCTGCACAAAGGCCTCCCCCAAGGCTTTCCACGACCTTCACCAGCTCGTCGGTCCACTTTGTTGGGGGCCTCCCTACGCTGCGTCTTCCGATACATGGCCGCCACTCCAGAACCTTACTGCCCCATCGACCATCGGTTCTAAGAGCAATGTGCCCCGCCCACTGCCACTTAATATTACCGACTTGAAGATCTATGTCGGTGACTTTGGTCCTTCTGTGATCTCATTTCTGATACGATCGCGCAGAGAAACTCTGGGCATAGCTCTTTCCATCGCCCTTTGTGTCACTTTGAGCCTTCCTTCTTATGAGGCCCATTGTGAGCGAGGTGACATATGTAATTTCAACAAACTAAAGCGTCTGACCAAGTTTGAACCTCGTTTGTGTCTTTATTATTATTATTTGCGGTTTTATTCAAATTGGCTTCGGTATTTTTCGATTCGTGTCGGCCTCGATCAGAACCGATTTACAAGTTCAATACGCGATGAGTTCAGTCAAATCAATGTTGTTTGCGATATTGTATAGAAATTGTTCGACGTTTTGTAAATTTTTGCGCCTCGGATTCCGGCTTACAAGATTCGTGTAAAAATATTCAAAATTATGCATTCAGTTTGGAAATCCACGGTTTACTGAACGCGGCTTCACGGTTGAAGTGAAGCAACGTCAACTTGAGATCCGGCAAAATATTCTGTGAGCTATTTAGTAGAAATTTTACTTGGCTGACTTAATAAACAGAAGTTATATAAAGGTATTGTAGATAAGAATGTATTTTACACGCTTTTTATAGCTTCACTTGTATGTTTGGTTGCTTGCTTGCTTGTTTGTTTGTTTGTCCGTCTCTAACTCTTTGGACTACGAATGAGCGGCTCATTACTGTAAAATGTCCAACCGTTTTCAATACGTTCGTTGGTTCGTTTTTTTTATTTTTTAAAGAATATCGAATTAAAAAGTTGAAAATAAATATACTTAGTAAAAAAAAAGTAGGTAAAAGACATGCTTTTAAAAAACATCAAACTAAAAAGTTAAAAATTATTTTAAAAAAGCGTGAGGCGCCTTGTGGCGAAATTTTTTTGTAACTTAAAATTATTTTTAACTTGTTAGTTTATTTTTTAAAACCATGTTTTTTTAGTTTTATAAACTATATTCATTTAAACATACAAATATGAAGCGTAAGTTAAAAAAAAATATTGTACTTACTATATTTGCCTATTTTTTTGTTTATCGTGGGAAAATTTCATGATACCCTCCGACTGGAAATAAAGTAGGGTTTTGTTGGACTCCAACCAAGTGAAACGCTACTGTTCCTTCAATACCATGAGTCGGGGGCCTGGAAGATATTTGTAAGTTCACTGCACTCCCGACTTGTACTGGTATCAGCCGCCATGCTTAGCGGGCGCCATCACTAAGTGCGGCCGCACGTCTTTCTATTAAGCCGCGGATGCTACGTCATCATCATCCCAGCGTTAATCCCAGTCGCATCCGAAGCCTTTTCAGCTTTGGAGTCTGGGGTCCGCTTTACCAGTCCCACTGCTGATATGGCTAAGCTTCGAAATTTTCCGTGAAGCGACTGCCCTCTGACCTCCACAACCAGAAGGCGACATCGAAGCATTGTAGTTAGACCAATTGTTGGATTTTTGAGGGCTCCAACAACCCGTAACGACTGCCACTACATGTTCGTATGGTAACCGGGACCAACGGCTTAACGTGCTTTCCGAGGCACGACCAGACCAGTGCAATTCATATTCATGCATACAAATACTTGCACTGTGCGGGGATCGAACCCGCGCCACCTTGCGCAGCGGCCGCGTCCGCTACCGCTACGCCACGGAGGCTACGTATCACCCCTTAAAAACACACAGAGTATGTTTTATCTATGTAAGTTCCAACTCATGAATCAAGAGACAATCAATGTAATGAGTACTTTCACAATAGGAAACGTTAACTGCGCGAGGGCGCCACAAGCGCACAACAAACCACCATATTGGAATCTCGTATCATAACCTAAAATTCGATTGCAACAGAGTAACAATCAACAACATTGATTGAAAATTCCAATATTTCCATTAAAAATTTGTTTGAATCAATACTCTGAAATCATTTTATTAATTATAATGTTCCAATTAGCTAGGGTCGAGCGTCCATGTTGCGGTAGACAGACCATAAGCATGCATTTCGCCACAATTCACATGAAAATTGATAATTTGAGTAACTTGATTAACTAAGCTATGCAGAAGACGGGTAATTAATTAGCCGATTATTATCGTCTGAATAGCTGCGCCCCGCGATTTTTTCCCGCATAAGTTTCCCCCGTAGAAATATCGGAATAAAAGACTAGGTATTTGAACTGTAAGGGACTGTTTAGTAAGCACTTTACATATGCTGAAACTGGAATGATGTCATGGGAAAGTGTTCCATTATAGAATTGTGTAAAAACTATTATCCGTTTCATCATGCTGGCTTTATTTAATTTCATATTTATTCAGTCACTAGCTTTCCTCCCGCGACTTCGCCCGCGTGGAATTCGGTAATATCGCGCTTTTTAGATTTCCCTCGGGAATACAATTTTTTTTTCAATAAAAGGTAGCCTATGTCCTTTCTCAGGGTCTAAAGATTGTCTGTGCCAAATTTCATCAAAATCGGTTGAGAGATTTAAGTGGGAAAGCGTAACAGACAGACAGACAGAGTTACTTTCGCATTTATAATATTAGTATGGATTATTCAAACTGTTGCAAAAATACAGTTTTGCTAAGGGATAACATATGTACCGTTTGGCATGCATGACAAATAATATATGTACGCCATACATATTTACATGTAGGATAAAAATAGGGTTATACAAACTCCTACTGACTAAAAGCCCCACTACCTTGGGTCGGGGGTCCGGGAGATACTTGTACATTCACCGCAGCCCCGGTTTTATCAGCCATCTCTGCCTAGCGTGTCCATCACAAAGTGCGGCCGATCCCACGACCGCACGTACAGACGACAGCACATCGAGCTACTCCAATCTGTCAGACTTCCTTATTAGATTTTCAACTTTATCTCTAAAGCATTAAGGCTCAAGGTTGATTGAGAATATTTGACAGCTTGGGGTAGATTGACCCGCTGTCGTCCTTACATGACCCATATATACGCGCAAGGAACTACGTGCCACGTCTTTAGGCCTGTCTGTTCGATCGACGATGCAACCACAATTGCGCTGCCTGCGACTGAATGGAATATAATCGAAAATTAAAACCTTTTATGACATTGTCATTGTGTGACCTAAACTCACACTAAAATCACGCATCGCTGTGTCAGTCTACTAAACTCACACTAAAATCACGCATCGCCGTGTCAGTCTACTAAACTCACACTAAAATCACGCATCTCTGTGTCAGTCTACTAAACTCACACTAAAATCACGCATCTCTGTGTCAGTCTACTAAACTCACACTAAAATCACGCATCTCTGAATCAGTCTACTAAACTCACACTAAAATCACGCATCTCTGTGTCAGTCTACTAAACTCACACTAAAATCACGCATCTCTGTGTCAGTCTACTAAACTCACACTAAACTCACACTAAAATCACGTATATCTGTAGGTATCAGTCTACTTACTTTTTTTGTCAAATGGAATACGCATAACAGTTATGTATATTATTTCTGTCTAAACTTATACACGTAATCTATACTTAAATTATAATAATACTTATAATTTATATGTATAAAGCTAAAGAGTTTGTTTGTTTGAACGCGCTAATCTCAGGAACTACTAGTCCGAATTGAAAAATTCTTTTTGCGTTGGATAGCCCCTTAACCCAGGAAGGTTTATATAACATCACGCTGCGAACAATAGGAGCGGAGCATATCGAAACCTACGCGGGTGAAATCGCTTGGTGCAGCTAGTATATTATAATTTTAGTGAGATTCATAAATAATATAATTAGGTTCATATATCTCCATATTTTATTTCGCTATTTAAAGGTAACTTTTATGTAATACTAGCTTTCCGCCCGCGGCTTCGCCCGCGTGGAGTTCGGTTATATCGCGCTTTTTAGATTTCCCTCGGGAACATCATATTTTTCCGGGATAAAAGGTAGCCTATGTTCTTTCTCAGGGTCTAAAGATTGTCTGTGCCAAATTTCATTAAAATCGGTTGAGAGGTTTAAGCAGGAAAGCGTAACAGACAGACAGACAGACAGACAGACAGACAGACAGACAGACAGACAGACAGACAGACCGACAGACAGACAGACAGACAGAGTTACTTTCGCATTTATAATATTAGTATGGATGGATGGAACAGTTGTTTTTAAAGACTATTATAGCCGAAAAACAGTTTAAATTACTACTGGGGCCCTAGTCTGCTTTTTTTATGTATCATTCCAACACGATTCCATTATCATTTCATTGTCATTGTACTTAAAAATTCGTAATCTGCTAAATCCACAAAGATCGATCAATTATCTCAGTCGTCTCGTAATGGAATGGTGATAGAATGACATTGCAGTATTTCCATTATTATAAAACCCGTAAGTAGAAATTATTGTAAAAACTATTTGAATATTTATTAATATGAAGTCGAGTGTCAGTGATTGACTACTAGGAAGTCATTATGACTCAATGACACCGCTAGAAAACTTGTCAAAATCGATCATTATGAAAACACTGAACGACCATTCTGACACTATTGTAATAGCAGATTAGGGTCCTGTCAAAGCACCTGATGTAAATTGACGTATCCATACTAATATTATAAATGCGAAAGTAACTCTGTCTGTCTGTCTGTCTGTGACGCTTTCCCGCTTAAACCACTCAACAGATTTTGATGAAATTTGGCACAATCTTTAGACCCTGAGAAAGAACATAGGCTACCTTTTATCCCGGGAAAATTTGATGTTCCCGAGGGAAATCTAAAAAGCGCGTTATAACCGAACTCCATGCGGGCGAAGCCGCGGGCGGAAAGCTAGTATACAATATGTAAAGAAAACCCTGTCCGATCCGTGAAGGTGTTCTTAGGTATCGATAACTGATTCTACTATTGCCTACAAAGCCGGCCTAAACTATAAAAAATTCCCCTAAAAAAATAAATATTATTACGCAAAAAGAGGTAACTTAATACAAGTGTGGTAGGCAATACAAGCGCGGACGAAGGGAGGCACGGCACGCGGCACTCGGTCGCATCGCTATTCGCTCATGTTAATACCGTCGAAAATGGTGTTGTCACTTTTTTTAAAAATACCAATTTTTGGGGAAGTTGGAATGAATTCGCGGAAAAAAAAGAATATTTCAAAATTCATTAGTATTGATACTACTACCTAGACCTACCTATGTAAAATTTCATATTTTATTTAGTCGTGTGTTTACATAACCTTTATTATCCTTATGGGTCGGACGGGGTTTTCTTTACATATTGTATAGTCGTCATGTTTTGAATCGTGTCCGAATTGTCTAGGTATGGAGTTTCTAAATTTGACAGGACTAAACTTTCTGTTTATTTTTCTCTCCTTTTAGTGAATTAGAAAGAAAAAGGAGCACCGAACTTAAATTTAGTTTAGTTAACAATGAAATAAGCGCCAATATCCGACATTTAGCATGTCGTTTAGTTAACAATGAAATAAGCGCCAATATCCGACATTTAGCATGTCGTTTAGTTAACAATGAAATAAGCGCCAATATCCGACATTTAGCATGTCGTTTAGTTAACAATGAAATAAGCGCCAATATCCGATATTTAGCATGTCGTTTAGTTAACAATGAAATAAGCGCCAATATCCGACATTTAGCATTTCGTTTAGTTAACAATGAAATAAGCGCCAATATCCGACATTTAGCATGTCGTTTAGTTAACAATGAAATAAGCGCCAATATCCGACATTTAGCATGTCGTTTAGTTAACAATGAAATAAGCGCCAATATCCGATATTTAGCATGTCGTTTAGTTAACAATGAAATAAGCGCCAATATCCGACATTTAGCATGTCGTTTAGTTAACAATGAAATAAGCGCCAATATCCGACATTTAGCATGTCGTTTAGTTAACAATGAAATAAGCGCCAATATCCGACATTTAGCATGTCGTTTAGTTAACAATGAAATAAGCGCCAATATCCGACATTTAGCATGTCGTTTAGTTAACAATGAAATAAGCGCCAATATCCGACATTTAGCATGTCGCCTATTATTTAACACTAGTAGTAGGTACATAAATTACCACAAGTACTATTTCATTAATCCATACTTCCATACTAATATTATAAATGCGAAAGTCACTCTGTCTGTCTGTCTGTCTGTCTGTCTGTCTGTCTGTTACGCTTTCCCGCTTAAACCTCTCAACCGATTTTGATGAAATTTGGCATAGATAATCTTCAGACCCTGAGAAAGAACATAGGCTACCTTTTATCCCGGAAAAATTTGATGTTCCCGAGGAAAATCTAAAAAGCGCGATATAACCGAACTCCACGCGGGCGAAGCCGCGGGCCGAAAGCTAGTAATATTATAAATGCGAAAGTAACTCAACCGATTTTGATGAAATTTGGCACAGACAATCTTTAGACCCTGAGAAATAACATAGGCCACCTTTCATCCGGAAAAATTTGATGTTCCCGAGGGAAATCTAAAAAGCGCGATATAACCGAACTCCACGCGGGCGAAGCCGCGGGCGGAAGGCTAGTTTCTCTATAATTGCAGCTCACCAATTGTTTGAATTTTTGTTACTTGCTGACCTGGTGACCTGTATTGCAGGTGTTACTAGCTACCACAGGCACCAGCGGTGCACAACCAAAAAAAAAAAAACCTCAGCTATTTCTTGTATGTGACACCCTTTTTATACTTGTTTTTATTTTTTGGTTTGTGGTCAGAAATAAACATTTTTTTATCAGATTCGTGTGATTAATCCTCACAACCAAAAAGGAAAATTCGTCCACATAAATCCTTTACGGTATTCCACCACTAGCTGAAAGCGAAAAGGAATTAATTAGGCAACCCGTTCAGTCGGCCACATTGCCACGCAAAAACATGCTTTGATAATCCGGAAGCAAAAGAAGAAGCTTAATTAGATTTCTCGTCAAAGCATTAGTATGAGACCTTATTTTTTGCTGAAAAGTCTTTTCATTTTTGCTTTTCTTTCGAGAAAGATTTATCAGAAGTTTATACAGCGTGACTGGAACTTCGGTACCAATTTTTTATTATGGACTCAGTCCGTGATTCTGTGGACCAACCAGCAAGGATGTTATTGATTTAGTAGGCTATTGAAAAAAAAAAAAAAACTGCAGTTGTGTAAAAAGTAAAGTAGGAAAATACAAAAAACACATTTTGACCGTAGCGTAGCTATTGCATGTCCATAGGAAACTGCAGTATTATTTTTTTAAACAACTAGCTAAGTACTTTTATTTAAAACTAGCTGTGCCCCGCTGTTTCACATGCATCAGTTTCGATCCCATTGGAATATCGCGGTAAAAATAGTATTTTTTGTTAATCCTGGCAATAAACTATATTCATACCAAATTTCATCAAAATTGGTCCATCAGTTAGAGCATAAAGAAGTTACAAACATATAAACACACACATACACTCACTTTTATACATAACAATGTATTTATCTATACTAATATCTATAAGTACTTAATATATAAAGCTGAAGAGCTTGTTTGTTTGAACGCGCTAATCTCAGGAACTACTGGTCTGATTTGAAAAATTATTTTGCGTTGGATAGCCCATTAATCCAGGAAGGCTTTAGGCTATATGACATCACGCTGCGACCAATACGAGCCGAGCATAATAAATAAGTAAACGCGAACGAAGACGCGGACGGCCGCTAGTACTTATATGAAAATATTCATTATTTAAAAAGCTTTACCAGACATGACTATGTCGCTTTTATAGTACACGTGATAGCGTGGTGTGTGGTTGTAACAATTATAACAGCATAAAAAAAATTTGATGACGGGAAGCATATTGTACCTCATGATATAATTATATAAGATATTGTTACGAATGGACCTTATGTCGATGGCATAAGGTTCAATATCGCGTGGCATGCAGTGTGTCACTCTTAAGCCCTATTTCCCCAGATCTAGACATTTTCTAGGTACAATAATAAAACGCATTACTAGACTTAAGACGGCCTATCGAATGGTACAGGTCTCAACAGTTTTGTCAACAAAGTGTCGACATCGAAATTTCTAGAAACCCGTTTCCGGGAATTACCGTAGGTACTTCCGAGTGACCTCGAAGTTATGTGCTATTATTATTACGTCTAGAGGAATCTGGAATGTTCGATCAGCTAGGCTATATATAGCGCCGCGACGCCGGCGCACGGGTTAAGGTAAGTAGAAACCTTCTACGCCCGGTGCTCTCGTCACGCCTCTCCACGCGAGTCAAGCTGGGGATCTACAAGACCTACGTGCGGACGCAGCTTACATACGCTGCCCCGGCTTGGCTCGCCCTCACGGCCGAGACACACAGAAAGAAGCTCCGGACGCAGCAGAACATCACGCTGCGTCAGATAGTCCAAGCTCCCCGGTACGTGAGGAACTCGGTTATTAGCAGGGACCTGCGTGTCGAGAGCATCGATGACTTCGTCGTCCGCCTGGCGAAGGGGATGTTCTCGCGTGCCAGCACCTCCGAGCTCCATCACATTAAAGACATTGCGCCCTGGCACGCGAGGCCTCCCGATAAGAAGAGATTCCCGCGCGACCTCATAGCAGACGTCGCGCTACCGGACTTGACACCCGGGTAGGTCACAAACACAAATACACGTGACGTACTCAGGCAAGGATAGACACTATACATTCGCAATACGACGCCGCCGTGCGCATTTGCGGACTGTATTTATATAGGCGCTATGCGCACGACGAACACACATGCACTACTCCACATGCAGGTACACACTCAGAATACCGCACGAGCGGTGAACACACACCTACAAACCGCTCGTAACACTCACTACCCCCCGTACCCTCGCAGCCTACTGTACATAGCTGGTTGAGCTGTTAGGGGGTCGGGGTAATCACCCGCTGTAGCGGAGCGCCAACTAAAGCCGACGCCCGGTCGCTGATCGACTCTTGCTGGGCCTTCACGGGGGCAACCCGTGATCCAACCTGGTAGGGGTCTGATCGCACGGGTGTCGTGAAACACTTCAGGCGCTCCTACAGCCACACACAACAAAGCACACCGTCCACCGCCGGAGGGAAGGCACACCCTCGCGGCGTCGACTTAGGTGTGCGAAGAAGTGAAGAACAGCACCCCTAGGGTGCAACCCAAAGACGGGTCTCCATTTTGGAGGCCGAGAGACCGACTCCACGGTCACGGGGCCATTAAGGAGCCCCCAAACCGTCTCCTCGCGCCCCCAACTCGGGGTCGCAGAGAGGACCACGAACGAACGCACGGTCAGTCTACACTTGACTAGCGATACGAAAACAGCGACAGTTAAGAAGCGATCTTTGAGAATACCTACTGCGACAACTGCAACGAGAACTGTGAGTGCTACGTGAAGTAACATCTGTAGAGTTATTGTGCGTTTACGACACGGACTTCGTGGACGTAAGAGAAGACTTCGGTGCGACATCAGCTACGCTCTACTTGTCATTGCCTACAATCGTCTGTACCTTCGTTGCCAATAAACTTCGTAACCTTTAACCGGCGTTTAAGTACCCCCAGCCCGTAACAATATTTAAGCAAAACATTTATGTACTATAATGCATTTTTAAACCACTTTCATATACCTACCATGTTGTATGCAAATATAAAATATTTATATTTCTACAAACACATACAATTATTCCTTACTAGCTTTCCGCCCGCACCTTGGCCCGCGTGGAATTCGGTATTTTTGTTTTCCCTCGGGAATATCAAAATTTCCCGGGATAAAAAGTAAACTTCTAACTTTACGTCTGCAAAAATTTAAAGCAATCGGTTCAGTAGTTACGGCGTGAAAGCGGAACAAACTCACTTTCCGATTTATATTATTAGTAAGGATAGGTTGAGGCCTTTAAGATTGAAACATGAAGGCCATGGAATTCGAGTGCCCACTTAGTTTTTCGGGGCAACCAATTATTCAACTCTTAACGTGACCAGAGACCTCTCTCTTTGTAAAGAATCTGTATTGCCGTACACCTTGCCAGTTCTGCCAGCCTTTTATCCACTTATCCCATTGACAGCCACGTGGAGAAATTTTATGGTGTCCTTTGACTTTTTCCTTTTTTATAAGTGTGCATATTATTTGGAGGTCATTGACATATCTCGAAACCCTGGAGTCCCGGACCATTGGATGGTATGGTAATGGACGAAGCCAACTGGCAAAACCCCTTAAATAATTGGAAAAAAATCTATACTAATATATAAAGCAGAAGAGCTTGTTTGTTTGAACGCGCTAATCTCAGGAACTACTGGTCCGATTTGAAAAAATCTTTTTGCGTTGGCTAGCCCATTAATCCAGGAAGGCTGGAGGATATATAACACTAGCGGCCGCCAGCGACTTCGTTCGCGTGGAATTAGTCATGCTCAACTCCTATTGGCAATATGTACGGCTGTGTTAGCTCCCGTTTTCGCAACATTTTTTGTTACTGCTCTGCTCCTAATGGTCATAGCGGGATGTTATATAGCCTAAAGCCTTCCTGGATTAATAGGCTATCCAACGCAAAAAGAATTTTTCAAATCGGACCAGTAGTTCCTGAGATTAGCGCGCACAAACAAACAAACTCTTCAGCTTTATATATTAGTATGGATATAGATTACGCTGCGACCAATAGGAGAGGAGCATAAAAAAAATATGTCGAAACCGCGTGGCGCAGCTAGTAATTATATAAAATCAGCCTAATGCCTTTTTGACAGGTGGATGAATTTTATGACGCCCTTCTTAATTTCTTCTCACCTTTTTATAGGTTGCACACGTACCTATTACTTGAATATCTTTTTATTTTCGGAAATTTTTGACTGGAAAGTTTTGATTGATTCTGGAATCTTGGCACCCTTAGGTCTGACAGGAGCCAAAGCCAACTCGTAGACCCTCTTAGATATTTTTAAATGATGAATTGTTACCTATACGTTGATGATTCGGATGAAGCCAGGAGGTGAAATACCTCGTCTGTAATACAACGTATATCGAAGGACTGGAACATTTTGCCTGCTGCGGCGGTTTTTCCGTGCGTCTTGAAGGCTAGAGTGAATAGACTCTTAATAAACTAGTGCGCTTCTTACCATCAACGATTGCATCACTGCTTACTATCTGGCAGGATTGAAGTCAAGCACTAGTTAAAATTATAAACAAAAGGGTGACTTGCGGACTCAATAACGGGTTGTCGGATACCGGCGCCCCATCCGGCGCTTTTCTTTGTGTAAAGGTGAAGGAAACCATCAGCATGAGGAAACCGTCACATCCTAGAGCCAAAACTTCGAAGACGTGTGACATTTATCAAACCGCAATTAAATTTGCATGGTAGAATTAAATTTTCACCTAACGAGAAGAGGCTTGTGTCCCAACAGTGGGAACATAATAGGCTTAAGACAGATTTACACGGTGCAATTTATTTGTCTATGGATTCAAATATGTTGAGGCAACAATAAAAGTTGCATTGTCTAAACCAGAGGTTCCCAAACTTATAAATACCACGCCTCCCTACTGCTTAAAATGAACATGCCTACGCCTCCCTCCTCCATCACTGAGTTTGTTTCGGCTATTTCTTCTCAGAGGTAGTCAGTTAGGAATTGCCGGTTTCATCTAGTTAAAAAAAAATATTATTAATGACTTTGCTTTTTTTCTTTTTTGTGATGTGATTGAACAATTTTAATGTAAATATTATTTCAATAAGTAAATTTTTTATTATTTTTAATATTTGCATGCCTTGTGAAATGGCAAACATGTAGAGCCAATTTATATTTTGTCATCCTACATATACGAATAATAATTTCTGTATGTACACACATGTTTATGCAAATAAATAAATATTAATATAATTATTATTAAAAAAAAAAACATGACGTGTAAAAGTGATCAGTGATCCTACTTGCTTATTAAACGATTTCATTTCCTCCCTTCGGCCCAGGGCCCAACAAGTAGTAGCAAGTGGGCTCGCCAAGCTATTGTAAAATAAAATAATAATGGTAATAAAGACCAAAAATACATTTTCAGATGTTATATTATTTAAAAAAAAAATGCTTTTACATGCTTATTTGAAGAACTATCAATGTGACGGATGAGCTTGCATGTTTTTGATAAGATTTCCAATTCTGGGTTCAATAAAAGAAACTGCTTATCGTTTGTCATCATCATCATCTCAGCGTTAATCCCAGTCGCATCCGTAGCTTTTCTGCTTTGGAGTCTGGGGTCCGCTTTACCAGTCTAACTGCTGATTTTGGCTAAAGTGCATAACGTTTGTCACTAGCAATATATAGTTTTGATTCTGTGCTTTGTTTTCGTTGCTACAACTGCTGCAAACGCTTTTTTTTAGTGGACAATTCATTTGTTGCATCAATTTTATTGTATAATATAGGCAATTAAATTGCACCATGTAAATCAGTTTTTATTGTGGAAACAGTCGCTAGCTATGCATATATATACATTTAAAAGCACTCTTAATCTTATAAAATATTGCATTGATTCAAATTCTACTGAAATAAATTAACATTTATATCCAGTTGAAACCGCCAGCTTACCGAAAGCCGTTGAAAAGTTTTAATAGCAACCCTAATAGAAATATGAGGGGTCGAAAGACTTCGAAGAATTTATTACAAGATGAATGACGGAACAGGATTCCATGCCGACGTTAATGGGGAGACAATGACAAATATACCTTGTTCGCCCTTTAATTTCCCCTCTGCGGGAAACTTCAATTTGTTACGTGAAATTTTATGAGTTCACTATGAATATTGGTTAATTAGAGCTTGCTTTCTGGCGTTTTTCGACTCAGGCTCTCCATTTTGGATAGAATGCTCTTCATTGTTTTTTTATTTTAGTCGTTGGAGTATACAGAGCGGTGCTGACAATACGACAATAAATGAAAACACGAACAATGCTGGTTCAGAGGACTAATCCTAAACCATAGAAAAAAACCTAGCATCAAAAATACAACAATGAAAATTCCAAACATACAAAATCGCATAAAATGGCAAACGGAATAGAATATCCTTTAAAAATATTGGTTCATTGACCACTGATCGGCGACAGCGCGATCCTGTATCGACTCGCTTTTTTCGCGCCATTATTATTAAAGTTTGGCACCGCAGGATGCGGCGGTCATTAAACTGTAAGCGCTTCCTTATCAGCATGTACATCATGTAAAAAATGTGAAAAATCTAAAATAATTTCCTGTGACTAAACTAATGGATATATTTATATGATTTTTTATGGGTAGACTGAGACTGTGTAAACAATACGACAATAAATTAAACACGATGTTTAATTTATTGTCGTGTTGTCAGCATCACTCTGTATAATCATCATCATCAACCTATTTTTTTATCGTCCCACTGCTGTACAGGTGTACTCTCATACAGAGAAGGATTGAGCGTAATCACCACGCTTGCTCAATGTGGGTTAGCGATTTCAGCTTTAAAGTCCAGGTTTCCTCAAGATGTTTTCCTTCACCTTATAATCAGTCATTGGTGTCCAAGACGTAAGAAGAAGATGTAGTCGTGGTGGCCTAGTGGTTAAAACACCAGCCTCTCAAGTATAAGTGTGCGGGTTCGATTCCAGATCAGGAAAGTACCAATGTAGCTTTTCTAAGTTATTTATGTTCTTTCTAAGTGTATCTTGGATTATACAGCCTGAAAGGGTAAAAACCGTTCTCACTAAATTCATAGGTAGTTTGCTTAATTATAAAAATGTTTATCTGAATTGAAAAATAAATAAACGTTTTTTCTTTAAAAAAATTTAAAATGTTTTTGTCCGAGACCGGCTGTAAACTCATAGATACAATACGCTGGAGGTACGTATCAGTGCAAAGGGCGCTGACCTTTTGCACTAGCCGTCCGTTCAAATTCCAATAAAAACACAATATACATAACCTATGATGTAACTTTCCCTTCAAACTTTTCCTGGCTTTGGTATTTAAAAGTTAATCACATTTTTATCTACAGTTTCATTAAAAGTTACTTGTTAAATTTATATCTATTGAATAATGTACACTTACATTAACCTCAAAAGACGATGAAAAACGATGGTGGTAACTGTTTTGCCGTATTCGATGTTCGTGCCGTATGTGATTTACCCGGCTCCCGTAATGTTCATTATGAACATAGTAAATACGTAAATTCTTCGGGCTGCGTTCAGGTTATCGCCAGGCACGGCGTAAAGCCGAACCATTTCGGTCCACTCTAGTTTTGGTACGCCAAAATATTACACTACATAACACACATACATACACGACACACATAAGACACACTTTGCACGACAAATTAGCGGTGGCGGGCAGACTTAGGACTTCGCGTCGCGGTCGTTGCGCTGCGAGCAAGCGCACGTCCTTTGCAAACCCGTGGCTACAGAATACCCTCTTCCTTAGACTGAGGGAAGAGGCCCGCGGCCGGCGGCGCCGCGCGCGCAGCTTGCGTGCCGGTCGTTGATCCGGTAGCGTTCACGAAACATATGATCTGCTAGCGGCTAGTGTTAAAATAAGTTCGTGGAAAAATGGACATTTTACTAAAAAAAATATTTTTTTTTCATTGAATTTACGTTCTGAAAGTGAAACCAAACCACTGATTTCATGAGCACCGGTGTTTACACTAACAGCCTGTATAATATTTTCAAATAATGTAGTTTCTTATTTATTTATTACATAGACAGAACAGAAAAACAGTTTTAAGGATTATGTTTATTTCATAAGAAATCTTTTCTAGCTTACTTTTGATAGACCAGTAGACAGAGACAGCTTATGTAAGAGGAAAGGAGACAAAACGAAAAAATAAAAATTAAAGTAAAATTAATTTATTTTCAGATAGCTTGGATCCATACATTTTCACAAAGAAATTTGAATAAAATAAAAAAAAAATAACAATCAAATACAAATGAATATAACAAGACAACAATAATATAACAAAATCAAAAATTAAAAAATCACAAATTAATAAACAAATGCACATAATTATGTACAGTCGTTACCGGACGCAGCTGTCCACGTGCCTGCTACAGCACTGTCGAATATACGGACAGTCAATCCTCTCGGCAATCATTGACAGAACTGTATTGGAGTTGTCCCGCACCCTGCGCACCAAGGACGCGCACCGCTTGCGCGTCCTTGGTGCGCATAAAATGTACACTAATTCTCTTTCACATTTTCTTTTTTAAACACCTCTTTGTATAAGTCGGCTCGGTGGTAGGCAACAACATCAGCCGCCGGCATAAGTTACCACCCACCAGACAAAGTCTTACCGCCAAGCGATCCGTCGTGTTCCGGCATGATGTCTGGTGAAGCCGTACGGAGGACGGGTCTGAGCAATTGTGTTGCGATGTGTGCCGGGTACGATGTGCCTAATGTTGTTGTGTCGGGAGTTTGGTCGTGGAGGGTCTCCAGATCATCCTCTGGCACAGCATCGTTGGTCGTGTTGTTGGGTTAAACATTGCATCACCTCGCTCAACTGCCGTCTTCCTTCCCATTCACTCAGTTTTTTTGAGTGAATAGGCTTAATAAGCTAGTGCGCTTTACCATCAACGATTGCATCACTGCTTACAGGCAGGATTGCAGTCAAGTACTAGTTTATAACTAATAAAAAAAGAAAAAAAAAAGAAAAGTATATTCACTTTTGATGCATTCTAAACTTCGAACACTTTTCAACTTGCAACATTTTTACTTCCTTTACGTTGGTTATTTATTTAAGCAATAAAATCTACGAAGAGGACCAGAATAACAGATCACAGGTACTTAAGTTAGCTTAGTTGCATCAAGTGCCATATATTACAACGTAGCAGTTGGCTTAGAATAACAGATTAATGGAGAAACAATTGTATTTGCATTTTAGCGTTTGTTGGGTAATGTAAATGCTAATTCTAACGATATATTTATGTATATAGGTACAGTCATTGTTTGATACACCTATTTTTTTCCATTTTCTGGTTTGATTTCAAATTATTTATTTCATAATTTTAAAAAAAACAGCTTCTTAAGTCGTCTTAAAATGATAATAATATGTATAACTTAAAAATTGCGATATTAACGAAAATAAAAAAAAAATAAAAATTGTTCGCAGCGCTGTCCAGAGGAAAAGTGTCTGTGGAGGCATGAGGAACATGGAGTAAAGTTCACTCATTCTCCATAGAAAACGGAGGATCCTCCGACCAGATGGGTGTTATGTTTGGCGGGCACTTGCCCAATGCTTGAAATTGGGAAGTTGTATGTATGCTAGTTGCGCGGTAAACTCTGATTGCGAGATGTAGAATTCGTGTGACGTCACTATGACGCGTTGTTCCATGTGGCGTTTGTAGGTACCGCTACATGTCCACAAGGCTGCCAGTTTTGCCATATTTTATAGTGACGCTGACAAAAAAGCCTTCTAGTCATGAGAAGTGTTGAACAAACGTTGGGTGATTAATGAAACTACAAACCATTCACTGCTTTTGAATTCTTAGACTCTGTCAGACAGAAAGTCAAAATTGACTATCAATTCCAAAAAGAGGAGGAATTTGGACCGTACGTTTAAAATTACAAGTGAATAAACGTTCCGAGAGCCTCCGAACTCTTCATCAGTTCCAACCAAAGGGAATCCTAATGAAGGAGTATATTATTTGCATGACAGCCGATATTGACTGAGGCCGCCTATCACAACGTCCGGCTATTTACCGATCGAGGAGCGCCGAATAACGGTAAATAAATAAACAAAGCTGATTGTGTTCGGTTTTCGTGTTTGAGTTTGTAATGTTTGCAGTTAGTATTTGTGTTGCTCCGCTTTAGTCGTCGAGTCTGAGTTAGTTGGAAAGGTCAAGGCGAAGTTAGACAATATCGAGTTACATGTAAGTTTGTTGAGAGATAAAATAAAATTAGGTTTTTTTGGATTAGTATAAATGCTACTCGGACACGGGCAGCGGGCTTCTTCGAGAGGGTGCTGTAAATTAACATGCGAGCCCAATGTGGTTTGGCAGATGTCTCCTGTGTTCGAATTTTCGGTTTAGAATATGTTTATTACTATATTCCTCTTGCTATATTTCGTTTTGGAGTCAATAGCCTAAAACCCTTACCAGCGGTAGAGAGAGTGGCTAAAAGTATTATTAAAATTTGTCCTCCGTGGCGCAGCGGTCCACGCGCCTGCCTGCGACGTGGAAGGACTGGGTTCGATCCCCGGCCAGGTCATGGGATAAAGCTCAATCTGTGTGATTTGTCCGTATATATTTATTATTATTTAATGAAAAAGTTTTTTTACAACCATACTTTAAGCTAAATTAAGTCAATTCAAGTTCATTACTTAAGCATACCTAACTAAACAAAGCCTTTTTCCCTACAGTAGATATTCTTTTACAAAAAAATATCTGTACATTTTTATTTACACCTGCATCCCATCTTCATGTAGTATAAAATAAAGTAATCATGATTTATTAAGTCCCCCGAAATCTCTGAGAAATAATAAATGTTTAAGCTCGCTGCTCAGAGTAATGAGATGTGACTTGCTTGAATTGTTCATGAGCTCAAGGCCGTTCGCTATAACGACACGGTGTGACGGGCGGCCGCAGAGGCTTTCTCTTGCAAAATATAAAACTTGTTTAACTGTGCTGATTTAATTACTGTTTATAAAAGGACGTTTTGTGAATTTTTCGTTTATTTGTGTGATTTTAAATATAAGTTTTGAAAGTGACATAGTGTCCACTAACATATAACATAAATGTTACACTGAGAGTGTATTTAATTTACAAACTACAATTTAACTTGTTATGACAGATATACGCGAGGCGAAGCTGCGACCCGATTCTGCAATTTCCATAAAGTTTTCATATATTAATAAATTGTGAAAGTATGTGACGCAACTGTGGGATTTAACTCTAATGGACCTATCGAGTAGGCACAACGCGACAGCCTTAACTCTATTAGAGTTTCTGTATGTGGCAGCCTTTATAAATTTGTATTAATTATGCAGGAATCACCTGAATAATATGGATGAATAATCATACACAGACAAACATTCAATAATATTCCTGAATATAAATAAAAAAATCCTTCGCTATAATGACGCTAATACTATTTAAACTTTTTTACATACCTATTAGAAACTAGTGCTTAACTGCAACCCGCCTGATGGTATACAGTGATGCAATCGTAGATGATAAAGCGCGTTAGATTATTAAGAACCTATTTATTATTTGTAGCCTTGAAGACATTTCAATTGTATTCAGACGGAAACACCGCCGCTGGCAAATTGTTTCAATCCCTCAATGTACGCGATCGTAGTGGTGTCAACAACGTAAGGGTTTATACTCGCCGTACGACAGTCCGATGGTAGAACGAAGATGAGGGAATTAAGTCATGCAATCCATAATGCATCCTATAGAACACCGACAGGCTGGCTACTCTAAACCTGTGCTCCAGGTTTTGGAGACCGTTTTTAACTAAATTTGAGTCACCAATTAGCCTCTTCGCACGCGTCTCCACCGAATCCAAAGTTGCCAGGTGGGATTTTGCAGCACCAGCCCAAACGTGCTGCAGTACTCTATACTTGAACGGGCTTTTGCTTTATATAACATTAGAAGCTGTCCTGGCGTGAAGTACCGCCAGACCTTTGCAATAACGCCAATTTTCCTGGCAAAATTTAGGTTCGAGGAAATCTCAACTCCCAAAAGTTGAAGTTACATTACCGAATTACATACTATAGGTACACAAATCAACGATAAACGATACGGAACGAGAGATAGTTACTAGCACTCGTTGTCCTTTCAACGTCCCATGTTTGTTTTTTTTAATAGCACGCTAGTTTAATAAGCCCATTCACTCAAAAACCTGAGTGAATAGGAAGGAAGACAGCAGTTGAGCGAGGTGATGCCAATTAACCCAGAGGGAGATTGATCTGGAGACCCTCCACGACCAAACTCCCGGCACATCAACATTTGGCGCATCGTACCCGGCACACATCGCAACACAACTGCTCAGACCCGTCCCCCGTACGGCTTCAACAGACGTCATACCGGAACACGAATCGCTAGGCGGTAAGACTTCATCTCGATCATAATCGTGTGGTTTGCTTTCTCCACCACGAACTCAGGCCAGACTCTGTCGAGCGCCACGAGTTGGCACTGGCGTTCCGAATAGTCTGACAAACAAATGACTCCAACATACAAATATATCAGCATATTACTTTTTACGACCACTACTATTACGTTTCACTACGCTTTAAATTTATTCGGCTTTTTCATCAAGTAATGGCCAACTTTTATTTGTCCAAAATGTTGGTGCAATAGTTTTATACCCATTATACGTATTGGACGGGCCAACATAGATTGTTTGTATGTAATCCAACTAAAATATACCTGGAATTTTGCTAGCATACTTCCATCTGTAAACAATGTTTTGTCGACCGCGTATTTAAGTTTTAACACTACTCAAAGTGTTGTGGAATACACGAATAATGCACTTGGATTTTTGAGTGTTGCTTTGATAAAAAAAAAAAAAAAACAAATCATCTTGCCCAGCCTTTTCCAGGTTATGTGAGGGTTGGCTCCCAGTCTTACCAACTTTAATTTAGATACGAATATTGTGCAGAAATATTAACACAAAATGGTCCATGAAATTCAGTTTTAGTACAGAAATTAAACAACTTTGTTGTACTAGAGATTTAATAGTACATGCAATCGCATTTTATACGGGTGTAAAACGAAATGGTTTCCTTGGAGATTTCAACATGGACATATAATTCCTGTAGAATTTGTTATAATTGTACTACATAAAGAGCTTTCGCTAGTACACATATTTCTTATCAAGATAATAACAATATAGCCTTTATTCAGACAACAAAATTAACAATGAAAATTAAATCAAAGATCTCACAAAATACCTCGATATTATAAGTGTTCCTGGACATCAAAGATCAAGATATTTACCATTTCCATAACATTTTCCATTGTTGTCTGTCGGGAGGTACCTACCCTCCTCCAGTTTGGACCTGCTATCAGCTTTAATTTCTCTTTTCATCGGGTAAGCTGTGTCTTCCCCTATTTCTTTTGCCATTCCTTGAATACCATTCTGCCACTACCTTGATCCCTTTGCTTTTAGTATCTTGCATTGTGTGGCCTATCCACCTCCATTTTTGTTGGTCTATCCTTATTAGAATGTCGGTCAGTTTTGTTTTACCCCTGAAATCTGTGTTTCTTCTTCCAGCCTCTTACTTAAGTACTTCGTGCTCATAAATTTTTGTTAGGTAGCTTTTTTATCCCGCTGCTGAGCAAAAGCCTTCGCAAATTCCTTCAAGAACTTGCACCACCACGAATGTGCCCTCGCGGTGCAGTTCCAGTTCAAATGAACTTACAACCAGTTCTAAACTCAAATAAGGAGTACAGACTACGATTCGTTCGCCAATATATAGGAACACACACATTAATTACATCAGGGAACGATGAGTTCAGTGCCGTGAGCAGAGCAATGCAGTTTTGAAAACTGTCTTTCCATTAAGCAGGTACACCATACCTGAGAGGCTTTAAATCTGGTCAATCGCCATGAAGTAATTGTAATTATGCAAGACTTTATATGGAAAGGTGATAATAAGCCCTACTAGCTGCTCCCCGCGGTTTTTTGGTGGTAGCCTACCACCACTATAAACATCGGTTGCCGGCAGAAGTTATGATCCATCGGACAAAGTCTTGCCGCCATGCAATTCCGGTGAAGCCATACAGAGGATGGGTTTAAGCAGTTATGTTGCGATGTGTGCCGGGTACGATGCGCCAAATGTTATTATGTCGGGAGGTTGATCGTGGAGGGTTCCATGACCAACCTCCCGCGTAAGTAAGTATTTAAAAAAAATATATTTTACATCGTTTTTTAATGTATTTTCTTAACTTGTAACATTTTTAGATATTTCTAAATATATACAAAAAGTGTTTAAGCGATGTCTGGAGCAGGTTCCCATCTACCGGTGGTTACGACTTCAAAGACAGTAGGTACCTACTCTTCAATGCGACCATAATAGAAGAGTACTGATTTTTGAATTAGGTTCTTTATCCAGTATCTTACGAGAGCCTCGATAGATGTTTATCGAGGCCATCGGACCATAGCATGGCACGACAGTCGGTTTAATAACAGCCGAGCTTACATTCCGCATGTCAATAAACTGGAGATATTTAAATTGTTTCTCTTTCTCAGCTTTCCGCCGGCTGTTGCTGAAAACCAGCGCTTGGCTCTGTTTTACATAGGGTCGCAGCATTAATGCTGAGCGACAGTCGTTTTGCGTGGATGTAACGCATATTGCCTCAACTATAAAATAGATTATTTACATTTATTAATGAATATGCATTTTATTCAATAAATGAATTCTTAGACTTGAAATCACTTGACTGTATTATTGATGTTTGATTGAGTGCATACAAATGTATTAATAAGTATTTATTTATTTCTTTCTTTCTTCTTTTGGTTTAGTTTTTTTTTCTGTATATTTTAATTGTTTTTTTTTTATTAATTATAAACTAGTGCTTGACTGCAATCCCGCCTGATGGTAAGCAGTGATGCAATCGTTGATGGTAAAGCGCACTAGTTTATTAAGCCTATTCACTTAAAAAACTAAGGAATAGGAAGAATAACGGCAGTTGAGCGAGGTGATGCAATGTTAAACCCAAGACCAACACGACCAAACGAAGCTGCGCTAGAGGGAGATTGATCTGGAGACTCTCCACGACCAAACTCCTGACACAACAACATTTGGCGCATCGTACCCGGCACACATCGCAACACAACTGCTCAGACCCGTCCTCCGTACGGCTTCTCCCGACATTATGCCGGAAAACGACGAATCGCTTGGCGGCAAGGCTTTGTCTGGTGGGTGGTAACTTCTGCCGGCAGCCGATGTTATGGCCTAGCACGGAGAGTTAAATGAATTTGTGTGCCTGTGAAGCAGATCACAGCAGAAACTCACTTTGTATTTGTAAGACCTATGATATGTACCTGTGTATCACAAATAAACTATTTGATTTGATTTGACTATTTTTTGTGTTTTTGTAAACTTTTACGACATTTTAACCGCAAATAAACGCTTTTTTTTCTTTCACGAGGCATCCTGTGGAATGGTAATAACAAAAACCATTGTAAGTCACGCGATGCGATCTATCACCACTAGATATGAGGCTTATTGGCAACAATAGTCTATAATCAGTAATTGCAAACCGGTCGATCCCAGTAGGTATATAGTAGTAGTAGTAGTACAATCAAAATCAAAATTGTTTATTTCAAATTAACCAACAGTTAGTGCTTTTGAATAGTCAATGTCGGTCAGTCCAAGAAAAGTGAAGCTAAATTGCACGTTCCAAAGCGTAGGTCTCTATGGAGAAGAACGTGCAAGAAACTCCATGGACACTCTTATAAAATCATAATATGGATTACATGTCTTCGTTACACACTTCTGTTGCTTCTGAGCACAATGTATTATTATAAAAAATAACAAAAAGGTAGAAAATTAATTAAGCCCACTGCCAGCTAAGAGATGACCAGTCTCCACTGACGGCCCCCGTTCACGAGCATGACGCGCGCATCAGCCCCACTTAGCTCAACCATTTTGAAGGGAACCAAATGACCCAACAACACCCGCCACCATCAGCAAGACATTTGAGTGAGCATGACAAACTGTCAACTGCCATGCACGTAATGTCAAACAAGTTATATATATATATATATAAAAAAAAAACAAACCATAGTCCATGGTGCCTCACATTCACAAACTTGAAAAGTGCTTTTACATTATACAATAGGTACTATATTATTTGCAAAATCATGGTAGCAAAATATTTTGCACAATTGAAATAAACAAATAAAAAAATATACTCTCTCGTATAATTGGTTCCTCAAATTCAACAAGTTTGTATTTAAATATGTCTGAAGAAAAACGCTGTAGAAAGTCATAAGTCCCAGTAGCCAGAATGAGTTAGAATTACGCTCAAAACAAAACAAATCAAATCATTTTATTTGCTAACACAGGTAAATAGTTACAGGTCTTGCTGCACTGTGTTATGCCAGTAGGCGTACAAAAATGTGGTGTTCATCAGGCTCTTGAAAACAAAAGTTAGCCTAAAAAGAAATCTTATATTTTAAACTTTTTAACTTGAATTTTTTTTATGGTTTATTTTTTTATTAATTTTCTTAACTTCTTAACAATTTGCCAACAGAGGTCTTTCCGTCTGGCTAGAATATAAGTGTCTTCAACACACACGGGATTGCGGTCAAGCATTAGTATATAATAAAAAAAAAAACTTAGGTACTTGGAAATTAGTCCTGGCAGTAAAAAAATAATACGATATTTATATATCAGTTGAAAATAATACCGGCAACCCGGTCTGAAATCGCCAACCCGCATTGAGAAAGCGTGGTGACTCCGCTCAATCCTTCTCTGTATGAGAGGAGATATTAACTACACTACGTGCCTATTTCCCTTTTTATATCACATATTGTTTTACTATATATCAAACTAGTAATACTACTATATTTCTACTAGCCTTTTTTTCTATTAAAGCATTTAAAGCAATTTTAAAACATCAAAATATATCGCAAAAAATTATGCTGGTCGCCGCTTCCAAAACGTAGCTCTTTATAAAGAAGAACGGACAGGAATCTCCAACGACACTGTTTTAATTCAAAATATTATATAAACCCAGGATTATATAATATTTTGAATTAAAACAGTGTTGTTGGAGGGTACATTGTTCTTGTTGCTTCTATAAGCGAGAACAATGTAAAAAACATCATTAATCATTTGTTTTTCGCAGTATATACGTTTTGTATATACGACCTCGTAACAAAAGGGTACCAACGGACCCTATTATTAACTTCGTGTGTCCATTCGCCGCTGACAACGAAAAGTCCACGAGAAACAAGATAATTCATACTTTGCTGCATGATTCATACCGATGAGTGTGGTGGACTGCCAGCTGTAGGAAAGGTATTTTGTATCTATACAACGTTATTTTTTGTTTATCCAAAACCTGAAAATCAGAATAAGCAACTGAATCGATTCCAATATTTTTTTCACCGTGTTATATTTTTTCCCAAATACATTTAGAAATTGTTGCAGCGTGGTTACCGTCCGCGCCATGCAGCTTTCGGTAGGTCATAGTACTGCCACCGCCCGCGCAACAGCTGGCGCCAGAGGTCAACGTAGGAGCGTGGACCATATTTTTGTTGGGACAGCCAAGTAGGATACCAAGCTCATAACTTTGTGGTTTATCATGATATGTTTTTGAAATTTTGTACATAGATTCTTTACTTAAAAATACTGGACACGTGTTTCGGGTTTCTCACAAACAATAAATAATGATGTCTACAAAAGGTCTAAAGCTCAGCTTTTCTTACGTTCACATGGGTTTTATCTTTTGAAGAATGTTAGCCTTTTCTCAAATATATTAGGATTGGTCTTCAATCTAAACGGGTGCAACTTCACATCAGTACTTTACATGGAGCGGTTTCCCATTTGACCTCCTTAACCCATTAACCCCAGCTAAAAGCTATCGTGTTAGCCATATTACTATAGCTTTTTTAAGATTGTTTGTCAGACTTTCTTGCTTCGGAGGACTGCCAAAAATCTATTCAATAATTAAATTGAATGGAACTGTTCATTATGTAAATAAGATTTCGGAGTCACTTATATGTAATAATAATAATATTTTTTTTATTTCGAAAGGTAGAAAAACGTTACAAAGATGAGTAGTTCTAAATATTTTGGTGAGGTTAATTAATGTACAGAGGCAAATAAATTTCAGACAACGACTCCCAAACTGAGACATGCTCGTATCTTGGGTAGTTGGATATACATCACATATCATGAAATCATCATTTTAGAAATTACTTATCAAAAAATAATAATAATAATAATAATTTATTTCAAAAATACAAAATTTACAAGAGAGTTACATATATTTAGGAAATGGTAAAATGTACAGCAAATAAATTTGAGACAAACGACTCCCAAACTGAGACATGCTCGTATCTTGGGTAGTCGGCGGTCGGCCGTTTTAAATGTCAATATACATATACATATCACCGCCTTTTTGAATTTCATTAAAGTTTACAATTTAAAAATAAAAATAACAGTTTTACAAAATTCAGACACTAATCTTTTCATTTTGCTATTTCCAAAAGTTTCTCAGTTTCGTCATAACTCAACGACTTCAACCAATTATTTAATTTATTTTTAAGATTATACTTATTAAGTTTGTATAGTGAGATCGTTTTGTTAACTTTGTTGTAAAGCCTGGAGCTTAATGCATTGTATTGTCGCTGTGCGAAAGCTGTTTTACATTGCACAGAGGGGCAAACAAGAGCACCACTTCGCTTATTTAAACTTTCCTTATTTAAGGGAAGTAGTGAATGTCTTCGGAGTATCGTGCGGAGAATAAACAGCTGTCGCACCGTCAAAACCTTGGCCTCCTTGTATAGTTCAGAGGTAGAATAATATCGTGGCTTACCATGTATAATCTTGAGAATAGACCTCTGTGCCCTCTCCAATTTCAGAAGCAAAGTTTTGTAGGTTCCACCCCACGCAGGAATGCAATAACCCAAAATTGATTGACCCAATGCTATATAGATTGCACTCAATAGCATACGGTCAGCAGAGTGTCGAAGGTTCTTAAACACGTATATTAGTTTCCTGACACGTCCGGTGAGGGTCTCAACTTGTGGACGCCAGTCTAATCGTTCATCAACGACAACGCCAAGATACTTTATACTGGTCACATTCGTAATGGGTAGACAACAACAAGTTTCTGTTGACCTAGCACAACTGTGGGCTTTAAGGGTTACCGTTTCTACTGAGGGTTTTGTGGTATTGGGGAGATAAAAACGAATATATTTAGTTTTATCCACATTCAGCGTAAGTAGATTTGAGGTTAACCACAACATGACTTCCCTCATATTACTCTCGGTATACATCTTAGCTTCATCCCAGGTATTCCCATACACTAAGAGTGCTGTATCATCTGCATATGTAAAAATGTCACAGTTCTTCAATTTTATCTTACATAAGTCATTGATGTAGACTATAAACAATGTGGGTCCAAGAATACTCCCTTGCGGGACTCCAAATTTTAATTCCTCGTCATCACTCACCACTGTATCAATTTTAACTGCCTGGGTACGACTTGTCAGGTAATCTATAAATATATCCAATGCCAAACCGCGGACTCCAATGTGCTGTAGTTTAGATATAAGAATTGGGACAGAAACCGTATCGAAAGCTTTTGATACGTCCAGAAATACACCATAGCACTTGTAGCTCTTGTCCAATTTATTGGCAACCATGGAACTGAAATTGGTTACAACATCCTCAGTTGACACACCCGGCCTAAATCCATACTGGTTTTCTGAGATTATTTTAAATTTGGTGAGATAATTTGTCAAACAGTTATTAAGAATTTTTTCTAGTATCTTCGATAATGTACTCAGTACAGAAATAGGCCTATAATTCGTAAGCTGATCTCTGTCCCCACCCTTATATACAGGGGTCACTATTGCCCTTTTTAGCCCATTGGGAAAAACGCCAGTGGCAATCGAGACATTGCAAATGTGCGCAATAGGCGGCACCAGGACTTCCCGTGAGAGCTTAATTACCAAGGCTGGAATTTTATCCCAGCCCGTTGCACAGTTATTACGAAGAGTATTTATGATAGATGAAACTTGTTCATGACTCACCGACGGTATCCAGAGAGAGTTGCACTGTGAAGTATTTTCCTTGACTTGGCAGGATTCTGGACAATTTTCAGGGGGGACCAGCTTCGCGGCCAGGTCCTTCCCAATGTTGACAAAATATTTGTTGACACTATTCGCTGACAATTTAGCTTCCGCTGATAATTTAAATAGTTCCCTTGCAGAGCCTGAGTGACACTTCCTGCCTGAGAGTCGGTTTACAACATCCCATATTGCTTTTGGATTAGATTGAGCCTTAGTAAACAGATCTTTTTCATATTCCAGTTTTAACTTTCTGAGCAGTGAATCACAAAAGTTTCGGTACCTTTTATATGTCGTTTGAAGAATTACGTTATCACGATTTTTCCTCAATTCAAGGTGCATCCTATCGCGGTTCCATATACACCGAAGCAATCCTCTAGTGATCCACGGTTTCAGAATACGGTTTCGTCTACCAGTTTGTTTCTGGGTTGTGTGCTTTATAACTATATTACTAATTACCGAGATCAAATTATCAGTCGCAATATTCGCGTCAGTTTCATTCAAAACAAAGTTAAAATCACTTTGGTCAATTTCTGCTTTGATAGAGGAATAGTCTAGGCGCGTTATGATCCTATTGGTGTACGGATACAGTTTCTTGCTTTCTTTTACACATATAATGACAGGAAAATGGTCAGTTATATAGGTGTCTAATATGATAACTTCTGCCGAATTGTTGGATTTCACTAGAACATGATCAAGGCAGTTCCCAAGTCTTGTAGGATACACGTGTGCCGGCAGCAGGCCTAATGAAGCTGTTAATAATAGATAATCACTACAGTTTCGATCAATATTATTGCTCTCTTTTATATCAACATTAAGATCTCCTATCACAGCTATGTTTTTGAATAATTTTAGATTAGATACTTGTATTTCTAGACTATGATAAAATTTGGTTAGGTCTGAATGAGATGGTGACCGATAAAGCCCAATTATAGCAGTATTCTTTAAACAGCAGATTAAGCAATTAGCACCTGAAAACGATGGTTCAGATATAGTACATTCAAGTCCGTTCCTAGAGTACATTACAACTCCATCGTTTTGTGTCAGATTGTTGGTTGTAGCATGAGATGTGTAATTATCAAGATAAGGTGGTGGGCCTGTTCCTTTTAGCCAGCACTCGGAGAGTATAATAAGGTCAAACTCAAACTTGATTACTGACAGCATGGATATAAACTGGTCTAGGTTTTTATTTATACTTCTGATATTTATGTGTATGATTTTAAGATAGGTATTAGGTTCCACAATAAGCCCTGCGCATTGATCCGGTGTACACATATGGGAATTAGCAACTTTAAACTTATAATTAAATAAAAAGCTATTATTACATACATTCCTAAGTACATATTGAACGTCTATTCAACTTTTTTTTTCTATAATAATAAACCAGAGATTGACTGCAATCCCGCCTGATGATAAGCAGTGATACAATTATTGATGGTAATGCGCGTTAGTTTATTAAGAGCCTACTCACTCAAAAAAACTGAGTGAATAGGATGGAAAACGGCAGTTGAGCGAGGTGATGCAATGTTAAACCCAACAACACGACCAACGATGCTGCACCAGAGGGAGATTGATCTGGAGACCCTCCATGACCAAACTCCCGACATAACAACATATGGCACATCGTACCCGGAACACATCGCAACACAACTGCTCAGACCCGTCCTCCATACGGCTTCACCAGACATCATCCCGAAACAAGACTAATCGCTTGGCAGCAAGACATTGTCTGGTAACTTCTGCCAGCAGTCGATGTTATGATCTACAACCGACCAAAACAACTATTCGTAAAATATAGTGTTTTATTATTGCTATTCGCAATTAGAATCGGAAATTATTATTACAAAATGAATGTTACCTACAGTTAATCCCCGAGTATTTCCCAGTAGCAAACAATCCCTGTATACAGACACATAAGATAAACAATATACTAGTCGGTACATAAAACAAGAGGACGTGGAGTGCTACAGTGTTGCCTCGCCGAGGCAATAACGAGTTCATTGAACTGGAATCATTGACGGACGCCTCGCCTCTCCAGTTTGGCCTGATAACCGATTTCTATTATCCTCTTTGCCGTCAAGCCACTCGTTTAATGATGAAATGGGTTCAAACGGATTTTTATTCTATGCAAATAATGACGGTGGACGGCAGGGTAATTGCGTAATACACTATCGATAGCAATTGGTTTTATTTTGACAGTTCAACAATATTCATTGCATTCTTTACGTTGTTCAACAGATACACTGCTTCGAAATGGGTCCTACTGATAGTAATAGCATGTTAAGTAATTAGGGTACTGGTCTGGATTTTATTATTGTAATTGTGCTTTGTTGTAGTTCAGAAATTACTTCCTTTATAATGTAGTTTAATATCAATTCGGCTGGGTTAATTTCAGGCTAGATTTCAACTCCAGAGCAAAGGTGTCGTCGGTGGTGAGTAGTGGTATTTTCCGTGACTTACGAGTTTGTAGGTCGAAGTTTCGAACGTTCGAGGCACTTTATTTTTGTGTGTAAATTATTTCATTACCACTTCTTCGCCAGCGAAAGCCTACCTAGTGAGTGGCGATGGTGGACTGTCTTATGTAACATTGAACTCTTAAAACGGTGAAGAAATATATCGTGAGGAAACCGGCATGTCCTAGAACCAAAACTTCGAAGACATATAACATCTACATTGGCAGGCCACAGGTTACAAGGCCTCCTCCCTCCCACCGAGAGGAGGCCTGTGTCCCAACAATGGGAACATTATAGGGTAAATATATATGTATGTTGTGTATATTCAGCTTGAATTTATTCTATTAAGTATGGCATTTATTTATTTATTCAAAGTAGCAGATATATCGAACTGTTACCATTAATTCATCATTGTCATCAACCTTTTTATCGTCCCCCTGCTGGACACAGGTCTCCTCTCATACAGAAAAGGATTGAGAGTTATCACCACGCTTGCTCAATGCGGGTTGGCGATTTCAGACTTAAAGTCCAGTTTCCTCAAGATGTTTTCCTTCACCTTTTAAACAGTCATTGGTGCCCAAGATACACTTAGAATATAAAAAAATATATGTACTTACAAGATATACTTACCATTGATTGCGCACAAGAAATTTGTTGAATTCAAGGTCACAATTTGAATTAATAATAATATATTATTGGTTATTAAGAATTAGTTGGATTTTAAGAATATGTATATTAATAAAATATTTCTCTTTGTTTTAGGGTAAGCATCTGCATTCAGCAATACAGTTTGGTGTGTTCAAAAAACCCGGTTACAACCAGATACAGTTGAGTAAGTAAAGGAACCGTTTTTTTGTAGATAAGAAATTATTTCCTGTAAAATGTAGTTTAGTATCAATATGACTGGGTCAATTTTAGGTTAGAGTCCAACTTGCAAAGAAAAACTTGGGAAGAAAGCAACATATTTTAAAGAGTTCAGCGAACAATGACTGTTTCTAAGTTACTAACGACCCGCCCCGGCTTCGCACGGGTACAATGCTGATACTAGATGAACTACAGAAAAACTGTGAACGTTGTATAAAAAACATAGCGGCCCGCCGCTCCCACCGCTGCAACCGCAACGCCCCGCAATTTTTAAATCTGTAATATCTACGAAAACATTCATTTAAATCATATGTGTAAAGGGTAATAGAGGTCTATATGAAATCAACAATGTATTGAAGGTATTAAATTGGATAAGGATTATACTATATCTATTAAAAAAACCGCAATAAAATCCGTTGCATAGTTTTAAAAATTTAATCATACCTACATAGGGAAAGAGAAAGCGCTTTATGCTATGTAGTGAAGAAAGCTGGGCTTGCATTCAGTATTGTATTTATTTCATATAGAATTCCAAACGAAAAATCCAGAGGCTGCCTTGTTTTAATGATAAAAAAAAATCAAAGAGTTGTGAAAAGTGTAGCAAAGATTAGCTTGTGAACGTTCTCAAAAATACAAAAATTGCCCTCGGATGTCGTGTTTAATCAAGCAATTGACGTGACTTTGAAGTAAGAAATCATTAAGTGTCTTAGTATGTAAATGATAACAGCTTCGTATACTATTCCTGCTTACCGTATACCTACATGATGGGAGATGTAAGATTAGATCTTTACTATAGAGGTAATACATCCTATTGATGAATGTCAGAAAATTGTGGCTGTTATAATTTATTTATATTATAATTGATTTTGAGTTGGTTTTATTTCCGGTACAGACAGTAGCAGATATTCAAAATATACGTTTTTTTTTAGTTTGGTACGAGTAATGTACATTACAACTTAAGATCCCCAATAAAATTACCACCTTTCCCATATTACATAAGTATAACAGAGTGATGTAAAGTGTTATAGTATAGTGCCAAAAACATACTAAAAATAAAGTATTTTTATAACACCAATGCAATTCTGCAAATATTTCAAAAAGTTAGGTGAAATAAGCTTTGAGTGAACTGTCAATTGAGAAATCCCTAGTTGGAGTGACAGCTTATTCCACGCTGACTTCTTCTAAGTTTCTACGATTTTTACAGAATCGATGGACAGGCGTAAACAATGATGGGCAGGTGTTAAGACCAGTCCTATTTATAAATAGAAAAGAATAATGTACACCATATAGATTACAGAACATAAAGGGTGACAAAATGGGCGGTCTTATCACTAAGAGCGATCTTCTACAGACAACCTTTGGATGGAATACCAAGGGGAAGGAGAGAGAAATAATGTAGGTAGTCTACAGTGTACTATTTACATAGATTATACAATAAATATATACGTTAAGTGTATCATACTAGTTTAAATAAATGTATACATCTAATTAATAAATATCATACAAGAGCAATTAAAATATAATAATATGTTTAAAGAGAGAGGAAGTGCTTCTTTATCATAGTTTTAAAAGTAGACAGTGTTTGAGCACGCCTTATGGATACGGGCAAGTCATTCCATAGCCGAACTGCTTGTACAGTAAAGGATTTATAATAGAAACTAGTGGAATGCATCGCGGCATCTTTAATGTCAGGTTTATCAGGTATTATGCTTATTTAAATCTGTGTTGAAGCTACTTTACATTAAAAAATATCATTGTAAAAATAAACACTCAATCAATTTTAATGTCAAAAATAAGGGAGTAAGAAAAAAATGTTTATAATTCTTTTATACAAATTTCTTTGATTCAATTTTGAAGGACATCGAATGTTTCCTTTGAGTAAAAATTGGTAGCATCAATATTTGCCGTATTACCCCTAGGGCCTGCTTCATCATTCCACTCTGTGTAATATGATCGTGATGAAAGAAATGTTTAATATAAACATCGTGTTTATTTCTGTATAACTTTTTTATAAACATATAAGTCTAACTTATTTTACTCTAACCGAGCTTTAAAACATTCTACGTCATCTTGAACACTCTATCACCTTGTTAGGGATGCACCAAGATGCTTAGTTTTATGTAAAATCGATGGCAACTCATAAAACCGTGGCCTCAATGGCAAGAACTAAGTGACAGCTTGCCGGTAGGGTTGTACGGGTGAGAAATAAAGCGAAATACGATAAAACCTGCTTTCGCGTTTAACATCGATCTTTTTTCTTGTTTTCATATCTGACATTAGTTTATATAGCTATTGACATTCTTATAGGAGTTTTGACGAAAAAGCTAAGATGAATGTCACACGCATTTTTCATTGGACTTTTAAAATTATTTATAGAGTCGTTTACTAAATAAAAGCGCGTGATGCATGTAGTAAAAAGTGCATTCAGTCAATAATTCATAGAGAACATTGAAATATCGCAGCATAGTGGCCACATCATGACTTTGCCTCAAACCGGGATAATAGACGGTTCACGCGGCCGTCTTTTTCAACTGTCGTTGGCGATATCCGCCAGTATTCTGAAATAAAATTTGTTACACGTGTTATTGGAAAAATTGTAGTATCTATTCTACAGAGGCCATTGATCAAGAGTTGAGGTTGAATCTCACCTTGAAAAAAGAAGAAGAAGACTTGTCTTATTTAAATTCCAATTCGACATTCTTCTTTTTTTTTTTTAGCCGCATGCGGCAATTCTATTTGTTTTTATATGCAATGTTAAACGCAATATAAATTATTATGAATAAATAAATGATGATGAACATAATAATTATCAGCCTATAATGTTACCTCTCCTGAGACAATGACCTCCTCTCGGTGAGAGGGTGCGGGCCGTAATAGTAGCCAGCCTTTCGGTGTTCTATAGGATGCATTTCGGGGAGTGTGCGATGGAATTGCATGATTTAATTCCCCCATCTCCGTTCCACCAGCGGACGACCCCTCGTACGGCTGGTTTCCACCCTTACGTTGTTAACACCTCTACGATCCGGACGAAGCGTTTCGCCTCCTCCTTTATACCGCGTACATCGAGGGACTGGAACAATTTGCCAGCGGCGGTGTTTCCGTCGGACTACAATTTGAGTGTCTTCAAGGCTAGAGTGAATAGGCTCTTAATAAACTAGTGCGCTTGACCATCAACGATTGCGTCACTGCTTACCATCAGGCAGGATTGCGGTCAAGCGCTAGTTTATAATATATAAAAAAAAAAAATCTACCACGCGGGTCCAGTGCGGGTTGGTAGACGTCACATGTCTTTGAAGTTTTGCCTCTAGGACATGCTTTCGCGTTTATTTGCCAAAAAATTTAAACAAATATGAATGATTTAATGGAAAAATTGCTTGGATCAAGAAATGCATTGTTAGTAATTTTTTATTTATAATTTAAGTGGTTATATTCGCATTAGGGTAATTTTTAATGGTAGATGAATAAATAAAACTTTGATTCTTACACTATAAAGTTGACGACACGGTTAGCGAAGTGGTTGAGAGATCGACTGCTGCGCTGCGTGTCGCTGGTTCGATTCCCTTACGGAATAAATATTTGTATGGCCTACAGTTAGTTCTTCCAGGTCTGGTTGTTTGTTTATGTGAGTTTAAATATTTGTAAAACACATCCACGTTTCAGAAAAAAATACTATGGCGAGGGCAAAGATTTTTTTTAACGTTTAGTTTGGGCTAAAGCTTAAATCATTTTGTTAACTTCGACAATAGTGCCAACACTCTGAAATAATAAATATAAAGTTGATTAATTTGAAATAGGTGTGCAGCACAGCGCACTTTTATTATAAGTAACATAAATTAGATATAACATACCATATATATAAAACTAGCTTTCCGCCCGCGGCTTCGCCCGCGTGGAGTTCGGTTTTATCGCGCTTTTTAGATTTCTCAGTGTTTCTCTACTATATTATGCATTTATTATACATACAAACCTTCCTTAAGAATAACTCTATCTATTAAAAAAAACCGCGTTAAAATCCGTTGCGTAGTTTTAAAGATCTAAGCATACATACGGACATACAGCGAAAGCGACTTTGTTTTATACTATGTATTGATTTGCACCAACGACAGTCCCATTTGTGGTTCGGAAGAATCTGTCCATTCTTTGGTTGCCTGGAAGAGATCGCATTAGCGATAAGGCCGCCCATTGTATGTTTTTCTTTGTGTTGATTGTTTTGTTCGATATTTGTTTGGTGTACAATAAAGAATATATAAATAAATAATAAATAAATAAAAACAAATACATAATAGAGATTAGTTAAAATTTGTTCCCATGGATTCAGTAAGTACGTGATTCTGAATGCCAATGAACTATAGAATCATTCGCAGGAATTTTTCAAAGGTTACAAAAATTAATTGCTGTACATTTTTTATAGCGAATTATATTTTATGTTATAATTTTATTGACAAAAAATATCCAGTGTCTTGAATTATGTGCTGAATTATAGTTACAAGCTGCGTATTGATGTGTCACTTTGTAATAGTCTTTTAGAGAGTTATTGATTTAAAAAATTGCTTAGTTAATTAGGTATTATAAAAGTTGGTTATCAAGTTCTTTCAGCTTCTGATGTTAAAGTATAGGTACACCACATATGTATCTATCTAACATTGTAAGTGTTGGAAAAGTTAATGAGCGAAATCTTAGTAAAAAAATAAAAATAGTACCGTAAACCTTACATACATCACGCGTATAATTCTCGATAGGTTAGTCAGAAGGATTAATATTTCTCTATTCGACTTTTCACATAAAGGCCTATATTATAAGTCATTTTTTTACATGATCAGCCTATAATGTTTCCACTATTGCAACACACGTCTCCTCTCTATTTTCTAGTTACGTTTGTTTTAGTAAAAACTGACTATTATAAGTCAGATTTTACTAAAACAAAAATACCTAGAAAACTGGTTCTTCCAGCCCTACACTACTGGGTATGTGGACGCCACTGTCTCCATTTATGGCGAAGTGAGGGTTCCTTGCTGTCAATAACTACGTTGAGCGAAATTGAAAAATAAAAAAGCGACTTCCCTACAAAATCAATTACTTTCCACCGCAGCTCGTAGAAATCTTTTATTTTTATTTGTTTTATAGAAATTACCTGTCAATTTCAAAGTAGAACTAAGGGAGGTATTGTTGCGTGTTAATTGAATCCCATGGAAAATCAACAAACGGTTTTCGTCTTGGAATTGTTGATGAGAAACAGAATTGTTTATGGATAAGGCGCTAAATCAACCCGCCCGCGTTTTGAACAACGGCCCACTGCTTCTAACCGAAAGGATTACTGTGTCCCAGCATTTGGAACATTAGATATGGACTGATTGTCTAAGGCGAGTCAGCCAGCATATGAGATATTAAACCTCTCAACCGATTTTGATGAAATTTGGCACAGACAATCTTTAGACCCCGAGAAAGGACATAGGCTACCTTTTATTTAAAAAAATGATATTCCCGAGGGAAATCAAACCGATATAACCGAATTTCACGCGAGCGAAGCCGCGGGCGGAAAGCTAGTAATTCATAAAGACCATTGACACAGATATCGCAGCATAGTGGCCACATCATGACTTTGCGTCAAATCTCCCTCGTAGACGGCTCATGCGGCCGTGTTTTCAACATTATTGTCATTACTCATTTGTGAAATAAAATTTTCAAAGAATTTCTATAATTATATAATTATATGTTACACGTGTTATTGCCAAAATTTTGGTATCTATTCCACAGAAGCCATTGATCAAGAGTTGAGGTTGAATCTCACCTTGAAAAGGAAGACGAAGAATACGCTTACCCTAAATGTGTGCTTTGTATGTGTAAAAAATCCAGCCACAAACATTGACATTAAGCGTGGTCCACGTACTGGTTAGCTAGAGAACGTCGCGGTAGACTCTGTAGAAGATAGCAACATAAAATATAAAGTTGATTATTTTGAAGTAGGTGTGCAGCACAGCGCACGTTTATTAAAGGTATTATTTCGATATAGTTATATTATTATTATTATTTCGGTATAATTTCGATAACACATTTAAAAAAAAAAGTAAGTACCTCCACCATAGACATTAGTTACAATTTGATTTTTCGGATAGGTATTGTATACAACGTGGAAAGGACATTGATGTACAATCAGCTGTAGAAGTCCATTCCCACCTTAAAGACTACTGTCGCCTGCGCTAAACCGGCCACGCACACAAACGCATTATTTTTTATTATCGCAGTCTTCATCTTTCTTTAAAGTAATGCAAAATTTCGTAACTTCATTTGAAGTTAAGTTAGGGGCCGCACTTAACAATGGTCTATCATTAATAAGCGAGCGATTGTGGGTTCGATCCTTAATAACGGCAAATCTTTTTGTTGTTTCATATAATTTAAAATTATGATAACTGATTTGTATTTTAAAATAAAAATGTTTGCAAATAATATTTAAACGAATAGGAAAATTTACTGAATATTTATACCAAAATAGGTTTTTATTATATGTTTTAGTTTACTATAGATGTAATATAATAAATAATATAATGCAATATATTATAAAGTTATATATTATTCGGTATAGATATACTTATACTAATAAATGAAACAAACGTTGAAATGGCAGCATTGTAATATTTTATATAAAAGTAATCCTTGACAAACTTATGATATTATTATGTTAAAAATATAAAAAACATTTTTGGTTTTTAGATATGAAAGTTATAGTATTACATGTTATCATTACAGAGGTTATAGCTTAATTATTCATTTTCTTAAAGAAAAGAGGATTGAAGCTTAACCTGAATATTATTACAATCATAAAATAATCTATACTTAGAACACAAAACAGTGCTTATTACATTTACAATTTTTTTTGCGTGTATAGCATGCCATCCTGCAGTGCCTTTTTTCGGAGTTTGAAGGCATGAGATTATAATCTTCAAGCGCTTTCTTAGTTCAAAAGTAAACGAACTTATTTCTTATTGAATTCCGAAATTATTGTTTTTATAATTTACCAAAAGTAATTTTAAAATATTGAAATTGCAAAAGGCGACATCTGTTAGCCATTAAGCCAACCGGACATATTACTGTCACTTAGCTAAATTACTTTACGAGTTGGTTTAGAGTCCGTTATTATGATATATAATGACATATATTTAAAACATTTTGTAGGACACTTCTGCACTGTGATTGTTATAAATTGTTTTTTTTTTTGTTTAGCTCGATAAGTCTCCACCAGTATCGCCAGTTTATTTTTAAACCACAAATGCAACCTCTCTTCTTCGCAAGATTCAAAGGTTTATTCAACGGTAAATATTGTTATTTCGTTCCACTTGTCTCGACACATAAGCCACCTTCGTCCTCCAACCTCTTGACTTTGGCTTACAGTAGTTCTCTAAAACAATAACAAATTTATTACACACTTTCAACAAGAGATTGGTTTGCACCTTACCCAAATAATAATAAAAACAACTTACACAAAAACCGGTTTCATATTATGATATTTGACATATATTGCTGCATATGCCTGCATATTGATGAAAAAAGTAAAACTAATAACACGAACTCGTAACTATATGTTCACCAACCAACAACAGCTAAGTAATATTATTTGAGTTATTGTAGTTAATAATAGTTATTGTAGGTAGTGGAATATTTTTTGTTCAGTTTGTTTCAAATCTACCGTCATCTTTTTATAATGACTCTAATATAGAAAAAATCTTAAAATAAAGTATCATCGTTAAGTTGCGGATCGGTATTTTTACATATTTTTGTTGTCACCATTCATAACTCACCAATAAACATTTCAAAAATATTTTATAAGTTATTAGATTTGAACTCGAACCACCTTGAACGCCAATCAAGACGAGAACCGCTAGGCTATTTAAACACTTACTGTGAGCGTTGAAATTAGTAAGTAGTACCTAACAATCATAAGCGGGCAGCAAGTTGTCAAAGTGTATAAGTGTGTATCAAACTTTATTATAGAAGAAAGTCGTAACTACAACTAGTATTGCTTGGCCATAGTTTCGTGAGATTATAACTCGACTTTTGGTCTTGACTGTACCTGTTCCCATGCATTCAGTAAGTACGTGATTCTGAATCTCAAGGAACTTTAGAATCATTCGCAGAAATTTTTCAAAGGTTATAAAATAAAATAATTGCTGTTCATTGCTTTTTTTTTACCGGGAATTGTATTTTATATTATAACTAGCTTTCCGCCCGCGGCTTCGCCCGCGTGGAGTTCGGTTATATCGCGCTTTTTAGATTCCCCTCGGGAATATCAACTTTTTCCGGGATAAAAGGTAGCCTATGTTCTTTCTCAGGGTCTAAAGATTGTCTGTGCCAAATTTCATCAACATCGGTTGAGAGGTTTAAGCGGGAAAGCGTAACAGACAGACAGACAGACAGACAGACAGACAGACCGACAGACAGACAGAGTTACTTTCGCATTTATAATATTAGTATGGATTTTATTGACAAAAAATATCCAAGGTATGGAATTATGTGCTGAATTGTGGTTACAATCTGCGTATTGATGTGTAGCTTTGGTAGCATAAGATAGCGGATTTAGTTAGAGATAGCAAACCTCTGATGATTCACTTTAGCTATGGATGGAAAGAGATGGAAGTCCTGGAGAGCAGCCTTGGACCAACAATCAGACGATGCAATAACAGTAAATATTGAAATTATGAGCAACTTAAGGGTATGGGGTACGGGCCTGCGGGCGGTGACCAGTGGGCAGCTCGCCGCCCGGTAAGGATCAGACCCGAGTCGACGGCGCCTTGTGTTTCACGCGCACCTCAAACAGATGTCAGCACATCGTGACGGAGTCCACGAAGACCGATGCCTCCTGGGTCAGGGTTGCGGGTTGGTTAAAAATGAAACCGTGGCCCTGGTGCACAGGTAAGTGAAGAAACACTGGTGGGTTTTAGTCAGTAACAGTCTGCCATGCCCCTCCGCTCCGCCCAGAGCGGGAGAAGTCATTTGATGATATCCCATCCCAACAAAAAAAACGGTATCATCATCAACCTTTTTATCGTCCCACTGCTGGGCACAGGTCTCCTCTCATACAGAAAAGAATTGAGCGTAACCACCACGCTTGCTCAATGCGGGTTGGCGATTTCGACTTAAAGTCTAGGTTTCCTCAAGATGTTTTCCTTCACCTTCAGTCATTGGTGTCCAAGATATACTTAGAAAGCACATATAACTTTTAGAAAAGTTACATTGGTACTTGCCAGATCTGGAATCGAACCCGCGCATTCATTCATACTTTAGAGACTGGTGTTTTAACCACTAGGCCACCACGACATCATCAAAAATAAAGGATTTAAGTTATTTGTATGAACGATTAAGCGGTAATAAGCAGTTTATGATTTATGAGGTATTAAAAAAACTACTTACAAAATCTCGTTCAAAACAATTTTCGTTGGTAGTTTTTATAGTAATGTACATCATATGGTTTTTCTTTTTTTTTGGATTTTTCATTGTCTTATTTTAGAAGTTAGAGGGGCGGGGGGGACCAACCTTGTTCCACTTTGGAAGCGTCTGTCACGCAAACTATTCAGTTTAGAGAAAAATATTTTAGAAACCTCGATATCATTTTTGAAGACCAATAAATACACGTATGTGCTAGATGAAAAGAAATATTTATACATATAAATATATTTATATATAGGTATTTATATATATATATATATAAATATAATATTTATAAATAGAGTTTCAGTTCTAAGTATAGGGAGCCTGCAATATTTATTAGTATTTTTTTTATTTTTGCATCCAAATCTTAATGCGGTTCAAAGAATACATCTACCTACCAAGTTTCAACAGTATAGCTCTTATAGTTTCGGAAAAAAATGGCTGTGACATACGGACGGACAGACGGACAGACAGACATGACGAGTCTATAAGGGTCCGGTTCCATTTGGCTACGGAACCCTAAAAAAGGGTATGTGGGTAAGAAAATTTGGATACTCGGATAAAGAACAACACTACAAACCAACAGCTCCAAAACTTCCCTCGCCATCCACCTACAAAGTGATTGTTCTACTCACTCCGGTGAACGCAGACTAATACCCTTCCAGCCAGCCGGTCGGAACAAACGACTGGGTAATTGGGACAAACCGAGGCAAAACTTACTGTTTATCCTGCTTACCCCTTATATGCGGGCTAGTGGGGCGAGTTACTGTGGTAAATAAATAAAGTTGTAAGTGGAAAAATGATTGGGATGTGTGGGGTGTAGTTGTGTTGCTTATAAATGAGAAAGAAGGATGAATGAAAAATGTTTTGTTTTTTAAACTAAACAAAACAATTTCAATTCATTAAACAATATTAATATTTTCTAAAGTTATATGTACTTTCTAAGTATATCTTGGACACCAATGACTGAAGGTGAAGGAAAACATCTTGAGGAAACCTGGACTTTAAGTCTGAAATCGCCAACACTCATTGAGCAAGCGTGGTGATTACGCTCAATCCTTCTCTGTATGAGAGGAGACCTGTGCCCAGCAGTGGGGGGATAATGATGATGAAACAATATTAAAGTGAGTATTAGCAACACTCAGTAATAGTGATAAAATTGTTTATTTATGCATAAATTGTTAGAAATTCAGCAGAGGTGTCCTGGTGGTATCACGCTTGTCTTGCTGCCGTAGATATGCACCAGATAGACGATGTCTATTCGGAAAGCACGATAAGCCGTTGGTCCCGGTTGCCATACAAACATTTAGTGGCAGTCGTTACGGGTTGTTGGAGCCCACAAAAGTCCACCAATTGATCTAGCTGCAATGCTTCGTTATCGCTTTCGGGTTATGGAGGTCAGACGGCAGTCGCTTCACGGAAAATATCAAAGTTTAGCCAAAACCAGCAGTCAACATGGTAAAGGGGACTCCAGACTCCAAAGCTGAAAAAGCTTCGGATGCGACTGGGATTAACGCTGAGTTGATGACGATGATAAACGATGTCTATTATGCTTATAAAAAGTAAAAATATAAGCATTGTGATTAAATCGGCATCTTCTAGAATCGAAATTTCAAAGAAATGGTGGGTGGGTAACCGTGGGTGGTAGATTATGGCCCAATCTCTCTAACTGGAGGTGGCCTTTGTCACAGCTGTGAGAACATTATAGGTTGATTATGCTTAGAAATTCACGGAATACATAGAATCACAAAAGATATATTTTAATAAAAACTTGCTTGGTATTGTTCGACATTGTCAGACAAAATATTATCAGATTGTTTGTTCAGGATTCCAAGAAAACAAAATGTGCTTTCCGATCTTGTTACCGGAGAATACAATAAATACCGTATTCTTAGATATGCCAATATTGGTAATAAAACTCCCTGGGATATTATGATTTAGGTAATCGAAGATTTAATCTAATGATAGAAAATGTTTTATAATACATAAGAAATAATATAATTTATTATTTCTCATATCTATATATTTATTGTTTTGTTTAATTCGACTAGTTTCTATGATAAATCCTTTACTGTACAGGCAGTTTGGCTATGGAATGACTTGCCCGTGTCCGTGAGGCGTGCTCAAACTCTGTCCACTTTTAAAACCATGAGAAAAATGCACTTCCTCTCTCTTTAAACATGTAATCATATGATATTTGCTCTTGTATGATGTTTATTAAGTAGACGTATATATTTATTGGACTAGTATGATACACTTAAAGTACATATTTGTTGTATAATCTATGTAAATAGTACACTGTAGACTACCTACATTATTTCTCTCTCCTTCCCCTTAGTATTCCATCCAAAGGTTGTCTGTAAAAGATCGCTCTTAGCGATAAGACCACCCTTTGTCATCATCATCTCAGCGTTAATCCCAGTCGCATCCGAAGCCTTTTCAGCTTTGGAGTCTGGGGTCCGCTTTACCAGTCTAACTGCTGATATGGCTAAACTTCGATATTTTCCGTGAAGCGACTGCCGTCTGACCTCCACAACCCGAAGGCGACATCGAAGCATTGCAGTTAGACCAATAGTTGGACTTTTGAGGGCTCCAATAACCCGTAACGACTGCCACTAGATGTCCGTATGGCAACCGGGACCAACGGCTTAACGTGCTTTCCGAGGCACGACCAGACCAGTGCAAATATTCATATTCATGCATACAAAAACTTGCACTGTGCGGGGATCGAACCCGAGCCACCTTGCGCAGCGGCCGCGTCCGCTACCGCTACGCCACGGAGGCTGCCCTTATATAATAAGATGTCCTTATATGATAAGACCACCCTTTATAAAATTATTATATTTATGTTCTGGAACCTATATGGTGTACATAATAAAGAGTATTCTATTCTATTATTATACTAGCGATTTTTTTTTTCGATACCTACTAGAACCTTTCAAAACGAAGCCTTTTTAAGATGTATTAATTAAGGTTACAGTAGTCAATCTGTTGATTCAATCTATAAGAGTAGGGGAAGAACAAATAACCAATAAGGTGGAATGTGTGATTTTATTTTTTATTTATTTTATTTTATTAGGTTCACCAACAGTTGATTACACAATAATAATCAAATAATACATTCCCAAAGGTAAATTAACAGTGCATCAATTACTTATAGGTAAACACAACATGCATAATATAAAAAACGAATTACGGAGATAAACTAACTTACTTAACAATAAGCGCTAATATTGATAAATTGATAACATTGGTATGAAATTCCTTATAAAAAATAAAAAGCAAAAATTGTAGTTTTTTAAATTATAACATTACTAGATTTGAGTGAATAATTAACATTAAGTAAATTCATATTTTTTTAAATAATTATATGAGTAAATATTTAAATAGAATTAAAATTAACAACAATAAATTGATTTCAAGAAATTGATAACATTAATATATCAAAATAAAAACTAAAATGTAAAACTAACAAAATAATAGAGTAACGGTGGTAAACTTGTGATTGAAGATATGGTTAAGAAGGACTAAGGAGATGACTTCTATATAAATAAGTATAGAAGAAAAAGATATTGCGCCGACCTAAAACAAATTGATTTATGGGCATCAAAATGATGATACTAGTCAATGAGTATGAAGTAAACGATACTGTTTGATAGTGTACACTAGCCTTATACGACCACAGAATAAAAAAAAAAGTGTTTTAGATTTCTAACTCAATAACCCCAAGCCAAGAATATAAAAATGTTATCGTAGGGCATAGATATTCTAATAAATTTTAAATCGTTAATATTTTCATAATATCTTTACCTCAAAAGGTCTGTTCATGGAATTTTACGTTCATTTTAATTTTACATCATTGTTGATACTAAATAAAAAGGAATGAAATAATTCAAACTAAATAATATGAGCGAAATAATAATAGTTGACCATCACAGATTACAATCACGAGAAAGGCAAATGACAGGCGCGTCTTGCTACGCAACTGGTAACGCCAGGCATGTGCTACGTGGGCATTGCTACGCGGACCGCTACGAGAGGCATTTGCTACGACCGACCGCTACGAGAGGCATTATGTAACGCGTGCCTTGCAAGCGTGAACTGTTGATGCGACGGCGCCGCGTCTTACGTTAATGAAGACAGCAATCTAAATAATAGACGACAAGAGAATAATAGGCTATAGAAAAGATTGTGTGTGTTATCGACTCTCGTTTTTCTCAATGCCCACCAGTGGAACTTATTTTAAAGTGCAGTTGTGGTTATTACTTCAACTTGCAGTAGGGTTTCCAAAAAAACCTTGTTAAGATACAAAAATAATATGGCAGTCTTCTGTAAAATATTTCTTCTAACTTTCTTACTCAAAATGAAATAGAGATAGGAGGGACACGTAGTCCGTTACGACGAAGATAGGTGGACCATCACAGTGGTGAAATGGCAAGGTCGTAGGGTTAGACGCCGACCACACGCTAGATGAACAGATGAATGGGTGAAGATAGTAGGAGACAATTGGATAATCTTTGCTTGACACATAGAACAATGGATGTCCTTGGAGGAGGCTTTTACCCGAATGGGGTCCATATAAGCCACGACAAAATACTAACCAAAATGAAGAAATATAATGTGATCATAATGCAATTGAATTTATTTTAGAATAATTTTTATTTATACCATTTTATTTAACTTTATTTAAAAGATTTATTATCTATACTCTATCTATACTAATATATAAAGCTAAAGAGTTTGTTTGTTTGTATGTTTGTTTGTTTGTTCGCGCTAATCTCGGGAACTACTGGTCCGATTTGAAAAATTCTTTTTGCGTTGCATAGCCCATTAATCCAGGAAGGCTTTAGGCTATATAACATCACGCTGTGACCAATAGGAGCGAAGCATAACTAAACCACGCGAACGTAGTCGCTGGCGGCCGCTAGTTAATTATAAAGTAAGTCTAAACGAAGGGGGTTTTACGTATATTGCAACAGCAATGACTTTTGGTATCTACTTCTCATCAGTACTTACATGTTCCATATGTAATGGAAAGTTGTAAGAGGATATTCATCACGAACCCTTCAACTGAACTGACAAATGGGATAGTGTACTATCCATCATGGTCACTGTAATGTAGGTTCCGTAAAATGTATTAAGTTCTGTCTCATTTGATGGGTTTTCGTGTAATATTTATTTCGATTCAAACTTCCAATATGCTTTTTAATAGTTATGTCAATGCCCACAAGCAAATATGATATTATTTGTTATTTGATATGACATTTTATTAAACTATTATGTTCCTTTTATTTTGTACTAGCTTTCCGCCCGCGGCTGCGCTCGCGTGGAGATCGGTTATATCGCGCTTTTTAGATTTTTTTTTTTTTTTTTTATATATTATAAACTAGCGCTTGACCGCAATCCTGCCTGATGGTAAGCAGTGACGCAATCGTTGATGGTAAAGCGCACTAGTTTCCGCGGTGATATCATATTTTTTTCCGGGATAAAAAATAACCTTATTCCTTTCCTGTTTATTATATCCTAAGTATATAATGATAATATATTATAAATGTTTCTTTACTAATCATTCTGACTTTATGTACCTATATAATGATATTTGTTTTTTTTTTTTTTTGTTTAAGTTAATTCTTACTTATAGCCCTGAATTGGAATGCTCTGTAATAGTGCTATGTATGTTTCTAAATAAATAAATAATACATAAAACTTTACGGTTGAAAAATTTCAAGGCAATCGGTTTAGTAGTTACGGCGCGGCGTGAAAGCAGAACAAACAAACAAACAAACTTTCCGATTTATAATATTAGTAAGAATTAAATGTGCTATTTATTTTTTCAAATTATTTTTTTTCCTTTTTTGATACAGTAAAGTAGTACATTTTTTATTTTATTTTAAAATAACGATAGTCACTTTTAATAACCGCTTTTCTTTAACGTGTTAACCTAATCGCCACTCTGTACATTTCATTGACACATTTTTAAAATAAATAAATATATAAATATACCTATACGGACAAATCACACACATTGAGCTAGCCCCAAAGTAAGTTCGAGACTTGTGTTATGGGATACTAACTCAACGATACTATATTTATAATAGATACATACATAGATAAACATCCAAGACCCAGGCCAATCAGGAAAAGATCGTTTTCCATCATGACTTGGCCGGGGATCGAACCCGGGGCCTCCACGTCGCAGGTAGGCGTGTTGACCGCTGCGCCACGGAGGACGATAAAAACTAAATATTATTTTTATTAACACTTAAAAAAACTACGATGACTACTAGAAGCAGAAAAAAGAGAGATTGAAATCGTTTTTCTTAAACCAATTATAAATATAGGTTTAAATCTAATTAAAGGATTGAAATATTTAGATGGCAGGAGGACAGAGCTTTTTCCACTTACGACGGCTATTTTTCTCCAAAAGTAATGCAATCCAAAACATCACAATCTGCACGGATAGCGCAGTGATTAAGCTATTGACTGCTGCGCTGCGTGTCGCAGGTTCGATTCTCGCACGGAAGTAATGTTTGTATGACTTACAGGCAGTTATTCCGGGTTCGGCTGTTTGTTTAAAAAAAAATCTACTTACCATTTTAAATTTCAACACGATAACAACAAAACCAGCAATAATGAAGTGACGAAATAGGCTACTGCAGGCAATGCCAAATAACAGTCCGTAGTTGCCAGTTATCAATATATCTCTTAAGCCTTTTACGAAGCTTGGCGAGTCTTCACGAGTCTTGGCGACTTGGAGGCGTTTCTATAGCTTCCGAGTAGAAGCTTTCAATATTCTTCCCAGTTTATGAAATTGTTTTTGTTCTTGAGTTGGTTTCTGGTTGGCCATTTTTGATTGTCTATAAAAAAATGTGGACAAGGTGGACCGATGACCTGGTGAAGGTCGCGGGAAGCCGATGGATGCGGGCAGCACAAGACCGGTCATCGTGGAAAGCCTTGGGGGAGGCCTTTGTCCAGCATTTTATTTTTTAATTTCTGGAATAAATTTAACTTTTAGACATTTTGTATGGAAGCACGGTCAAAATTCAAAATGATAATAAATGGCTAAACTTTTAAGCCTGGGATCGAGCTCAACTTTAGTATTGCTTTTGCATAGGCTGCTCCAATCAAAGACAATACTGAAGTACACTTGTACAACGTAATTATGAGCAAAGAACAACAAAGAAATTCATAAACATTTTGTAAAACTGGCGTCCCCTTACCTTACCTAAATATGAAAGTACAATAAAGAATTTAAATGTAATTAAACGATATTATTATTCAACAATTACCATCAATCCATTTAGATTTTAGTTAGTTAAAGTGATTAGTGAGAAAAGTTACTGAATTTAAACTAGAACGCTGACTCGGACAAAACTTTGCTTTGAGTTCTGAATAGTTAATAAATAAATTAATAATGTTTTGTTTCCTTATTTGTTAGAACTTAATTTGTTTGATTTGGTTTATAATACAATATTTATGCTGAATTAAATCACACCGTGTTTAAAAAAAAATGAATTTATAATACTACTTATTTCACACAACATTTTAGAATACTATTCGCAAATTTAAATTCTTTGATCTAATTTACCCTTTCTGAATAGTTAATAATGAAATTAATAATGTTTTGTTGCCTTAGTTGTTAGAACTTAATTTGTATGATTTAGTTTATAATACAATATTTATGCTGAATTAAATCATACCGTGTTAAATAAAAATAATAATAGTAATTTTCACAAAATTTTAGAATATTGTTCGCAAATATAAATTCTTTGTTTTAATTTAAACTTTTACATATTTCTTTAAGGTTTATTTTATTTAACGATTTATATCAACCATCTATATGCTAAAAATATCATTACAATTTTTAGTACTAATACAAATTAAATTCGATTCCACGTTTAGACTCCAGCCGTCTTGTTACAAAATTAAATCTAACTTTAGTTGTAGCGTCAACCTTTGAGTCAGTATTTGCATTTCGAGCTTTATTTAGATTCATGCAAAGTTCTTATTATAAAAGCGACAACTTAGCACCGAACTAAGCTGTCACTTTTATATAAAGAACTGTATTTCTATAACTGTTAGACTTCTAATTCAATAACAGTTTAGATTTAGATGGTTCAAATCTAATCGAAACAAAATCCTTGCTTTTGAAATTAGGAGGACAGTAAACTACAGTTAAAAGGAGCATGGAACTGAATAATACCGAAAACCCTATGCTTATAATCATGCTTAAAAATAAAAGAAAGATGGGAAGTAACCTCAACTCTTGATCAATGGCCTCTATGGAATAGATACCACAATTTTGCCAATAACACATGTAATAAATTATAGAAATTCTTTGAAAATTTTATTTCGCAATAATGGCGAATATCACCAATGACAGCTGAAAAAGACGGCCCCGTGAACCGTCTATGAGGGAGGTTTGAGGCAAAGTCATGATGTAGCCACTATGCTGCGATATTTCAATGTTCTTTATGAATTATTTACTGAATGCACTTTTTACTACATAAATCATGTGCTTTTATTTAGTAAACGACACTATAAATAATTTTAAAAGTCCAATGAAAAATGCGCGTGACATTCATCTTAGATTTCCCGCCAAAACTCTAGTTAAGAAGTATTTAGTGTGACTCGTACAAGAACCGTTTTCCAACAACAATCAATACCAAGTCTGTTTTACCGACATTGACACGTCAAACGTTTGCCGGTAAGACGGCAATCTAGCGGTTAATGTCCATTGCCAGTAGGTACATGACACAGGCATTATATTACAGCTAAGCACCCCATATGCGGTATACGGCAAACATGTGTTTAGAGTTAGTAGACAGACAGAATGGACTAGTATCCAGCAACTAGGTTAACTGTCTATGAACGTATACGGTTACGTTTACGTTTAAGTTGCAGATTGTGTTTTTTTTTGTCTTTTATTAAGCGAGAATATAAGGAAAATTATACTTGTATGGGGGAAGTCATATACCATAGTTGATTGCAAAAATTAATCTATACTAATATATAAATCTGAACAGTTTGTTTGAATGCGCTAATCTCAGGAACTACTAGACCGATTTAAAAAAATCTTTTTGCGTTGGATAGTCCATCAATTTCGGGAAGGCCGTAGGCTATATAACATCACGATGCGACAAATAGGAGCGGAGCATAAACAACTTCACGCGAACGAAGTCGCTGACGACCGCTAGTTTAATATAAAACTATAAGCGTAAAAAACTATATCCATACTAATATTATAAATGCGAAAGTAACTCTGTCTGTCTGTCTGTTACGCCTTCCCGCTTAAACCTCTAAACCGATTTTGATGAAATTTAGCACATAGCACATACAATCTTTAGACCCTGAGAAAGGACATAGGCTACCTTTTATTGAAAAAAAAAAATAGATATTTCCGAGGGAAATCGAAAGATTTCCCTCGGAAATATCATTTTTTTTAAAGCGCGATATAACCAAATTCCACGCGGGCAAAGCCGCGGGCGGAAAGCTAGTAGTATTTATGATTATTAGCGACACGCCCCTGCATTGCTCGGGTGTGTTTACCCATTTCAATTGTGCAAAACCCACTTTTAACTTTAGAAGTATAAATGTGTTATTTTACAGTTACTCATAAAACTCCTGAAATAATCGTAAGTCTATGGCAGTCCACTGCTGGACATAGAATGCTCCTATTACATAGAATTCGTTTCCGGCAAGTCTCATCCAGCTGCTACTTACCAGCCATCCTGCTAAAAGTATGCCACTATGAGTATGGATCCACGGCTAATATGGCCCGTCCATTTTCACAGCGTTAATCGCAGTCGCATCAGAAGCTTTTTCAGCTTTGGAGTCTGGGGTTCGCTTTACCAGTCTAACTGCTGATTTTGGCTAAACTTCGACATTTACCGTGAAGCGACTGCCGTCTGACCTCCACAACCCGAAGGCGATATCAAAGCATTACAGGGGGGTAATCGCTCTAAATAAAACAGTCGAAGTTCAACTCTGGTTCGTATCTAATCCAGTTAAAGCTATGGTTTAGTTTCGATCACATTTCGTATCGCGCTAAAGTTTTAACTTCGGTTGAAGTAAAATCAAATAAATCATAGCTAAATCTAATCGTTTAGACGTACGTTTGACATGGCATAGAAAAAGTTAGCTTTGTTTCAACCTTTTCATTTGACAGCGGTTACGTTCCAATTGCGATACAGTTATGGTTAAACCATCTGTCAAAAGGTACCTAAGCGTGATACGAAACCTTTGTTAGGTTTCGTTAAGTTATAGTTTGGTAGCGATCCAATTCTGTTTTGGTTAAATTATTTAAGCGCGATTGCCCCCCGGCTAGACCAATTGTTGAACTTTTGAGGGCTCCAACAACCCGCAGCAGTCGTTACGGGTTGTTGGAGCCCTGAAAAGTCCAACAACTGGTCTAAATTAGATGTTCTTATGGCAACGTGCTTTCCGAGGTATGACCAAGCCAATACCTACAAATATTCATATTCATGCATACAAATATTTGCACTGCGCGGGGATCTAATGGTCTAAATGATTGACAAAGCCTTACATAGACTGGATCTTAGACATTCTGCTGTCGCACAAACCAGCACGAATTTTTTTTTCTTTCTTCTTAATTCTTTGATGGCCATAACAATACTTATTCTAGCATTCAATTCTCGTAAACATTCAGCTTTTTATTCTAAAACTAAGATGTTTTCCTAAAAAAATTGAAGATACATAAAGTAGGTAGCGTTGAATAAAAATATGCCTTCAAATAAAAAGGAAGCAAACACAAACACACAATAATGAAGTACATGGGAATGTGTGCGAAGCAAAAATATTGACTTAACGTTGTGACTGGATGACATTACTGAATTAAGTATCGTTTACCCCTCGTTTGCTGTGCTGTGAAGAAAATTTAATTAGTTACTCTACTGATAAAGCAGTAAATATTACTGTACCTCTTAAAAGAGGTATAGTAATATTTCCCTGAAACAATCCATACTAATATTATAAATGCGAAAGTAACTCTGTCTGTCTGTCTGTCTGTCGGTCTGTCGTCTGTCTGTTACGCTTTCCCGCTTAAACCTCTCAACCGATTTTGATGAAATTTGGCACAGACAATCTTTAGACCCTGTGAAAGAACATAGGCTACCGTTTGTCCCGGAAAAAATTGATGTTCCCGAGGGAAATCTAAAAAGCGCGATATAACCGAACTCCACGCGGGCGAAGCCGCGGGCGGAAAGCTAGTTCATTATAATTTGCACTAGTCTGAAAATATTATGCAAAGAATCCATTAATATAAAGTGCGTATGTTTGTATGTCTGTCTGTATGTATGTATGTGCCCGAAGTTGCTCAAAACCCTCACCACTATAGATAATCATATAGATCTGGATGCGCTGAGTTCAAAAAAAAAAAAAAAAAAAAAAATGTTTTTGTCTCGGTCCTAAGTATTAGATTTCAAATGTGCTTTTCTTCATCTCTGATGTTTGACCTGATGATGCCCTATTTCCTTACTTATATTATAAATTGGAAAGTGAGTTTCTTTGTTTGTTTGTTTCCGCTTTCAAGCCGTAACTACTGAACCTCTTGCAGACGTAAAGTTAGAAGTCCGGATTAAATAATAGGGTACCTTTTATCCCGGAAAAAAATTCTATTCCCTATGGAAATCTAAAAAGCGCCGGGTCCGCTTTCCTGCACATTCTCCTCCATTTCGCACGATCTCTGGCATCCCGTGGTGTGAGATTGTTGGCACGCATGTCATCTCTTACAACGTCAAGCCAGCACTTCTTTGGTCTACCTCGCTTGTTACGGCCCGGCGGAGGCGCCATGGCAAGACATTTGTTACCCACGTAACCTGCCGGTTTACGTAAGACGTGACCGTACCACCGCAGGCGACTCTCTTGCAGTTTGTCTGCTATGTCACGGACACGGAGACTGCCACGGATGCGGGACTTTCTAATGCGGTCTTTCCGCGTAACTCCACACATCCACCGCAACATATTCATCTCCGTGACACGCAGCTCCTGCTTGTGTCGCTCAAGCACAGGCCACGCCTCACTGCCATACAGAAGGACAGGTCTAATGATGGTTTTATAGACCTGTCCCATAAGCTTGACAGGCATTTTGGGGTCACAAATGACACCTGTCACCTCACGCCATTTTGCCCAAGCTGCAGAAATGCGTGCTTTAACGTCGCCATCAATATCGTCGGACGCGTGGAGCACAGACCCCAAGTATTTAAATTGGTCTGTGCACTCGACCAAGTCTCCGCCTATGCACACAGGCATAGGGTCTGTGGTGTTGCTGGCCATGTACACCGTCTTCGCCACATTGAGTTTAAGACCTCCGTTCTCAAGCGAGTTCTTCCACGCATTTACCCGCCGCATCAACCGTTCCCTGTCCGCGTCTGCCAGCGCGATATCATCAGCATACATGAGCAACCAGGGAGGTTGCTCATGTGAATTCTTTATGCAAATAATACGTATTAGATTTCAAATGTTTTTTTTTTTATCTTTGTATGTTTGACAGCTAATATTATGTCCTATTATTAAACAAGTGGGTGTCGGACTCACGCACAAAGGGTTCCGTACCATTGGTTTATGAAATTAAATTTAGGTTAAGATTTGTGTTATTTGTATGGAAGATTACGCGGTAATAAGCGGTTTACGATTTACGAGGTATTAAAAGAAACTACTCACTAGATCTCGTTCAAAGCAATGTTCGTTGGTAGTTTTTATAGTAATTACATCATTTATGTTTTTTTTTAAGATTTTTCATGTTCCTATTTTAGAAGTTAGAGGGGGGGGGGGGCGTTCCGTTTTTGCCATTTGGCTACGGAACCCTAATAAAAGCAGCAGTAGCCTAGTGGTATCGGAAGTTGTAGGTCGTAGATTCGGACCCCATCAGACGCTTTACTTTGTGTAAATTATTTCATCACCACTGCTCTCAAAACGGCGAAGGAAAACACCGTGAGGAAACCGGCATGTCTTAGAGCCTTCAAGAAATTAATGTAAGACATGTGACATCTAACAACCCCCACTGGGCCGGCGTGGTAGATTACGGCCCACTCCCTCTCACCGAGAGGAGGCCTCTGTCCCAACAGTGGGAACATTATAGGCTGATTATGATGATTAAATAAGAATCAGCTCATTATCCAACAATGCTACAATGTCAATTTTATGCGGACGAAATCGCGGGAAGAAGCTGGTATAGTAATAAAACGATTCACGTGTATTGAAAGCCAGTGCGTCGGCAAAACTTGTGTAGTAAATACCATCATCATCATCTCAACGTATAATCCCGGTTGCATCTGCTGCTTTCGCGTTGGAGGCCAGGGTCCGTTTTCCTACAATTACTCCTCCATTTCGCACGATCTTTGGCATTCCGTGGTGTCAGATTGTTGGCACGCATGTCATCTCATACAACATCAAGCCAGCACTTCTTTAGTCTACCTCGCTTGTTCCGGCCCAGCGTAAGCGTATGGCAAGACATTTGCTACCCACGTAATGTTTTCGTAAGACGTGATCGTATCAGCGTAGGTGACCCTCTTGCAGTTTGTCTGCTATGTCACGGACATGAAGACTGCCACGGATGAGGGAATTCCTGATACGGTCTTTCCGCGTAACTCCACACATCCACCGCAGTATATTCATCTCCGTGACACGCAGCTCCTGCTTGTGTCGCTCAAGCACAGGCCACGCCTCACTGCCGTACAGAAGAACAGGTCCAATGATGTGTAGGTAGTAAATACCGTATTTATTGATTTATCTACATACTTACAACTAGTCTTCTTAAAGGATATCGTGTCGCTCTAAGTGAAACTCTTTGGATTCAGTGGAGTGGCATGCGAAGAGGCTAATTGGCGACCCAGACTTAGCTAAAAACAGTCTCCAATGCCGGGAGCACAGGCAAAGAGTAGCCAACCTGTCGGTGTTCTATAGGATGCATTTTGGGGAGTGTGCGAGGGAATTTCTCCCATCTCCGTTCCATCACCGGACGACACACGTACGGCGAGTTTCCAACCTAACGTTATCGTCACTACAACAATCCGAACGAAGCGTTTCGCCTCGTCTTTTATACCGCGTACATCGAGGGACTGGAACAATTTGCCAGCTACGGTGTTTCCGTCGAACTACAATTTAATTGTCTTCAAGGCTAGAGCTCTCTAATAATACTAGCGAGCTTTAGCATCAACGATTGCGTCACTGGTTACCATCAGATGAGATTGCGGTCAATCATTAGTCTTTATTAAAAAAAAAAATCACTGGTGCTGCATCCAGACTGGAGGCGAACCCAGCGATATATTGGAAAAAGGCTAGCCAGCTGTTGATGATTAACTTACTACCTACTTACCATTTTTTTCTCCAAATTGCCCCCTTTGTCGTTCTACAACTTCACCCGTTTCTTACGCATGGATTCCATCCCACAAAGTATAAAGGAAAAAGTCATTTGTTTCACACGTCGAAAGTGGTTCCTCTCATAAACATTTAGACGCCATTTTTGTAAAAGCTCTCACAGGTTATTTTTCTGCAGTATTTTTTCTAGAAGTGTTTCCTTTTAATTAAGTTTCAAAAATTTGTTTTTTCAAATTCGTCTGGACGTTTCTGAGATTAATCCGTCCAAACAATCAATCTCTTCATCTCCATTGTGTCTTCAAGGCTAGAGTAAATAGGCTCTTAATAAACTAGTCATCATCATCATCATCAACCTTTTTATCGTCCCACTGCTGGGCACAGGTCTCCTCTCATATAGAGAAGGATTGAGCGTAATCACCACGCTTGCTCAATGCGGGTTGGCAATTTCAGACCCAAAGTCCAGGTTTCCTCAAGATGTTTTCCTTCACCTTCAGTCACTGGTGCCCAAGATATGCTTAGAAAGTACATACATATAACTTTAGAAAAGTTACATTGGTACTTGCCAGACCTGGAGTCCAACCCGCGCCCTCATACTTGAGAGGCTGGTGTTTTAACCACTAGGCCACCAACGCGCTACCTAGCGCGCGCTAACTAGTGCGCTATGCCATCAACGACTGCGTCACGGTTTACCATCAGGCGGAATTGCGGCCAAGCACTATTTTATAATTAAAAAAAAAAATCTGCGTTATTTCAATGATACTGAAATGACGCTTACTAGGATTTCTTACTAGGACCTCCGTGGCGCAGCGGTCAACACGCCTGCCTGCGACGTGGAGGCCCCGGGTTCGATCCCCGGCCAGGTCATGATGGAAAACGATATTTTCCTGATTGGCCTGGGTCTTGGATGTTGTATCTAATATATGTATCTATTATAAATATAGTATCGTTGAGTTAGTATCCCATAACACAAGTCTCGAACTTACTTTGGGGCTAGCTCAATCTGTGTGATTTGTCCGTATATATTTATTACTAGCTTTCCGCCCGCGGCTACGCCCGCGTGGAGTTCGGTTATATCGCGCTTTTTAGATTTCCCTCGGAAACTTCAATTTTTTCCGGAATAAAAGGTAGCCTATGTTCTTTCTCAGGGTCTAAAGATTGTCTGTGCCAAATTTCATCAAAATCGGTTGAGCAGTTTAAGCGGGAAAGTGTAACAGACAGACAGACAGACAGACAGACAAGAGTTACTTTCGCATTTATAATATTAGTATGGATTTATTATTATTATTACTATACATAGGTCCCCATTTATTTAATCACTCCAGTGTTTCAGAACATCAGAAATTGACCCTCAAAAGATTTGGCCTTACAGGATAAATCCGAATAACTACGAAGAGCGGATATTTTGGGGGAATATCTCTCTTTATCATTCAAAAATGATTTTGAATGATATGTACCTAATGATATGTACAGATGATATCGTACCTAATGTTTTACGTTATTAGGGTGTGGGAGAATTAATCGCGTTATTTATGACTAGTTTTCCACCTGCGGCTTCCCCCGCGTGGAATTCGGTTATATCGCGGTTTTTACCAAATCAAATCAACGGAAATCGTTTTTTAGGCAACTAGAATCACCGATCACTTTTACACGTCATATTTTTTTAAACTGGATAGTTAAATAGAGAACCTCTGAGAAGAAAAGCCGAAACAAACTCAGGGATCATCGTTTTTTTTCAAGCTCAGACATTAAAAATGAAAAAGCTTACAATAATTTACATGATTAAAAAAACAGTGATTGAAATGTCATTATTCCGCATAATTACGCATATTGCTTAATGACATTGCTTAGCAGAGCGAGCAGCTCAATCCCAAGCATTATTGTCCTCTAAATAATCTGTGATTTTATAATACCCCTTTTAGCAAAGTTTGTGTCTTAATAACACACATGAATAACATAACGAAAGAAGAATTCTTTCATTTAATTTAACTCACTGCCAGATAAAGCCGGATATTGAAAATTCACATAAGAAATACCCAAATTTTCTCCAAGAAAAATATTCTAAGATGGCGCCGACCAAGATTTAACATCTACACAGGCGCCTATCATTAATCAGACTAACCTTAAACAATTTATTTCTGGGCACTCTACCCAGAGTGGGACATCAATCAATCGGGAACAGCAATAACCCAGGTGTTTTCGTCTGAGACTTATTTATAACTCAATCTGGGACGGCCTTAACGAGCGTCTCTCATAAATTGTGTGGACCTACCTTAAGGAGAATATAGTCAGGGTAGGAAATAGCTTTAGTCTATGACAGGGGTAAAGACTTCCCCTCCATTCTGGCTTGCTTGTTTAAACGCAGTGTTCATTATCCACAAAATTAATGATATATAAGACATAAAATCTCTTTGTTTTCTTCAAAGGATTAGGCAAAGCTGTATCTAGGCCTTGTACATCATTTTGTACTTAGTAGTTTTGTTTTATCAAGTACCCAATTATTTTAAAAGAATAACCGAGAATGGACGGTGCTACCACGGGCCCGGAAAGTGCTGACGAGACAATCTAGATGTGTACGACAAGGGTCCAACCGAGCTGGCACTAGAAAAAGATGCATGGAAGTTTTTGGCAGAGGCGTTTGATTAGACGAGGGTTTGTTCTTGTCATTTATAGAAAAAAACAATAAGAACCATGATAAAAAAATCGGGGAACAATTGAGTTTATATGAAATATCTGTCTGTGTATTTGAGTTTAAAATGTTTGTAAACGCACCCACGATACATATATAATTACTAGTGCGAAGTATTGTTACTTTAAAAAAAATGCTACATTTTACCAGTTATTCTAAAGTTCCTTAACAAAAACATTCCATTAAATGTAAATGTAACAGGCCTCTGCTAGTTCCCTAACTCAGCCCCACTTACGGCCCTGAGTCCTTAGAAATTATATCAATTATAGGTACGACTCTTCACGTGACCAGAGGGCCGCCGGGCTATTTTTTGGCCAAAGAATCAGTATCGCCATACAACGTGGCAATGCTGCCAGCCTTTTGGGCACGTTTTCTGTTGACAGCGATGCGGATGAATTTTTTGATGTTTCTAGTTATTGTCTAGTTTTTTCAATTACTCTTTTATATACTTGTACATAATTTTTTTTTTTACTTTTTAAATTATGTAAATATTAGTCATTATAGGTACTAATAATAAATTATATATAATATAATATTATAATTAAGTAATAGTTATAATTAAAAATTCTATTTATACATGAGACAAAATTTTTAAAATATATATATATATATATATATTCGGCTTACAACACCCAGTTTTTAGATCTATGTATTATCCCAAATTAATACTTTCGTTTAGCTAGGAAACTGAGACTAATTGAAATAAATTACGCAGGACCCTCAATGAACATTCTTCTTAACTGACTTTTAATGAGAAATCTTATTTAATTAAATTAATTAACTCATTGTAGTCTAGCGGTAATATAATTACACGAAAACAATCGTTAAATTTGTTGAATAGCTTTAAATATAAGCATTGTTTTAAGAGCTCTTGTTTCACGAGGAAAAGTTACTCGACTCGACAAATGAGATGGGTAATGTGTTGAACGAATTCCAAATAATTCGTGTTGTTTTTTATTGTCTTTGACAATATCGATGCCGGCTTGCTACATTTTTTGTCTTGGACGGTATTGGGGATGTGTCGAGTTTATTTCAGCCTAATATTTGTCTGTTTTTCGTTGGATATCCGCAAATACTGCACGAAAATGTAACACTGGATTTGAAAATGAATATTGAATCCAGTTAATTCAGGTTTAAAAATATCTGTCAACCAATAATTCACTTTCGTACAAACGGTTTTGCGTGATTGAGTAAAAAAAAAAACATTCTAATTAGATTAGTAGCACAAGCAGTACTTACTACTAATACACATTACTGTGTATATAATTTTATAATGAATGGACTTTTTTTTACCTAAAACAGGCCGAATAAATTAATGGATTGAATTCGTTTAATAATAAAAGGCAGTAGGTAAGGTTCCGGAGTGGCGGCAACGTACCGGAAAAAGCAGTGTAGGGAGGCCCCCCAAAAGGTGGAGCGATGACCTGGTGAAGATCACGGGAAACCGAAAGATGCGGGGATCACAAGACCGGTCATTGCGGAAAGCCTTAGGAGAGGCCTTTGTCCAGCAGTGGACTTCTATAGGCTGAGAAAATAAAAAGAATAATAATGATAACATCAAGACTCTCATTAGGTGGTTGTATCAAGAGCCAATTTGGATCAAAAGGTAGGTACTCGATAAGGTTCGCATCGTGAGGAGACCTTTCTCTGGAGTTCTGGAGTTCCTATCTCTGGAGCCCTTACCAACGATAGCTTGAACCCTTTTTTATATTTTTAAATGTTTTATGAGTATTTTTAATATTGAAATATTTAAAAATACAATTAAATATGTATACCTATAGAAAAATAAATGAAAACTAATAATAATATTTACCTATCATATCAAACACAAATGATTCATCTATGCTAATCTATACTAATATATAAAGCTGACGAGTTTGTTTTTTTGAACGCGCTAATCTCAGGAACTACGGGTCTGGTTTAAAAAAATCTTTTTGCGTTAGATAGCCCAATCCAGGAAGGCTTTAGGGTATATATCATCACGCTGTGACCAATAGGAGCATAGCATAACTAACTCCACGTGTACGAAGTTGCTGGCGGCCGCTAGTGATACCTAAGAGCAGATGTACACTATAACATGAAGTGTCTAAACGAATCTGCAAAGATCAAGTAACCCTGTCTTCTAATCTATGTAATATTGTATCTTGAATTGTGTCGGGGCAAAGCATAAGTATTGGGCTTCTATGAAAAATCTGCAAATAACAACCGAGACCAATTATCTATCATGGTTTCCAAAGCAAGCAGAGCATGATGTCTGGAGAAGCCATACGGCGGACGGGTCTGAGCAGTTGTGTTGCGATGTGTGCCGGGTACGATGCGCCAAATGTTGTTGTGTCGGGAGTTTAGTCGTGGAGAGTCTCCAGATCAATCTCCCTCTAGCGCAGCATCGTTTGGTCGTGTTGGTCTTGGATTTAACATTGCATCACCTCGTTCAACTGCCGTCATCCTTCCTATTCCTAAGTTTTTTAAGTGAATAGGCTTAATAAATTAGTGCGCTTTACCATCAACGATTGCATCACTGCTTACCATCAGGGGGGATTGCAGTCAAGCACTAGTTTATAATTATTAAAAAAAAACAGAGGAACTGAAATGAAATCGTTTATTAAGCACATTGATCACTTTTATACGTCATATTTTTTTAAACTAGATGGAGCCGGCATTTCTTAACTGACTACCTCTGACAAGAAATAGCCGAAACAGACTCAGGGATCATCGTCTGAAGATGAGGTGTTGAAATGTAACCTTATAAATGTCCACCCATCCACGAAACGACCTTGAGAAGCGCGGTTTAACCTTCAATCGTCCCATGCGGCTGTTTTACCCTCGAACCCCTCATAATCTCTTATCGACATAATAAAGTTACCTCTCCGTAGTAACAGCGGAATATAAACCCATATATCTACGAAAGGCAAGGTTAGGATAACATAATTACATACTTGAAAACAATGCCTCATTCTTGTGACGTGTTCTTTAATCCATTTATATTAGGTTACTCGCCAACCATGATATAACATCACGCCTTCTCCTGCCTAAGGGTAAGGCAGTACTTTACATACTATATTATACACCAAGGAATTTCAGTCACCTCACAAACACAGCAGCACTTTATTTACGCAATGGTTACTAATGTTAGAAAAAAAAAGTAACTGTTTTCGAAAAATTTAAAACCATTATAAAAAACTAGCGGCCGCCAGGGACTTCGTTCGCGTGGAGTTAGTTATGCTCCGCTCCTATTGGTCGCAGCGTGATGTTATATAGCCTAAAGCCTTCCTGGGTTAATGGGCAATCCAACGCAAAAATTATTTTTGAAATCGAAGCAGTAGTTCCTGAGATTAGCGCCTTCAAACAACATGTCTCCTCTCATACAGAGAAGGATTGAGCATAATCACCACGCTTGCTCAATGCGGGTTGGCCATTTCAGACTTAAGAGGGAACAGCGAAATACGTTTGTATAGAGAAAGCACCACTTGCTTTCTCTATACAAACGTATTTCGCTGTTTTCTTCTTGGGTAATGCTTTTATAGCAATTTTTTTTTTCTACAAATTTACACCGTGATTATACGTGCCCCTATCATTTGATTCCGAAACTTAATTAATAAAAGAAATACGATACTTCAAAATCGCGAAAGATGACCCATTTTTACCCTGATGTTCAGATGACTATTAGACAAACGTGATAAGGTTTTGACAAAAAAGAAAATAATAGTAGCATAGGTATACTTTTCCTCTAAACGTTGATATTAAAATAATTGAAATCTGTCGTGTTTTCAAAAAGAAAACAGCGGAATACGAAACGTCTTTTGGTCAAAGTTTTTGTAGCTAAAATCAGCCTGAACTACAACTATCCTTTTCGCACTTTACCGGAAGAGGTTGCTTCTTTTCCAAATCCATTGGCACTACAGTCCCCTCTTAAAGTTCAGGTTTCATCAAGATGTTTTCCTTCACCTTCAGTCATTAGTGTCCAAGATATACTTAGAAAGTACACATAACTTTATAAAAGTTACATTGGTACTTGCCTGACCTGGAATCGAACCCGCGCACTCATACTTGAGAGGCTGGTGTTTTAACTGCAAGGCCACCATGACTACCATCTACCAACTTATGTAATATATACGAATAAAATGTTAAATAATTATCCTACTTTGTATCATTATGATCATTACTGAAACCTACAATTATCCTCTTCCCGAAACTTTACATTCGTCTATAATTATCTTTAACCCAAAACTTTTGAAGGTTTAGCTTCTATCACTCATGCCTTTTTACTAATGCTTAGTAATTATTGTTTAGATGTTAGATGTAGTGAACTGTCTGTGTGAGATGACTCAAAATGTCATGTAGACTCGCACAAATCACCAGTTATCATCATGGATGATGATGATGACTGACGTATTGTGACTTCCCCGTCTTTACCCACTGCAGTGCATAGGCCCTTTTTTTCTTGTGCCCATCAGCCTATAACAGGCTCATCCAGCACCCTAATTGCGAAACACACTATTATTATCAATTGGAATCATTACTACGACGTTACTTTATGCCAAATTTCAAGATTTTGAATTTACAGGATAGTACTCTCTCGCAAATTTTCGACGCTCCCTTGTGAGCGTCGAAAATTTGCGGAAATCTGCGGCAAAAACGGCTGTATATTTTGATTGCGTTGGCTTAGAAATTTGATGTTTTCATAGTTCTAAGGGAATGGTAGTCTTGAGCTTTTGATATAGATTTCAGCTTGCTATCTCTGTGCGTTATTGAGAAAAAGGGTTATAAATAGACAAACAGATGGACGGACAGACAACATAGTGATTTAATGAGTTTGAAATGTAAGGGATTTCGCTTTATCTTTCAAGGTACTAAACCCTAATAAGTGCAGGTAAATTATTTTATTTTACTTTTATTTTTAACTAGCCGCCGCCAGCGACTTCGTTCGCGTGGAGTTGGTTATGCCCCACTCCTATTAGTTGCAGCGTTAGGTTATATAGCCTAAAGCCTTCCTGTATTAATGGGCTACCCAACTCAAAAAGAATTTTTCAAATCGGACCAGTAGTTCCTGAGATTAGCGCGTTCAAACAAACAAACTCTTCAGCTTTATATATTAATACTAGCTGACCCGGCGAACTTCGTTCCGCCTTAAAGGCAATATCACATGACTACTTTTGAAATTAGGATAATTTTAAACAAATAAATATTATTATTCAATGATTCTTTATTTGGGAGCACAATCCTGGCGGTTCTTCAGAAATCTTTAATGTGCTACAATACTCGGAAACAACATCCATTGGCCCAATGGGAACGTCATTGCGCTATATTATATGCGTATAGAAATGCTGCCCGATTGAAATCAGTATTTGATGAATTTCTTCTTGTGCTTCGTAAATTATTATCTAGCGCTTGATTTCTGAGGTTTGCTCGACGATTTCGCATTGCCAACTGCGCCGTTTCATGGGCTGCCTCCCTTTGCTCTGGTGAGTGAGAAGCACGAAGTCGAGCCATACTAAGGCTGCGCTCTTCAAGTGCAATTTCTTGCTCTTCTTCAGTTCTTTTTTTTTTGTTTTGGATGGGAAATCATCAAATGACCTCTTCCGCTCTGGGCGGAGTGGAAGGGCGTGTCAGACTTTTACCTAGACTAAAACCCACCCGTGTTCCTTCACTTGCCTGTGCAACGGCCAGTGCCATGGTTTCTTTTTTAACCAACCCGCAACCCTGTGGACCAGTCCTCGTAGACCACGTCAAGGTGTGCTGACATCTTTTTGAGGCGCGTGTGAAACACAACGCGCCGTCAACTCGGGCCTGGTTCTTACCAGGAGGCGAGTTGCCTATCGCTGTAAGCCCGCGCCTACGGTGGTCGGGAGTCCGATGTTGCCACCCGACCAGGGCGCTTCCTGCGGCGGTTTGAGGCGTGAGAGTAGTGGGATTTCCACTCCCTTACGCGCACGCCTCCTCCTTTACCAGCATCACTGCTTCACAGAAGGAGGTGAAAGCTTGCCATCATGCACTCTTGCTCCGGACTATGGCCCGGACCAGGGTCGGACGCGAGAGATCGCCGCCGATCGCCGCCACGAGGACACGGCTGTGCTCTACCCAAGCCGGGCAGACCTCCACCATATGCTTCACCGTGTCCTCAGGGCGAGGCACACAGTGGTCACCCTGGCGTTTCCTCCCGCCTTATACGGAACAGAAACCTCCCGAAACAGCTGTGTCCGGTGAGGACCTACGTCAGTCGGAAGGTGAGGACGCCGTGGCGCCTCTCTAGCTACTCCTCAAAGAGAGGACTTACCGCCGCTATTGTGGCGTGCTCTGTGCTGGATTACGACAATCACACTTTCCATGCCGCCATGGGATCCCGCCGGAGCTCTGTCAGCTGTACTGGGATTTTATGGATTGGATATGGACACAATTTAATGGCTGTTATTATACATATAAACGTTTCTTTTTAATTACTCTATCTATTAAAAGAAACCTCATCAAAATCTGTTTCGTAGTTTTAAAGATTTAATCATACAAAGGGACATAGGGAAAGAGAAAGTAACTTTGTTTTATAGTATGTAGTGAAGTGGTAAATGGCACAGCAATACAATATTAGAAATTTTGAAGTTGAAGTTTGCTTTGGGGCTTTTATTAAAAAAATTAAACCGGCAGAGAGTATTTATATTCCTTGCTTTAAATGAATGCATCAACATTCAACCGTTAAGATTTTTTTTTAATATGCTGAGTAGTGCAGCAGTGTGTTTGTACCATTTTTAACAAATGAACCGCTAACTTATATTTTGACTGAGTTGGTTTGTTATTACATGTCACGTCACACGGGAACGACGGGAACAACGGGAACGGGATAAAAGTATCCTATGTGATATGTCCTTCTCCCAGTTCTTATCTACCTCCCTACCAATTTTGAGCCATACTGGTTAAGCGGTTCTTGAGTTATAAATAACAACAACTAACACAACTTTCATTTATATACATAGACTTCATTCAAATCGGACCAGCCCTTTAGGAGGAATTCAGTGACGTACACAGGTACAGCAGATTTAGGAATATACCCATGGAAAGCATTGTCATCTACATTTGTAACAAAGATATCATACCTCTCTCTTCCCCTAGATCTCTTGTTTCAGTCTCTTAAAGTTAAATAAAAAATCTTAAATATTTATTTATTTCTTTTTATTTTTTCCCTTTTAGTTCTTATGTACAATTTTCTTTTTAAGTAACTACAAAAATTAAAAAAAAAAAACTATAAACTTGTCTAAAATAAAAAAAGAACTTGTGATTGCCCAGGTTTTAACCGAGGAACACCAGCCATCGCGAGTAGACCATACCACTATCGCCGACGCCACAGCCGCTATGTCAAGCCGCGCGAAATTAGCGTCCATATTATGTGTGAAATATTGCGAAAGAGAAAACTCGAAAATATGCGCTTCCTCAGACATAAAACTGAGCTAGATCAATTTCTCGTCCCCGAAAACCCCCACATATTAAATTTCAGCGAATTCGTTAGGGCCGTTTCCGAGATCACATGCTTCTTCAAGCGATCAGCGCCATCTGCCGGGCTGATTTGTGAATCTAAACCATCCAGGTCGCCACTCAAACGCATACAGAAAAATTCATTAAAATCGGTCGAGCCGTTTAGGAGGAGTTCAATGACATACACACGTACAGCAGAATTATATATATAAAGATAGATAATATTTAATATATTATTTTATGTTTTAGTATAGTATATCTAGGCAGGAAGTGTTTAAACACCGTCTTGGTATAATACTGTAAGTTGCTGTACTTATTGGTATGGAGAAATAAATAAATCATCTCGGCACGAATCTGAACTGCCGGCTGCTAATGGGAAATTCTAGATTCTTCACACCGACTTGAGAAAAACAAACACCAAACAAAGGAGACCAATCATGTTTGGTGGCTTTGTGCCCAAACTATTAAAAGTTAGTGACAAGACGTACCTACGCTAGACGTATTAGAGACGTCTAAGGGCAAGAAGGATAAAAGAGGTCAAATGTCTGTGAGTTTTTGAAGACTATTTAATTGAAATATTAATGTATTAATTATTAGACTATTATGCGTCATACGAAGGCTCAGAACCACACAAAGGGTGACGAAAGAGTTATGCTCGGAGTTTTTCTGCGCGACCGAATCAGTAATGAGGAGATCCGCAGAAAAGCCAAAGTCACCGATATATGTAGCTCTTCGAGTCGCTAAAATTAAGTGGCAGTGGGCGGGGCATATTGCTCGTAGAATTGATGGCAGATGGGGCAGTATGGTTCTGGAGTGGCGGCCACATATCGGAAGACGCAGCGTAGGGAGGCCCCCAACAAGATGGACCGATGACCTGGTGAAAGTTACGGGAAGCCGATAGATGCACAAGACGATCGTCGTGGAAAGCCTGGTGGGAAGATTTTGTCCAGCATTGGACCTCTATAGGCTGAAGGAAAAGAATATTGTTAGACCAATATTCCAATGTACTTTCCATGGACCATCCGAAGGATTTTGAAGAATAACTAATCCAATGATTTGTGTGTGTGATAAATTCGTCTACTTGACAATGTAAAGTCGTTGATTATGGATCGCCATTTTATCATCATAGTTTTCATTTTATTCGAAAGACTTCCACAGCTGGACATAGGCCTCCCCCAAGAACCACTTACCAGTTTTGTGCTTTAGCCAAGCGTAGGCGGGCCCCAGGCACTAGGAGCCCAGTATTTTTGTGCTTATCACTTGTGCTTATTTGGGTTTTGCCTTGGTATGCGGGTCGGTGCCGGAGTAGTAGGTGAGTCGTGGTGGCCTAGTGGTAAAAATACCAGCCACTCAAGTATGAGTGTGCGAGTTCGATTCCAGGTCAGGCAAGTACCAATGTAACTTTTCTAATGTATGTACTTTCTAAGTATAACCTTGGACACCAATGACTAATTACAAGGTGAAGGAAAACATCTTGAGGAAACTTGGACTTTTTAAGTCTGAAATCGCCAACCCGCATTGAGCAAGCATGGTGATTTCTCTCAATCCTTCTCTGTATGAGAGGAGACATGTGCCCAGCAGTGGGACATTAAAAAAAAGGTTGATGATGATGATGATGCGGGTTGGCAATCACAGTATGATAGCAACACGTTTTGCTTTTACCATACTAATTGTTTTATTTTTGACATTTACCGCGCTGATTGTTTAATGTTTTAGATTTACCCCGCTGAATGTTTTATGTCTTATATTTACCCCGCCGGTTGTTTACTTAAAATGAGTCTTCTTGATTATATTTTAATAATAACAATCTCCATAACTCTGTTATCAATATTATATCGTAACTGCTATAAGCCCTCTTCCTCTTCCATTAAACTCAAATCCATTGCATACATAAGATACAAAATTAATTATTCAATAGGTTATCAGCGCGTCTGATGAAATTTTCGGGACATAATACACTTTGATTGGATGCCGTTTCACGAGCCCCTGGAGCGAATTTCCTCAATTAAACAGTCGTAGCTGTTCCCTGGTCCAATAATTTGAATTTCCATGTATTATCGCTGCATGACGTCACTCTTCGTTAATTTATGGCGAGGTAAAAGTGCAACTATTACAGCGTTTTATTTTCATCAAATTCCAAGGCAGATGATTGTGAACCACGCTAAGCTGAGTTTTTTTTAATTACTTTTTGAAAAGGAAGAATAAACTGAACTTCTTCTTCTTAGAGTAATGAAACGGAAAACGCCGGTCTAATCCAGACTAATATTATAAATTATCTGTCTGTCTGTTACGCTTTCCCGCTTAAACCTCTCAACCGATTTTGTTGAAATTTGGCACAGACAATCTTTAGACCATGAGAAAGGACATAGGCTGCCTTTTATCCCGGAAAAATTTGATGTTCCCGAGATAAATCTATAAAGCGCGATATAACCGAACTCCACGCTGGCGAAGCCGCGGGCTGAAAGCTAGTTTCGATTATAAAATACTAGCTTTCGCCCGCGGCTCCGCCCGCGTGGACTAATATTTTTCGTATCCCACGGGAACTGCATATTTTTCCGGGATAAAAGGTAGCCTATGTGTTATTCCAGACTATTATCTACCCCTGTGCCAAATTTCAACCAAATCCATTCAGTAGTTTTTACGTGAAAGAGTAACAAACATCCATACATCCATACTTACAAACTTTCGCCTTTATAATATTAGTAGGATAACAGATGTGTTAAAGCATTTGTGTAAATTGTGTAAATATGTAAAACCAACTTACAGGAATAAAATAATTTATCATTATCATCGATCGAGTCGAAAGCCTCCAAAAGGCTGCACGATGCTATTTTTACCCAACTACGGCAAAGCAAAAGGAGGGTTATGATTTTGACAGGCTATGTATGTATGTATGTATGTATGTATGTATCTATGTATGTATGTATGTTCATCTGTTCCCTCGTAACTTCTAAACTACTTATTCGAATTCGATAAATGACATATCATTAGAAGCGTCTTAATTGTTTGCTGGTTATAGGCTATATGGAGTTTCACAAAATCTAACATGGCGCCCTCTAGCGGACAAAATATACAGAGTAAAAAAATAAAGTTAAGATAAATATGCCGTGTTTGGTATCATTTGAAAGGGCTTAACTTGTACATTTTGAATATATATATATTACTAGCATTTGCTTGTAACTTTACCTGTATTCATGGGCTGATTGCATATAATTCACATCTTTTCGTTCATAGATAGCTTCTTTACTACTTATCAGAATAAGACCACTGCAGAAACATTAGAAGGGCCTTGATATTCTGTTGGTTATGAGCTATAAAGCTTGTCACCAAATTTAGTATTACGCCCTCTAGCAGACAAAAAGTTCTATGTTAATACAAAATTAAAATAAATATACCGTATTTGGTATCATCTGAAAGAGCTTCACGAGTACTTTATGTTTGTATATAATCCCTAGTAATGCTTCGTAGAAATTTGAATGTAAACCAGGGTTTGGTAAACGGAGCGATGGGAGTGGTGAAGGCCTTCAAATGGCCTGCTCTTCGGCGCGATCAGTTGGAACAGGAGAACAGCCAAGCGCTGTTCTCATACAATTTGACGACGCATCCATAAAAGCAGATACTAACGGACTTATCAAAATCGAGCCTTGCCTCACTGAATTTGACGGCTTGAGGGGTTCTGGGCAAATTCAGCGTAAAATGCTCCCGCTGATTCTTTCTTGGGGTTGTACTGTACATAAATTACAAGGTTGTACTCTAGATAAAAAAGTTACAGATCTAGGAAAGTCATTGTTTGCTAAAGGACAGGCCTATGTCGCTCTCAGTAGAGTTAAAACCATAGAGGGATTATTTATAAGTGCCTTGGATCATAATAAATTACTTAAAAATCCACATGACAGTCGATCGTTAGCAGAATTAGATAGATTATGAAATCTTCCCAGGTCCTCATAATATAAGTTTTTTTTTAAATAATTATAAACTAGCGCTTGACTGCAATCCCGCCTGATGGTAAGCAGTGACGCAATCCTTGATGCCTGCGCACTAGTTTATTAAGCCTATTCACTTAAAAAACTTAGGAATAGCAAGGATGACGGCAGTTGAGCCAGGTGATGCAATGTTAAATCCAAGACCAACACGACCAACCATGCTGCGCCAGAGGGAGATTGATCTGGAGACTCTCCACGACCAAACTCCCGATACAACAACATTTAGCGCATCGTACTCGCCACACAACGCAACACAAAGTGCTCAGACGCGTCCTCCGTACGGCTTCACCAGACATCATGCTGGAACACGACGAATCGCTTGGCGGCAAGACTTTGTCTGGTGGGTGGTAACTTCTGCCGGCAGCCGATGTTATGGCCTACCACCGTTAGAAAAACATCCAATCTATTTATACTAACGGCCTCATCCACTATTCATGACCCATTCGGTGCCATCGACGCAAATGTGCGTCGCTACTACGAAAAACCGGGAGCTTCATACGGGGAAACCGTTGCTATACGCGCTACGCTCCAAGCGCTACGAAATAGTAAAATAGGACATCTCTACATATTACTATACGCCGATACATAAGTCAAAAGAGATGTCGTATGTTAACTACCTAGTTTTAAGTTCGTCAATTTAACTTTTATTAATATTATGCGCCACAAATACACTTTAACACCAAAATAGTACAAATAATAAAAAGTTAAAAAACTAAAACCCAACTACGACAAAAAACGACGCTGAAAAAGTATAAAACAAGATTTTCAGAATACTGAACTGAACAAAGTTGCTAATATAGTTGCAAGTAAATGGACACAGTAGACTCTACCAAGATGCCTTCGTTGTAAATTGACAATAATGTCTTACGATACTATTCTGAAGTATGCAATATTCACTATTTAGAGATAAATTTTCATGTTTGGAAAGGCGTAGTCACACGTTACATATAGGTACCTACCGTAGCACTTTCATAACGTGTGACTGCGGTTTACCAAACATGAAAATTTATCTAGAAACGTACAAACATGGTTAGATTCGTGTAAGGAAAAGAAGTATATTAAATTGACAGCTAATCGCTAACATTGCCGAAGACAACTCTCTCTTCACTAGTTTGTCACAGTGAAAAGAGTTGAGTATTCAAAAATAATACATAAGATTCATACATGGTTATGTATGAATCTTATTTAATCCATACCAATATTATAAATGCGAAAGTATCTCTGTCTGTCTGTCCTGAACCGATTGTAATGAAATTTGGTACACAGATAGTCTAGAGCCTGAGAAAGGACATAGGCTATATAACATCCCGCCATGACCAATAGGAGCAGAGCACTAACAAAAAATGTTGCGAAAACGGGAGCAAACGCGGACGTACATATTGCTCCCATTATTTTAACAGGCGCTTATTTTATGTCAACTGAGCTTTATTATTTTTTTTCGAAATGAAAATTCCCACGGAAACGGGAACCACCGCGCGCTGTACGCTGAAGTCCACGCGGGCGGAGTCGCGGGCAACAGCTAGTAATATATAAGATTCATAGCCATTCATTCGAGCCTATATTGTTCCCACTGTTGGGATACTTGCCTGCACTCGATGGGCCATAAATTTCCTTCACTGTTTTGAGTGTAGTGGTGATGATTTTAATTTACACAAAATATAGATAGGACCTCATGCGGTTCGAACCTGCGATCTATATCTTGTAAGTCGCACCGATACCACTAGGCTGCCACTGCTCTCAAGAATAATAACTCAATTTAATAATAATAATAAAAACACTCAAGAATTTCATAATACTTCGCAATACATAAAATAACTAATATTATATATACAATACAAGTAAATAATCCTCTCCTAATAAATTTCATTGTTTGAATTGCCGCTAAGCTCCCTTTCCCTCTCCTTATTTTTGTTATGCCGTGACACGACAGGGTCCATATTGATCTTTACTTTGTAATACCAACAATGAAACACATCTGGAATGTAATAAAGATTTGACTTGAAAGACTTCAGCAATCTCTTCCATCACAAATTGACTAGGCCAAAACATTGAATTAGGCTAGACACGTCTGCTATAAGTCAGACTTACAATGGGCCTAACTTACACATCGACGAGTCGCGCTTAATGGCATTAACTTAATTTTATTTGATGTGACATCGCAACCTAGACGGAGATAGCGGAATGAACTGGACTCTTTTAATAATAATTGGTCCTTTGCGGCTGAGGACAGAGAGAGGCAGAAAGAGGATCCTACTCTCTTCTAAACTCCCTCCTTTGCCCAGTAGTAAGACAACAATAGCCATAGAACGGACAAAGCAGAAGATAAGCCTTAGTTTTATATTGTTGTTTTTGATCACAGTTCATGACATGGAATACTACCATGAATTTTTTCGGGAGGACGCCCAATATAAAAGAAAAATGCTCTATGAAGTTGAAGATATACCTATTGCAAATGGATATCTAAATTAAACAAAACAGGCCAAGTGCGTGTCGGACTCACGCACAAAGGGTTCCGTACCATTGATTTATGAAATTAAAGGATTTATGTTATTTGTTTGAAAAATTACGCGGTAATAAGCGGTTTACGGTTTACGAGGTATTAAAAAAAAACTACTTAGTAGATCTCGTTCAAAAAAAAATTCTTTGTAGTTTTTATAGTAATGTACATCATATGTTTTTTTTAGATTTTACATTTTCTTAGTTTAGAAGTTAGAGGGGGGGCAACTTTTTTTACTTTGGAAGCGTCTGTCACGCAAACTATTTTTTCTAGGTTTAGGAAAAAAAAATTTTAGAAACCTCGATATCATTTTTAAAGACCTGTCCATAGGCACTCCACATGTATGTGTATGAAAAAAAATGAGTTTCAGTCCTAAGTATGGGGAGCCCCCAATATTTATTATTATTATTTTTTTTTTTTTTTGCATCAAAATCTTAATGCTGTTCACAGAATACATCTACCTACCAAGTTTCAACAGTATAGCTCTTATAATTTCGGAAAAAATGGCTGTGATATACGGACGAACAGACGGACAGACAGACATGACGAATCTATAAGGGTTCCGTTTTTTGCCATTTGGCTACGGAACCCTAAAAATCATCTTAAGGGCACCACACATTAACAGTTCGCCGGTGGATATCAGCCTGTCTGTGTATCGACCGTCAATGCGAACCCAAAGTATGTGGCCGCTTGCCGTCACAGGCCTGCGTCGACAGTCGTCACTTCGTGACGAAACGCCTGAAACTGTCGACTGCCACCTGCTAGTGAGTAGACTCAGAGCCGTTGTTCAACCATTGCCGGCTGGCAATAATTGCTATAGTGAGTTAGGTAGCCAGACCTTGGACGGCAAGCCGCCCGTTAGGACCACAGACTAGGCGGATTGTAAGTGTATGGGACCTTTTAGCAACCTTGCAATGTTTTTAAAAGAGCTTTTATTGATATCCGACAATAAGGGAAAGAAAGTTCACGGGAAAAATATTTCCTCCTTTACGTGTATAACAAAAAAATTACGAAATTATAAGGGCTCTGAGATATGATCTGCAATAAAAAAAGGAATCGCATTCATAATACAGCGACTAACATATCAGCACCCTAGTTGCATAATACACTATAACTCTCAATTGGAATCATGAAGCATATTGCTAATCCATTACTCCATATGTTCGTAAAAATAAGTCCGATTAACAACGCAAATAATGCAAGGAATATTGTTGAACTGTCAAAATGAAACTCATTGCTACTGAATCTAAGGTCCGTATTACAGAACGTCACTCAAAACTCAAGCCCTACTTAAGTCTCGTTTCAAGCCATTTGATTGGTTGAAACTAGTTTTAAGTAATGCTTAAGCAGAGATCAATGCTTGAGTTTCGTTCTGGAATACGCACCTAAATTAACCGACTGAAATATATACTTACAACTCGTTCCTCGCCGTCAATTGTTTCTAGTTGCTCGGTCGGTCGAGTTTATTCGTTTGCCTACATTTTCTTTATATTTATTTTACTTTTGCTCGAAAAAAAGAATATTATGAAACACACAATACAAAATAATGTCGTGGTGGCCTAGTGGTTATAACATCAGCCTCTCAAGTATGAGTGCGCGGGTTCGATTCCAGGTCAGGCAAGTACCAATGTAACTTTTCTAAAGTTATATGTATTTTCTAAGTATATCTTGGACACCAATGACTGAAGGTGAAGGAAAAAATCTTGAGGAAACCTGGACTAAATAAGTCAGAAATCGCCAACCCGCATTGAGTAAGCGTGGTGATTACGCTCCATCCTTCTCTGTATGAGAGGAGACCTGTCCCCAGCAGTGGGACAGTAAAAAGGTTGAAGATTATGATGACACAATACACATAGCTTTCTAATAAAACAATTGATTGCCACACAAAAGCAGCAATAACAGTGGTCACTAAATTCCATTCCTATTTTTTGTTTGGTTTGGTAAGTTTTACGTTCGTACGCTAAAAATAAAAAAAAAATCATGACTGCTGAATTCCAAAGCGTGTTTTCTGCTAAATCTCAAATAAAATATAAACCAGATGTAGAAATGGAAAAACAAATAAAGAATCTAAGCGTTTGTTACTGTAGAGGTTTGATTGCACCGATTTAATTCTAGCGAGGAATAGTGGAAACAAAAGTTTTACTGCTAAAGTTGGTCGTATGTTCTGGAAGCTGTAGGTATATCGCCTTAGCTGCATCTAACGTGAGCTTTCTAATGTGATGATACTACCGTGACGTTCACGTTATCCATATAATGTATGGAAATACTTGCTACTTACACCCTTATCTTAACAATCTTTTTTCCCGCGAATTAATTCCAACTTCCCCAAAATTTGATATTTTTTGAAAAGTGACAACAACATTTTAGACAGTATTATTATGAGTAATGCGACCACGTGCCGCGTGCCTTGTCCCCCTTCGCCCGCGCATGTATGCCTATCTTGTTGCCGAACTCACATGTATTAAGTTACCTCGCTTTTTCGAAATAATATTTATTTTTAATGGTTTTTTTTTAAGTTTAGCTCTGCTTCGTAGGCATTATCAGAATCAGTTATCGATACCTAACAATAACTTCACGGATCGGACTGGGTTTTCTTTACATATTGTATAAACTCACATAGACAGACAGGCAGACCTGGAACAGCCTGTAGGTCATACAAATATTTATTCCGTGCGGGAATCGAACCCGCGATACGCAGCGTAGTAGTCATCATTCACATTGCTACATGTCTAAAAAAATTGTAGCTATGAATTATATTGTGCTTACAATTGTGAAATGGACAATGATGAAAGATTTAACTTAACAAAGGATTATGTTAAAAAAAAGGTTAAAAGGTTGTCTGTAAAAGATCGCTTTTAGCGATAAGACCGTCCATTGTGTCACCCTTTGTAAAATCTTCATATTTATGTTCTGTAATTTATCTGTATATAATAAAAAGTATTGTATTCTATTTTATCAATGTGATGCAGCTTTGAAAGAAACTGAAATTAGAAAGTTATTTATTAAAATGAGTTCCAACTTTCAGTAGAGAAATATTTATTGCATATTCTACAAGTCATGATAAAATCTGATTTATGGTAAATTTTCAAACAATAAGCTTAATATCTCATGGTGAATTGCTGACAATGAAAACAAACTCAGTGGAAAGTTGTCATTCGAATTTTCTCATTATTATTTCAACGTTCATCACCATTTTCAGCCACTGCCGCCATAATTACGGTCTTAACAAGAATAATGTTAATATAAAATTTTTTACAAAAAAATAGAAACCGACTTCAAAAAAAAAAACACTTAAAAGAAAAAATAATTTTACTTTTGTCATGGCCCTAGAAGTCGGTGGCGAGTTAAACAACAGAAACCTCGAGACACACTGGCAGCCATAACCCACCCATGTTAGAATAAGTTCTCATCGATACGAAAAAATCCCTATCTCAAAAACTACTGAACCGATTTTAATGAAACTTATAGTATTCTCTAAGTTTTTTCTCGGTGGTAGGCCATAACGTCGGCTGCCGGCAGAAGTTACCACCCACCAGACAAAGTCTTGTCGCCAAGCGATTCGTCGTTTTCCGGCATAATGTCTGGTGAAGCCGTACGGAGGACGGGTATAAGCAGTTATGTTGCGTTGTGTGGCGGGTACCAAATGTTGTTTTGTCGTGAGTTTGGTCGTGGAGAGTCTCCAGATCAATCTCCCTCTAGCGCAGCATCGTTTGGTCATGTTAGTCTTGGGTTTAACAATGCATCACCTCGCTCAACTGCCGTCTTCCTTCCTATTCCTAACTTTTTTAAGTGAATAGGCTTAATAAACTAGTGCGCTTTACCATCAACGATTTCATCACTGCTTACCATCAGGCGGGATTGCAGTCAAGCACTAGTTTATAATTATTAAAAAAAAAAGTTGAAAAATACATAGTACAACCTAAAAAGAATTACTTAAATCGGACTTGTAGCTCCGGAAATATGCGCGCACAAACATAAATACATACCTACAATTGAAATTTGGCTTACATACATACGGGTCGAATTTATAACCTGCTTTTTTGAAGTCCGTTAATAAATACCTCGACTTAGCACACGAGGTTCTTGAAATGTAGAATGTGAACTCGGCTGTCATTTTACCGATTGTCGTATCGGTACAATGACAGCCTAGTGGGGCGGTTGGGTCAAGAGCCTGATTCAAAAGGCAATAGAGGACTATTGCTTTATTGATACAATCGTTAATGGTAAAGTGCACTAGTTTATTAACTGCTCTAGCCTTCAAGACACTTAAACTGGTAAGATCGTCTCAAGCAAATTGTTTCAGTCCTCGATGCGGTATAAAATACGAGGCGAAATGGTTCATCCGGATCGTAGAAGTGTCAACAACGTAAGGGTGGATATTCGTCGTACTATGTACGACCATAATGACTGAATTTATTCATGTAATTGCCCGCACACACTCTCCAAAATGCAACCTGTATGTACAATGTGTAAAGAATGTACAATATGTAAAGAAAACCCTGTCCGATCCGTGAAAGTATTGTTAGGTATCGATAACTGATTCTACTAATGCCTACAAAGCCGGGCTAAACTTAAAAAAAATCCCCCTGAAAAAAAATATTATTTCGCAAAAAGAGGTAACTTAAAACATGTGCGGTAGGCCATACAGGCGCGGGCGAAGAGGGGCAGGGCACGCGGCACGCGGTCGCATCGCTATTCGCTCAGAATTATACCGTCAAAAATAATGTTGTCACTTTTTAAAAATTACCAAATTTTGGGGAAGTTGGAATTAATTCGCGGGAAAAAAAGATAATTTTAAAATTCACTAGTAATGTTACTATGATGATTATGTAAAATTTCATATGTTATTTGGTCATGTGTTTACCTAACCTTTATTATCCTTACGGGTCGGACAGGGTTTTCTTAACATATTGTATATTCCTTATTTGCTTATATGTAATTCCTGAACTATCAAATATAAATAATCTGTCAATGAGATTCCTACTATTGAAACACAGGCGAAGAGGTGAGAATTTTCAAAATAATTGGAAAATAAAGAAATTTGAGCTTCAACAGTTCATTTGTTGCACGGTCCCAATATAGTCGTTAACAAAGGAGTCCGAAATAATAAAAACTGGATAACAAGAGATCATAAGAAATTGTTATCAGAAAGAGACAGATTATTTGCAATATGGAGTGAAGAACCTAAGAATATGATTAAACGTTTAGAATACACTAAATATAGAAATAAATGCAACAAAATATTAAATAAATGTAAAAATGAATACGATAGGCAAAGTATAATAGATTGTAATAAGAATATTAAAAAGTTATGGGAAAGAATACATGTAATGATGGGGACGAATAAGCAATCCTTGGATAGTGTAATATTAAATAACATTAAATTACAAGGCAGTGTAAAAGATATTTGTGATAAGTTCTCGTCAACATTTACAACAGAAATTGAAAACATTAAACACGACTGTGATGTGAAATGGTTAGACAGAAGTACATATGTTAAGGAGAAGAGTGTGTCTATGAGATGGCGACCGGTGAATAGTCAGGATGTTAAGAAAGTTATAACAGATATGGATACAAATAAATCACCCGGAAGCGATCTCATACGCATGTCGGATCTTAAATATCTGGTCAATAAGGTGAGTCCTGTGCTTGCACATCTTATTAATCTATGTGTAAATAAATACATATGTCCCAGCAAATTAAAAGAGGCCATAGTGCGCCCTATTTTTAAAAGAGGCGATCGTAAAACGTTGTCCAATTATAGACCAATTGCCATCTTATCAAGTGTAGACAAAATTATAGAAAAATGTATTGTTAACCAATTAGGAATTTATCTACAAAAAAACTCTATCATAAATATATGCCAACATGGTTTTCAAAAGAGTAAAAGTACGACCACATTGTTATCAAAGTTTTGTGACGAAATTAATAATAAAAAATTAATAAAAAGTTAGACCAAAAGCAATTTGTAGTAGCAGTATTTTTCGATTTTAAGAGAGCATTCGATACCTTAGAAATAAATACTTTATTAAATGCAATGGAGGAGTGCGGTGTGGAAAAACCACTTAATAATTGGTTTCGAGACTATCTTACGAAGAGGTATTACCGTGTAAAGGTGGGCGAGTCGTATAGTGATGCGAGGGAAGTGAGGTGCGGAGTGCCCCAGGGCGCGGGGTGCGGGCCAGTATGCTACCTAATGCACGTCAACAGCTTGTGCGGCGTTCTTCGCAGCTGTTCGGCGTACATGTTCGCGGATGACCTGTGCGCGCTGCGCGCTGGTACCGGCCTCGCTGAAACTTGTCGACTTGTGCAGCACGACATAGACAGAGTTGTTGAATGGTCGCACGACTATGGGATAATCTTAAACACGGACAAAACCAAGCTGGTTATCATACGCTCACCTTATTTACCACCACCTGGTGAACCACCTCCAATGTACGCACACGAGTATATATGCATTCATAAAGACTATGTTAACTGTAAGTGCAAACCTATTGTGCGCGATGAATGTGTTACATATCTCGGAGTAAACGTTGACGAGGACTTTTCGTGGTCAAAACACATCGATTACTTGTGTAATAAACTTAGAATTTTACTTGGTAAATTCTACCATCTAAGTTTTAAAGTGCCATGCGGTACTCTTAAGTGCCTTTATTTACAGTTGGTTGATCCAATATTAAGTTACGCACTCGAATGTTATGGACTGACATTCAAAAGCAAACTACAAAAATTAGAAGCTCAGCAAACCAGATTTTTAAAACTAAGTTTAATAGTAAGCAAGAAAACCAAAAACAAATGTAAAGATGATTACAATAAGTTGTTTAAAATTTGTAAAATTCTTCCTGTCAGCCTAAAGCATAAGTATCTTGTTCTGGTCAGCAGTTATGGTAGCTGGGAGCGTCACTCGCTAATAACCCATAACTACGCAACTAAGATGGTGTCAGCAGGTAAATTTAATGTACCAAGAGTCAGTAATTATTTTGGCGACCGAACGCTGGACAAAAAAGTACCATACTGGCTCAACCAATTGCCTGCTGACATAAGAGGTCAGAAAACAAAACGTAAATTTGCAAGAGCACTTAAAATGTTCTTACTCAGTAGTCTGTAAACAATTTTGTAAGACTTGATATTATTGATATAGCTTTTTTTTTTTATGTAATATTGTTGCATTTTTAATTATTGCTGATTAAATATTGATACACTGTTTGTTCCGTTCCCGCAGACAAACCGTGAAAACGGTTTTGCGGGGCATAGCATTTATCCTATTGTACAAGTGGACATTAAGAAAATAAAATAAATAATAATAATAAACCTCTTATTTTGCAAACACAATATTGCAATTGTAATCATCACAATGCAATAAAAAACTAATTTAAACGTACTAGTTTCTCCAACACATCAATAACCCAGTGAGCCTCAACCTGTCTAAGCGATTGGCAATCGGATATACTACCCGCTACCAGCTGTATACGAAGCCTTTTAAACCTAATGATAAAAAAAGGAAACATGAATATTGGAACAATGCTTTCCATTTTATTGCGATAAAATATGTATAGACCCTTTATAAAGATTGAATTCTTACTTCAAATAACAGGTGAAATATATTATTTTATTTCTTTGTCTTTTTTAGGGATTTGTACAGAGCACAGCACATCAAGGTACCTACTAATCTTTCAGATTTCTTTATAAGGTTTTCAACTTTATCTCCAAAGCATTAAGGCTCAAGCTTGATTGGGAATATTTGACCGGTAGGGTAGCTTGAGGGTAGAAGAGGAAGTGAGGGTTCTTGCTACATTATTAAATATTATTATTATGTCAATTAAAATAGCATCATCAAATACAACAGTAATTAATTAATCTTATTTATAATTATTTTATTTTTTTAATCATGATCACATTAATTTTAATTTCTTTTAATTTTTGCATGCACACTGTTATTGATTTTTATTATATTATGGAAAGCAAGAAATAAAAGGATTTTTTATTTTATTTATTTATTAGGGTAGCTTCACCTGCTGTCGCCTATGCATGAAGATTGCTATCGAACCTCTAACACATGGCTCAGCTGTGCATTCGTCTGAATTTCACCGAGCTGTGTTTTTGAACCGTTATATACACTTGAAATGTTTTCAGAATCGGTACTTCTAGGACCGTTTTATGAACAAAAAATAATTAAAAGAAAATATACATTCTTTCAAAATTATTTATCTAAAACCACTTCATGTCTTTGTCGTTTTCTGTGAAAAAGAATATTTATTTTGCAATGACTGCACTCATACAACTACATTTAACATTAAAAATTACGTGAATATTAATTACAGTGTTTAAATTATACATTATTCTTCCGTTTATTTTTCTATATACATATTAAATTAAATATTTATGTAAAACATACACATAAAACACTGCCGGGTGCTCGGGCTAGTAGGGAATCGGTCCCGTCCGAAAGAGAGGCCATGGTTGAGCGAACGAGTGTTGCACTGCGGGCGGTCTCCGAGTGGGGCGATGCCAATCTTGTAGCATTCAATGCCGCCAAAACACAGGCGTGTCTTTTCACCGCCAAAGGGAGCCCGTTCACCATGGCTCCTACTTTTCGAAATGTGTCCTTGGAGTGTTCCGACCGCCTTCAGCTTTTGGGAGTTGAGATTTCCTCGAACCTTAACTTTGGGCGGTTCATTGAGTCCAAGGCCAAGGTGGCTGCCAGGAAACTTGGCGTTATCGCAAAGGTCCGGCAGTACTTCACACCTGGGCAGCTTCTAATGTTATATAAAGCACAGGTCCGTTCGTGTGTGGAGTACTGCAGCCACATTTGGGCTGGTGCTGCCAAGTGTCACCTAGCCACTTTGGATTCAGTGGAGAGACGTGCAAAGAGGCTGATTGGTGACCCTGATCTAACTCGAGTTGGTCTCCAAAGCCTAGAGCACAGGCGTAGAGTAGCCAACCTTTCGGTGTTCTATAGGATGCATTTCGGGGAGTGTGCGAGGGAATTGCATGATTTAATTCCCCATCTCCGTTCCACCAGCGGACGACCCGTCGTACGGCTGGTTTCCACCCTTACGTTGTTAACACCACTACGATCCGGACGAAGCGTTTTGCCTCCTCCTTTATACCGCGTACATCGAGGGACTGGAATAATTTGCCAGCGGCGGTGTTTCCGTCGGACTTCAATTTGAGTGTCTTCAAGGCTAGAGTGAATAGGCTCTTAATAAACTAGTGCGTTTTACCATCAAAGATTGCGTCACTGCTTATCATCAGGCAGGCTTGCGGTCAAGCGCTAGATTATAAAAAAAAAATGTGATCCACCGATGATGGGAGCAGGGTCCAAGCTACCGGTGGTTAGGGCTCCAGAGACAGGAACCTGTTCACGATATGGGCCGTATCGTCCTCGATTGGTCGCAGCGTAATGTTATATAGCCTAAAGCCTTCCTGGATTAAAGGACTATCCAACACAAAAAGATTTTTTCAAATCGGACCTGTTGTTTCCGAGATTAGCGCGTTAAAACAAACAAACTCTTCAGCTTTATTTATTTATTTATCAGGCTCAGGCAACAAAGGCCAATAAAAAAATACGATAATACTATACTATAAAATACAATAAAAACAAATACAAAATACTATACATATTTAACTTTATGAAATCTATATAAAAGTAAACTCATACACAATTATTTTGCAGCATCGGCGTCGTATATTGCGCTGTGTCAGGTATCCGGCCACGGAATCGCCGGAAAATAACGCCTTTCGGCCAAAATTCTGGAGACATGAATTTCTCGAGATCCTCAGTTTGCACTCCCACCACAAAGGAATTAAAATTCACGGTGTGACGAGACTCTAACCTCGTAACCCTCAAAGTCCTTCTCGCCTTGATCTGTGTGTATATATTAGTATAGATAGTTTAGATGACCATGGCAACCAATCTTCTTTGGTGACTGTATATGTGTGTGGTTACGTATTCGCTTGAGCCATCAAAGAGTATCTCAAGTAAACACAGATCCTCATTCCAGTATCGATTTATCTCACGCCGCCGCATCTGCCGTAACGTCTTCACAAACGTCCATCCTACACATACTGTACTTATGTTTATTGCACATCCCTTAACATTCCCGTGCCTTTATCTTTTTCGATTTCCTGTTATATCCAGTTCTCTGGATGTTTATTTAACAACATCGGAACTTTCATGTCATATTTGTTTAACTTCTGTTTGTTCACTGTAAAAGACTTTTTACAAAGTGTTTTCTGTTTTCAGTAACATGACATGATATCATTTTTTTCCAGGAAGAAGAGTTTTTGCTAAAGTACACTTTATGCCAGTACATGTTTAAGTCGACGTAACGGTGAGCCTATTGGAATCCACCGGGTCCAAATAATATAACAAGGGACCGACCCTATTGGTATCTAACGGGCCCAAATAATATAATAAGGGACTAGCCTCTTGGCATCCACCGGGCCCGAATAACATAATAGCGGACGATCCTATTGGGTTCCAACGGGTCCAAATAATATAACAAGGTACGGGCCTGTTGGCATCCACCGAGTCCAAATAATATAATAAGAGACTAGCACAACACTACGAGCACACACTATAACACTTTATGCCCGATAACAAAATCGAACCCAAAACCTCATGCTCAACAGTAAAGCAAGCGACTACTGGACCTATGACTGTTTTCATAAATATCTACCTAGTAATATTTTATTTTAAGCTCTCCTCTCCCGCTCTCGTCATTCGGCAGTTACTTTTATCCACGAGCCCTTCATATAGCCCCTTTGTTTAATCGCGTACATCGAAGGACTGGAACATCTAGTGGCAGCCGTTACGGGTTGTTGGAGCCCTCAAAAGTCCAACAATTGGTCTAAGTGCAATGCTTCGATGTCGCCTTCGGGTTGTGGAGGGCAGACGGCAGTCGCTTCACGGAAAATGTTGAAGTTTAGCCATATCAGCAGTTGGACTGGAAAGCGGACCCCAGACTCCAAAGCTGAAAAGGCTTCGGATGCGACTGGGATTAACGCTGTGATGATAATGATGATCGAAGGACTGGAACAATTTGCCAGCGGCGGGGTTTTCGTCGACTACAATTTAAGTGTCTTCAAGGCTAGAATGAATACGCTCTTAATAAACTAGCGCGCTTTACCATCAATGATTGCATCACTGCTTACCATCAGGCAGGATTGCGGTCAAACACAAGTTTATAATTTATCCTCCTTTTCCACGCCTGTGCATCATTCCATTCCGTTTACAGTCTGCATCTACCTACGTTATGTGGTATGATTGCCAGTTCTTTGTTTTTGCGTCAACGCAAACAGCGAGCGATCGAGATGAGATTGTCGGGTATAGTGATGCCTGTGCGCTATCAGATTGAGTGCGATGAGTGAGTCAGATACCTACTGTGTGTTGATTTGATCTGGATCTAATCTAGTTTTTATAGTAGAGTGCTGGGAAAAATGCATATCATACTTTTTGTGCCACTTTACAATATGCAATTATGGTAAACCCATTTTATTCTATTTGCATCGTCTTCATAAATATACATTAGGTGATAGTCCCTATGTCTAAGGTAATTCTACTATTATTACAAATGAAATCCATACTAATATTATAAATGCGAAAGTAACTCTGTCTGTCTATCTGTCTGTCTGTCTGTTACGCTTTCCCGCCTAAACCTCTCAACCGATTTTGATGAAATTTGGCACAGATAATCTTTAGACTCTGAGAAAGAACATAGGATACCTTTTATCCCGGAAAAATTTGATGTTCCCGAGGGAAATTGAAAAAGCGCGATATAACCGACCTCCACGCAGGCAAAGCCGCGGGAGGAAAGCTAGTAATAAATAATTATGAATAGATAAGAAAAGATAATAAAATGAGTAAAGGAACTTATAAAAATAAATTAAAGACGATTCTCATTAAGGCAGTGGATACGAGATGTGAAAATAATGCCAACTATTTAATTTTAGATTCAACCTACCTAGAGTGCATTTGAACCAAGTGTATCAATCAAGCGATAATCCCACCAACAAACTGTTACGCAGGTTGGTGGGTTTATTATATGTAAACAATTATTGGTCAAAATAAAGCATTTATTTATTACTAGCTTTCCGCCCGCGGCTTCGCCCGCGTGGAGTTCGGTTATATCGCGCTTTTTAGATTTCCCTCGGGAACATCAAATTTTTCCGGGATAAAAGGTAGCCTATGTTCTTTCTCAGAGTCTAAAGATTGTCTGTGCCAAATTTCATCAAAATCGGTTGAGAGGTTTAAGCGGGAAAGCGTAACAGACAGACAGACAGACAGACAGACAGACAGACAGACAGACAGACCGACAGACAGACAGACAGAGTTACTTTCGCATTTATAATATTAGTATGGATTTAAAATATTGTGAAACATTTCAAAAAAGGAATAATGGGTTTTGTCACTTATTCTTCTCCATACAAAACTGCTTTTTTAATGTGGTAACTAGAACCATTTTTCTTGTCTTCGTGTCCTTACGGAGTGTATCCATTGTTTTGGATGGAAAATCATAAAATGAGCTCTCGTGCTCTGGGCGAACCGGAAGGGTGTGTCATACTTTTTCTGACTAAGACCCACCCGTGTTTCTTAATTTGCCTGTGTGCCAGGGTCAAGGTATCTCTTTCCAACAACCCGTAACCTTCCTAGTTCATCCTGGTTTCCGTCATATGTTTAGCGTTCGTTCATATAACACTATGTTTATTAATTTTTTTAATCTCCCATAAACTTTTCAGATGTTCATATACTTTTCCAGGTTGCTTCATCATCATCAACATTTTTATCGTCCCACTGCTGGGCACATGTCTCCTCTCATACAGAGAAGGATTGAGCGTAATCACCACGCTTGCTCAATACGGGTTGGCGATTGCAAACTTTAAGTCCAGGTTTCCTTCCTCAAGACGTTTTTCTTCACCTTGTAATCAGTCATTGGTGTCTGTAACTTAGAAAAGTTAGATTGGTACTTGCCTGATGTACACTCATACTGGAGAGGCTGGTGTTTTAACCACTAGGCCACCATGACTTCAGGTTGCTTACCATAACATTATTTTATCAACAAAGATATTTATTAAACTGCAATCTCCGACCGTTACATAACTATTTAAGTTTAGATTATCATAAGTAAACGTTATCAGAAGTAAACTGTAGCAATCGACATTTTCCTTCTAAATCGGCTAATGTAGCGTCACGTATGCCATGTCAGCACTTAGTCAGCAGTTTTATGTGAACATCTGCAGAATGGCAGACACGATGTCATTTACCAAAAATGTCGATGAGATGAAAAGTTAGAGCTTACGCGAAAAATGTACTAAAGTCTGCAATTCTGGGACATGATAAAGTATCCCATGAACGTCGAATAGTGACAGCGCGATAAGAAAATGGGAAATTGCATTGGAAAATTTTCTAGCTTGAAGAACGACAAGCCAAAATAATAAATGAAACGACTGTCATAGATTCCATCTATGACAGCCATCTATAGAGTCATTTGAAAATATTGGGTTAAAATATACAATATGTAACAAAAACCCTGTTGTTCCTCCTGCCTACGTTTTAAGAATCGGTATACGGACGTAATAAAACATATCATTTATAAAAATTTGTTCAACAAAAATTATAATTAAAATAAGTATTTAATTATTAATATTTGTAATCTTTAACTAATTTCTTACCTATGCAATTCTGCATGAAGAAGACATAAGTAGAACGTTCCCGGCAATCTCTTTAACTTATGAAATCAGATATTCTAAACATTTTGTCGAATGTGTCGATTTTAATAGTTATTTGATTTTGACCCCTCGACTAGACAATAATTACTTTTTTTAAAATTATAATTTCATTAATGATGTGCTTGTAAGTAAATATATATGTCCCTGAAAGGAACAACAGGGTTTTTGTTACATAGTGTATACTTAAACCTAAGATTGGACAAATAGTTTTATTTTTCAACTTCTAAATTGTTTGGTTTAACGTACTTTCCCAAGACAAACCAGACAAGAAGTTTGTTTATTTTATTTGTGATCCCAAAAGACTACTAAAAATATTTATTGCATTTATAGGTGGCCTTTGGGACTCCGATCTCGGTTCCAAAAGCTCTCCGAACATATAAAAATCTCTAAAACAATTTTACATCTCGTCATTGCACGAAACCCTGCAATACCCTTTTTTGTTTGGGATGGGAAATCATCAAATGACCTCTCCCGCTCTGGTCGGAGTGGAAGGGCGTGTCAGACCTTTACTGACTAAAACCCACTCGTGTTTTTTCACTGGCCAGGGCCACGGTTTCCACCCTGCAATATCCTCACATATGTATGTAGTTGTACAAAATTCACATGTTGGCAAAATGCAATACCGCATATGAACGCTGACGTTGAGTTGAATGTTGAATAATATGAGATTGTATGAGATTATCTTCCAGGAATTTACACACAAGACAAAATTTTCGGGAGTACATGACTGATATAAATATTCCTTTGTAAATAACTACAATAAATATTATAAACATATCACCTTCCACGAAAAGTTGTAAGAGTTGGGAAGGATTGGATTGGGGAGTATCACATTTGTATGGTTTTAATATTTGCTGACTGATCCATTGACAATTCAAAAGTACCTGTACCTAATTGATTTCTTTGAAATAATTGCTTTGAGTTTTAGTCTGTATCAGTATTTTTGGGCCACAAAATATCTACATAATAATATTTTAGATGAATAAAAAGAGGCACATTCATTATGGTAATATTTTTAGAAATACAAATTGGGCACTACAGAGTTACAATTAAGAAGATTAAGAGCATGCTTTTATTTTTAAATATTGATATTCGGGACAAGTCAGTTCATAAGCATGTGTCTAGCCTAAAGATATTAAATTACATTTACAGGTAAGGTTCAAAAGTCCATTACCACTTTTGAACTTTATTGCACTGACAATAAGTGACAAAAGTGGTACTCCACTTTTGACACTTAGTAAATTAAATCTCTTTTATCTAGCCTATTCCCAAATACGTCAGGTCAGCTTCCAGTCAATCTATTCTGGCCAGTGCTTTCAAATTGGTGACGAAAAACATCGTGAGAATACCGTCAGGTTTTAGAACCAAAAATGTACGTAGTATATAGTACTTTCGTACTTTCTAAGTATATCTTGGACACCAATGACTGATTACAAGGTGAAGGAAAACATCTTGAGGAAACCTGGACGATTAGAAAAGTTTGAAATCGCCAATTCAAATTGAGCAAGCGTGGTGATTACGCTCAATCCTTCTCTGTATGAGAGGAGACCTGTGCCCAGCAGTGGGACAATAAAAAAAGGTTGATGATGTTATAGTACGTAGACATGTAACAGCCAACAACCCATACTTGGTCAGCGTGACAGAATATGGCATAATGGAGCCCTGTATTTAAGCACTGGGTATATTATGGGCCGATTTTGCTATGCTGCTATACTTCATAAATGATATCATTCTAACAGATTTCAGTCGCAAAATACTTCATCTTTTACTGACTATATCAATTGTACTTTGTGGTGTGATTTCACGTCCGTTACGCACAATTCACTGTATAGTAATATCAGCCCCTGTAGCCAATGTAACATCGCTTCGTAGCGAAGCGAAATCGAATACCAAACCAACCAATGGCGGGAACGATTGACCACGATTTATCGCGTCGCGTGATCAATCGCTTTCGTTATTGGTTGGTTTGATATTCGATTTCGCTTCGCTATGAAGCGATGTTACATTGGCTACAGGCCCAGATCTGTGTTAGAATAGTATCACGTATAACATTCGTATGTAAACCGTACCTAAGTGATAAGTAGTAAAAGGGGTCAAAACTCATCGATACTTCCAACGAACAGTACGTGCTTAAGAGTGGACTCTAGTGTCGAGGAATTTGAGCAATAGTTATTTGAAGAAACTATTGCCGTTGCGCAGCTATCAACCTTTTGCCCGTAAAGTGCGAAAGGGACAATTGCAACTCAGGCTGATTTTACCTACAAAAACATTGACCAAAAGATGTTTTGTATTCCGCTGCTTTCTTTTTGAAAACACGACAGATCTCAATTATTTATATATCAAAATTTAGAGTATAAGTATACCTATGCCACTATTATTATTTTTTTTTGTCAAAATCTTATCACATTTGTGTAATAGTCATCTGAACATCGCAGTAAAATTGGGTTATTTTTCGGGATTTTGAAACATCATATTTCCTTTATTAATGAAGTTTTCGAAAAAATCAAATAATAGGGGCGCGTATAATCAAGGTATGAACTAGTGGAAAAAAATCATTCCTCTAAAAGCGTTATCCACTAAGAAAATAGCGGAATACGTTTGTATGGAGAAAACGCCATTAGAGTCCCCTCTTAACCCTGTGTTTGATTGCACGGTAATTCTTTCCACACCGGCTGGTCCTATCCGCGATAGCCGCTGATCAACGTCACAACTTAACACAATCGACCCTCTTCTCAAACTTATGACTCCAAAAAAATAATTAAATAACAACACACCCAAGACCTTCAAACCTTTACTAGAAGCTCCTCCAAACACAATTTTCTAGCACAAAGAATGTGAATCCTTTTCATCTAAAAACGCTTTTACTAACTTCAGTCTCGTTTTACGACAAAGGTTTTAGTATTTTCTGTTTATCGTCGAGTTTGTTGCACAAAGCGAGCGGATTGACGCGACAATAGAAGGTGTTCCAACACCCGGATGAAACATACGCGTTAGGTACGCTTTGTGGGTCTTAAATAAAGGATTTTCTATCTGGCTTTGTTTCTGTGATGTTGAAATTCGCGAGGAGATTGATGTTTGAAAGGTTGTTTGTTTATTTTGGTATTGATTGATAATATCTAGCGATTTATTATTAAGTGTTCTACTTCTAGTAGGCTTCTGTTAGTAATTCAGACATTATATTCAGCACGTGTGTACATATATATAAGTGTAAGCAAAGGGCCTAAATGGCAATCGCTTTTAAAGCGTTTTGTATTCCTATATCGACTTTTTGACAGTTTGTCGATAGCAAACGTCTTTTTTTTTAATAATTATAAACTAGCGCTTGACTGCGATCCCGCCTAATCGTAAGCAGTGATGCAATCGTTGATGGTAAAGCGCGCTAATTTATTAAGCCCATTCACATAAAAAAAAATTAGTGAATACGAAGGAAGACGGCAGTTGGGCGAGGTGGTGCAATGTTAGACCCAATAACACGACCAACGATACAGCGCCAGAGGGAGATTGATGTGGAGACCCTCCACGACCAAACTCCCGGCACAACAACATTTGACGCATCGTACTCGGCACACATCGCAACACAACTGCTCAGACCCGTCCTCCGTACGGCTTCACCAGACATAATGCCAGAACACGACGAATCGCTTGGCGGCAAGACTTTGTCTGGTGGGTGGTAACTTCTGCCGGCAGCCGATGTTATGGCCTACCACCGAGAAAAAGTCTCGTCTCTTCGTTATCGCTAATAGAATAGCACTCTGTCTTTTGAGAGAGAGAGCTATATTTATCTCTCAGGTGACGTCCTTACTACTACCATATTTCTACCATATTTGCGTGGAATTTAAACAAAATTGGCGAAACAAATTGGCCGGTATATTGTTATCAAAAAAGAAAACAAAAAAAGAAAAAGCATTTATTGCGACTCAAAAAATTAAACAATCAGACATAAATTCCAAACTCCGGCTTGGTACTGAAAAGTTCCGGATGGAATAACACAATTACACACAGAAACTTTATGCTCGGCAGTAGCGTTTGCGAGCACTAGAATATCAAGGCAACGCAATATCTAGGTATTTAAAGTAGTCATAAAAACTCTACGACCAGTTGATCCAGTAATAACTCCCCAGTCCTTTTAGATACGACGTTTGAAATGTCCTTCTTCTTCCAACATACAACTTCTGCATACCACTCGTCCACTGCTCAGGATTTATTTTTATAAATTCACTATTGTCGTATCTTACTAACTTGGTACTCAAAAGGAAATAGTCATTTGGACTCGGCAAAGTTCACAAGGAGTCCATCGGACTTTTCCGAGACCAGAATTAAACTCCTGCGCTTGCGCAAATGTTTTTTTTAAATCTAGTTATTGAAGATGGATTAGCTACTCTTTTATTATCTATTATCTAGCAAGACGTACAGACAGAAGAGATGGAAAGCGCCCGCTACTCGCATTAAATTCGCTCAAAGAGCTCCAAGATTCATGGGTCCATTTATTTATCAGGAAACGCATAAAATCCTTGACATTGCGGGTTGTACAAAGCGTACTTGTAGAGTTAAAGTTACGAAGTGGCTTTCAGCTCAAGACTATGCACGGACTGAATCTTTCCTTACTCCCATGCATTGATTTCTCTTCCAAATGCTCAACTAGGTGCAACACTTCTCCCAAACATGTCCCTTTAACACACACATTTGTACGGACGTCGGATTTCCTTGTTAGATTTTCAACTTTATCTCGGAAGCATTATGGCTAGGGTTGGTTGGGAAAATCTGGCGGTGTGGGGTGGGGTGACCTGCTGTCGTCCGTACATGCAAACTGCACTACATTACACTCCACACAATTCTTACATGTTTTCTGTCATGTTTTGCATGTTTTCTCTAGTACGTTCTTTAAAAGTTTAAATATTGTTTAGTATAAGCAACCACTCGCACATATAAGGTGTCTACAACATTGAAGTAACTGGATCCCACGACACAGGGTATCCTAGTGTGGGATCTAGAGTTGCTACATGCACGACATGTTTCTTGTTAATTTTGATTTGTATTTTCTTGCCTTTTGTCTTAATCTGTTGTGCTTATGCTATCAACAAAATGTGTCTAAATAAATTTTATTTTTTATTTTATTTATTTTATTTTATATTTCCTATGCAGGTTGTGATTTCGTAATTTTAAAGAAGATTTTTCGCGTGTAACTAGAAATCTAACAATTTTATTTCTTATTTAGTTTGTGGAGTTCTTTTGCGTAGCAGAATTGATGGCCAACTAGTTTTTGTTGCAAAGAAAGCTTGATTGGTGTGTTGTAAATTTCTAATCAAATCGAAATAAAAAATCATTTATTTCTTCAACATATTTTGTTACAACAGAGTTAGTGCTTGGAGCCTTCCCTTTAAGCAAGCAATGCCTGCAATAGGAGACTTCGTTCGTATATACATACAATATACGTATTTGTGTGAGTGTATGAGTATGTGTGTGTATTTTTATGAGTGTGAATATTTTTGCTTGTGTGTATACTAATTGTGCCAACAAGCCCTCGGGCTTCAAGGACCCACCAAACAGCCCTACAGGTGAGCCCCTGAACACTTGTATGTCTCCAAAGGCCCATTAGTGGATCCTCTAAAATTGTATTACCTTCGGAGACCCACTATTGAGATATTTTCTTTCAATATTTTCTTTGCTATTGCAATTAGCCTGCTATTAGCATAAAAAAATATAAACAAAAATTATGCCACAATGCTAAAGCTATTAAGTTTTATACAAATCGAGGGACTGGAACAATTTGCCAGCGGCGGTGTTTCCGTCGGACTACAATTTGAGTGTCTTCAAGGCTAGAGTGAATAGGCTCTTAATAAACTAGTGCGCTTTACCATCAACGATTGCGTCACTGCTTACCATCAGGCAGGATTGCGGTCAAGCGCTGGTTTATAATATGTAAAAAAAAAAAAAATATTGAGCTTAGAATGTCAAGCTTCCAAGACGGGGGTTGTTCTATGCCGTTCGTTATAAAAAAACCATTGGCTTATAAATATTTCTTCTTCCATATACTTTTGTAATTTCTTTAATTTATCAGAAGTCGGAAGAAGGCAAAATAAATAATAAAACATCTCAAAAGAAAATATCTCACTAGTGGGTCTTCGAATATAATAAAATTTCAGAGGACCCACTAGCGGGCCTTTGGAGACATATCAGTGTTCAGGGACCTACCGGTGGGTCTGTTTGGTGGGTCTTTGAAGCCCGAGGGCCAACAAGTACCTAATGTCAAAGCAATGCCTAATGTTAAGATTATAAGTCTACATTTAGCTGGTTATGTTTGTCCTTTCTGAGTGACCGACGTTGACAGTTTAAGAGTAATATAATATAAATGGGTCAATACTTACATATCCTTTCTCTATTCTCATTGTTTTCTCACGCATTGGTGAGAAAGAATAACTCATTCGCCATCTAAATTCCACACTTGAATGAGTGGACACACACATGCAAACCGCATTCCTACTGTAACTCCAAATAAACTATTTCATACACAGAAGTACTATAGCCGCATACATAGAAAATATGAAAGTTGGGTAAAACTAATTTCAGTGGGAGGCGAAGCGGCAAGTTTCCTGCTATAATCCATCAAAAGGCTCCCTCTAGTGATGTTAAGATAGTTTTGCACTGGACTTTGATAGTGGACGGTTCTTTCATTTTTGCAGTTTGCTAGTGGATGGGGTTGATTGAAACTTTATCTTGTCGGAAGGAACATGACTAAAATTGTATCTATACTAATATTAGTATAGATACAATTTTTCAAACAAACTCTTCAGCTAAAGCAGCTTCTAAAGCTGAAGAGTTTGTTTGTTTGTTTGAACGCGCTAATCTCAGGAACAACTGGTCCGATTTGAAAAATTCTTTTTGCATTGGATAGCTCCTTAATCCAGGAAGACTTTAGGCTATATAACATGACGCTGCGACCAATAGGAGCGGAGCATATCGAAACCTATGTGGGTGAAGCTGCGACGCGCAGCTAGTTTATAGATATGAGGAATGGCATGAAAAGTCCTACAGAAAATAGAGTTTTCCGATCAGACGGGTACTAGCTACTACCAGACAATTGTTGTCGGGATGTTGTGCATAGTAGCCGCCTGGTAAATTCTGTTTATTCGATGTAGAATTTTGCACGTCGACGTGATGCATAGTTGACATGTGGCGTAGAAGACTAAATCCTATTTTATTGGGCCGTTATTTGGATGATCTAGTGAGGTTAAGGATTATGGATACGATCCTTTGGTTTCCTGTTTCTAAAAAAGCACTTAACACTGGTCACTCCAGACAAGCGAAAACATACTATGTATTTAGCTCAACTCTAGAGATTTTACCGCTTAACTTTACTGTTGTTTATTTATTTAATTATTGGGATTTCCAGCAAAGGATACACAAACTCATAAAATCTATACTAATATATAAAGCTAAAGAATTTTTTTGTTTGAACGCGCTAATCTCAGAAACTATTGGTCCGAATTGAAAAATTCTTTTTGCGTTGGATAGACCCTTAATGCAGGAGGTTTAGGCTATATAACATCACTCTGCAACCAATAGGAGCGGAGCATATCAAAACCTACGCGGGCGAAACCGCGTGGCGCAGCAAGTAATAGATAAATCTATTAAATACTTCACGAGGTCTTAGTTAGTGAATGTGCGAAGGAAGGTTGATCAATAATTGGAGATCAGCGGGCATACTCCACTATAATATATTATATCCTCCACGGAAAATCCCCGGACTTTCGTATAGCCTTCGCATCATAATTTCTGAATGTGGATTTACGGATATTGGTAATTTAGTTAGTAATGAGTTGTGCGTTATTTGCTGATCATTATTTCAGGGGTAATGGTTTACGCAAAACTTATATTAGTTTTTGCTGAGGGGAAAATTCAAGAGGGTTATTATTGTTGTGAAACTATTACGGTTAAGACCTGGATATGACTTGCACAAACTAGGGAATTATGAGACCAAACGGGGAAGGCCTGTAGTCAGTATTGGGACGAATAAGGCTGCTAATGATGATAATTCATGATCATCATCATCATCAACCTTTTTTTATCGTCTCACTGCTGGGCACAGGTCTCCTCTCATACAGAGAAGGATTCAGCGTAATGACCACGCTTGCTGAATGCGGGTTGGCGATTTCAGACATAAAGTCCAAGTTTCCTCAAGATGTTTTCTGTCACTTTGTAATCAGTCATTGGTATCCAAGATACACTTAGAAAGTACATATAACTTTGGAAAGTGACATTGGTACTTTCCTGACCTGGAATCGATGTCATACTTGCATAGATTTTTTGAATAATCCTTGTGGCAAATGGACAATAAAAATATCCTATATTGATTCCGATTTTCCTATATAGGTACTTCCTCTATCGAATTGAGGATTTTTATATGGAGACTGGAATACTAGACGTTATTCTTTTTGTGTTTTCAAATATTCAGAGTTATTATTAAAATGATCTAGGTACTACTATATGAGATGTAAAGAAGTTTAAAACATTAAATTTCATGTGATCAACATTGAACGTTCATATCTTGAAATTGTATTACTTCACAGGGTATGCTTTTTTCTTTTTTGTTTGCATTAATGTCTGCTATCGAAAATCAAGGTGCCAAATAGGGTGGTATCCCTCGCCACGGATCCCTAAAGCTCTTCAGTAAAACAAACTTGCTGGGTATTGAGCTAAATAAATTAAATACCTACTTACCTGATTACTCTCAAGCTTTATTACAGCGAAAACATCACGTTTAGTTCGTAACAAGCCTGTAAAATATTTTAATAAGCATTTTACATGAATTTCATCGAAGTGATTGAATGCTGCCCTCACAAAATCAACCATTTTAATAAAGTATTTTTTAAGAACTTTACAATGCGTAACGCACAATTTAACACACTAACAATTTAAATAATTTTGAAGCATATTGCTAAACAATTGTTCTATATTTAAATTGCTCTTTAAATATATTTGTCGTCCTCCGTGGCGCAGCGGTCAACACGCCTGCCTGCGACACGGAGGCCCCGGGTTCGATCCCCGGCCAGGTCATGATGGAAAACGATATTTTCCTGATTGGCCTGGGTCTTGGATGTTTATCTATATATGTATCTATTATAAATATAGTATCGTTGAGTTAGTATCCCATAACACAAGTCTCGAACTTACTTTTGGGGCTAGCACAATCTGTGTCATTTGTCCGTAAATATATATTTATTTATTTATATAAAGGGTGTATCTGACATCGACGCACAAACAAGTACCATGGATCCAATACATGATTTTGAACCACCCAGTGGTGAAATTTTTCGTCGGCTTTTTGCTGAATTTAAACTACGCAAGGAATGTTGTTGAACTGTTAAAAATTAAATCCATTGCTACTACTACATAGTATCTGATTCTATTAAATCAAATCAAATCAAATCATTTATTTCAAATAAACCAGTTACAGGCACTTTTGAATTGTCAGAAGGTCGGTCAGTCAATAAGATGAAGCTAGTCACCCATTCCAAAGAGTAGGTACCTATGGAAAAGAACGGGCAAGAAACTCCATGGACACTCTTTTAAATTTTCAAGCTATTGTTACAAATATTTGATTACACCATTCATGTTGAAATCAACCGTGTGAGAACGATGCAGAAATATATTGTAAGCTCAGAGCGTCCATAGAATACACACAAAAATCAATTCAGAAATTAAAATACGCCATGGCAGCTAAGAGATGACCAGTTCCCACTGACGGCGTCCGTTCACGAACATGACATATGGATCAGTATCATTCAGCTCGACCATATTGAAGGGAATCTAATAACCCAACACACACGCCACCATCAGCGAGACATTTGAGTGAGCATGACATACTCTTAACAGCCAGAGCACAATCAAGTTAATAAAAATGACTAACCCACCAAATAAATGCCTTACAGCACATTCGTACATTGTGCTCACACGTTTGCCATGCAATTATACAATACTAAGAAATTGAATCTACACAATGCTAAGATAGTATTGTCCAAGGTTCAGCAGGTCCTATTTATTTTTATTTTTATTAGCCTTTGATCCTCAAGTATCTATTAAGTAATAATGTAGATTACTTCTGTTGTAATTAGGTATTTTTGTTGGTATTATAGGTTTCAAACATCTGAATTATACATTAGGTATGTAAATATTTTTACGTTTTATGATTGATATACCTAGAGATAGATACGGGCGGCCGGCGGCCGATCGGGCCCTAGCACTGCCAGATAACAAAAAAGGTAGAGGGCGCCCACTAACCACCTGGTGGTCCACAGTGGCCAAGGACTTAGAGCGTAGCCAACTGAACATCTCAACAACCCAGGATAGATCATCCTGGCGCAAAAGAACGAGGAGTGCCGACCCCAAATAATGAGAAGTGGCTAGGACAAAGAAGAAGAGATACCTAGAGATAGATATCAAAACTTACAATATTTTACATATCCATTGATATGTAAAATATTGTAAGTAACTTTTTTAAAATGAAGTCTTCTTGGCCTAATTATAACAACTGCACGGCGCGATCAAAAGTTAAGCTATGCTTGCCATGGTCGGTTCGTGGATGGGTGACTCGTTCATTATAGGTTCAAACGCCGTCAGGCGCCTGACTTTGTGTAAATTATTTCATCATCACTACTCTCAAAACGGTGAAGGAAAACATTGTATGGAAACCGGCATGTCCTAGAGCCAAAACTTTGAAGATATGTGACATCTACCAACCTGCCCTGAGACCGCGTGGTAGATTACGTCCCACTCCCTCTCACCGAGAGAGTAGGCCTGCATATACAGTGGGATTCTGGAGATCAGATAAGCAATCTGCTCAAGTATGTAAAATACTGGTATTCTTCTGCTTCTGGGTAGATAGGAAGCGGACGGCAACATAATGATAAAAGGTTAGGCAGATTTATTTATTTTTTAATTGTTTACTAGCTACGCCCCGCGGTTTTCTCCACTTAAGTTTCGATCACGTTGTAGTATTGGAATTAAATAATCTATATGTTAGTGTATGTTATGAGCCATGTGTGTGTGCCAAATTTTGTCTGAATACATTTAACCGTTTGAGCGTGAAGAAGTAACAAACACACAAACACACGTGTGTAAGCATGGTGATACGCAGATGCTTTTACCCACAGAACAGATAAAGTTATATTAACTATTCCGTGCTTTTACCCTACAGGAAGTTAATCATCTTCTGGTATTATTGTTATTTATTGAGACACGAGCCAGTATTATGACGTTATAGGATTTGTATCTACTTTAAAAACCTCACTTTGTCTTATTCTTTTCCAGTGTCGTACCGTGTCGTGCGCAAGTTACTAAACCAAAATACAACCTCTATATCCCATATAAATTCAACCTCCATTCAAGACTTATTGAATAAGCCGAAAAAAAAATGTTGCGTATTGAATACGCCAGATTTTTTAAGAACAATAAAAGCAATGTCGTTGTCCTATTACGTCCCACGCATACGAAAACATTTTGGTAATAAATAACATTTGTTTGTTCTAACCTTATATTGCAGTGTGTTACTTTTACCGCAACACTGTACCTAAGAGAAGTAAAGGTCGATATACACGTGCGAATTCGAAGCGCAGCGAAGCATTAATCACAATTATCTCTATAACTGAAGCGTATTTACGAGTAAATGCTGAAGATGCCTCACTGCGATACCTTGCAATTGCAGTTTAGCTCGCCACCTCGATATCACCTCCTAATAAAACATATGGAAGCGAAAAGGGACGCCTATATGCACGCACGTATGTCGTGGTGGCCTAGTGGTTAAACCACCAGCCTCTCAAGTATGAGTGCGCGGGTTCGATTCCAGGTCAAGCAAGTACCAATGTAACTTTTCTAAAATTTATATGTACTTTCTAAGTATATCTTGGACACCAATGACTGAAGGTGAAGGAAAACATCTTGAGGAAACCTGGACTTTAAGTCTGAAATCGCCAACCCGCATTGAGCAAGCGTGGTGATTACGCTCAATCCTTCTCTGTATGAGAGGAGACCTGTGCCCAGCAGTAGGACGATAAAAAAAAAGGTTGGTGATGATGATGATGAATAGAGACGCATGCACAAGTCGAACATCAGGTTAACTCCCAAGCAACCTGCTACTCTATTATGCTCACTGCTCCTACTCACCCCTCACTGCTGCTACTATGCTCAGATTAATTACATGCCAAAGAATACTTATCTATCTCTAATGCCAATTAGCGCTGGTCGCTCGCAACCGCGCGTATTGATTGAATGTGAATTCACGCATCCTTTTTATCTAGATAGAAATATGTAGGTACATTACATTGTAGAGATAGGGGTAAATATTGCTATGTTATCTTTTGCATTATAGTTTTATTGCGCTTCGAGTGTGCGGTAGTATGAATAGACCCTACGTGTAACGGGATGAAAGATACGCGGGGTCGAGACGAGGCCGCGCAGCTGCACGGCTCTAACCAAGGAAGACGCGACTCGCTCGTGAATTTAATAAATCACATCATAATATGAACGTTGTCTCAAATATTGTTTCGTTTTCCCAATAACAGGGATGTGTACGTTAACAATTAAGTTAGAGGGTACGGGTAAACTTTATGGGAGTTATTAAATTTACGAAGATGTTTTTCAAAATATTATGATTTAGTCTGAACAAATTTCCGTCACCTTTTTGTTATTACACATTGAATGGATTATGTGTATGTAGAGTCTGTAGACTACTATTCTGTTCTACGGCTATTAAAATCTAGCGTATTGAATACGCCAGATTTTTTCAGCCTCCGTGGCGTAACGGTAGCGAACGCGGTCACTGCGCAAGGAGGCGCGGGTTCGATCCCCGCACAGTGCAAATATTTGTATGCATGAATATGAATATTTGCACTGGTCTGGTCGTGCCTCGGAAAGCACGTTAAGCCGTTGGTCCGGTTGCCATACGAAGATCTAGTGGCAGTCGTTACGAGTTGTTGAAACCCTCAAAAGTTCAACAATTGGTCTAACTGCAATGCTTCGATATCGCCTTCGGGTTGTGGAGGTCAGACGGCAGTCGCTTCACGGAAAATATCGAAGTTTAGCCAAAATCAGCAGTTGGACTGGTAAAGCGGACCCCACACTCCAAAGCTAAAAAAGCCTCGGATGCGACTGGGATTAACGCTGAGATGATGATGATGATGACATTGAATGGATTATGTGTATGTAGAGTCTGTAGACTACTATTCTGTTCTATGGCTATTAAAATCTAGCGTATTGAATACGACAGATTTTTTAAGAATACATCATCATCATCATCTCAGCGTTAATCCCAGACGCATCCGAAGCTTTTTCAGTTTAAGAGTCTGGGGTCCGCTTTACCAGTCTAACTGCTGATTTCTGCTAAACTTCAATATTTTCCGTGAAGCGACTGCCGTCTGACCTCCACAACCCGATGGCGATATCGAAGCATTGCAGTTAGACCAATTGTTGGACTTTTGAGGGCTCCAACAACCTTTAACGACTGCTATTAGATGTTCATGTGGCAAACGGGACCAGCGGCTTAACGTTTTACGAGCTTTTTAGCGAGCACTTTTTAGCCAGGAGTAACGTCACCAGTCACCACTCCTGATCTTTGATGCCTTTTACATTTGTCAATTTTTATTGATTTGATAAAACAAAATGACACATCTGAATGACGGACTAAATAGAATCATTTTTTTTTTTACCAAGGAAACATCCCTATTCCGGCTCACATAGTTTTTATGGTTTAAATTTAAAGCTTAGTACCTATAGTTTAAATTAATAACTCGCAACTGCCCCAGTAGTACCTAGTGGTGGCCTAGTCAGCAGTGGTGCACTTTTTTTTCTACGGTGGTAAAATCCTCGTAGACTATCCTCCTCTCGGGGACGCGGAGGGGTGTGCCGGACTCTCACCGGCTAAAAAACCACCTACGCGTTCGTCATCCGCCTTTTCGGGGTACCGGGCTCTCCCAATTCTACGGTACAGCAGTGGTGGCCTACTGACATCCGCCGCAACTTAGAAGTTGTAGGTCGTAGGTTTAAACCCCAACGTCAGGAGCTTTCATCATCAACCTTTTTATTATCCCACTTTTTTTTTTTTTCATATGGCATCTCGTAGGTGGCCATTAGAGGCCGTAACTACTTAACCGGACTTTCCTGTGGATGCCTTAATTAAAAATTAAAGCCTCCAGCCAGGGGCACTTAAAACTAACTTAAAATTAGGCGACTACGCACTAAGGGCACCCCCTGTGGGGTACGAACCTCGGCTTAGTACGTCGCTAGAGAGGACAGCAAGGGACGGCTGGTTCGAAAGTTATACTTAATGGTTTGATGACCGCGGCGTTTCCTAGTACTAGCTCTGAGAAGAAACGCCGAAACAAACTCAGAGGTTATTGTTGGGACATTATTATAATTACTGGCTCAGCTGCGGCGCGGGCTGGCCTTCATCGGACAAGATTGTCCCACTGGTTTACTTTATGTGAATTATTTCATCACCACTGCTCCCAAAACGGTGAAGGAAAACATCACGAGGAAACCGGCATATCCTAATGGTAAAACTTGGAAGACATGTGACATCTACTAATCCCCAATGCGCCCGCGTTATAGATTACGGCCCACTTCCTCTCACCGAGAGGAGGCCTGGGTCCCAGGAGTGGGAACGATAGAGGCTGATTATATTTTGTAAAGAGTTGCGTAACGAGTTCTATTTTTCAAAAAGAAAGTTTTTTTAAGATTCTGTACCCAAAGGGGACGGAGAAGCCAATGGGACCTAAGGTATCACTGTCTCAGCTCGCTGCTCGGTAAGGACCAGGCCCGAGTCGACGGAGCTTCGTGTTTCACACGCTCCTCATAGAGATGTCAGCATATCGTGCCGGCGTCCACGAAGACCGATGCCTCCTGAGTCAAGGTTGCGGGTTGGTTAAATAAGAAACCGTGGCTCTGGCCGTTGCACAGGCAAGTGAAGAAACACGGGTGGGTTTTAGTCAGAAGTCAAAAGTCTGACACGCCCTTTCGCTCCGCCAGAGCGGGAGAAGTCATTTGATGATTTCCCATCCCAACAAAAAAAGGCATCACTGTCTGTCCATCACCTGTCGTTATCGGCCCGTCCGTGCATCCCAACGGGATACAAAAGTTAATGAAAACGTTTACAAAGTGCATATTTCTATTGTCGCTGTAACAACAATAAAAATAAAAGACAATAAGAACGCTGTATTTTTTTTAATTTGTGCCTTATGGTACAAAACTATTACTAGCCGCAAAAGTATATAAAATAGTCATCATCATCATCAACATTTTTATCGTTTCTCTGTGGGGCACAGTTCTCCTCTCATACAGAAAAGGATTGAGCGTAATCCCCACGCTTGCTCAATGCGGGTTGCCCATTTCAGACTTGAGTTCAGGTTTTCTCAAGATGTATTCAGTCACCTTTTAATCAGTCATTGGTGTCCGAGATATACTTAAAAACTACATATAAAATAAAAAAGTATGTATAACATAGTACCTAAAAGTAATAGTTACCCAAAGTAGGGACGTAACAGTTAACCCTTCGTTGGTGTTTCCATAACAAAAAAAAAAAAAAAAAAAAAAATTAAAATTAGCAAAAAATTATAATACAACATAAGCCATTTTGTAAGTGAGCCAAAGTTACGGCTTCATTATCCCTGTAGCGGCAAGGCTGAATCGGCGAGGATTTCAATTATCTCAAGGCTTTTAATATTAAAAGTAAAACTCAAGCGGCCGCACGGGAACGTGGAGAAAAATGTACCCTTTAAAATTACGCAGCAAACGCAGGGTTAATGGCATTCTTGACCCTAAGTCTGCGAAGTGAAAAATTAATATGTAAGGTCTTTGAAACTGAGTTATGAGTGATGTGTGGACGTCTCGTCTCTCTAGGAGTGTAATGAAGCGTATTCAAACTCAATTTGCAGTGTATTTTATGTGATATGTTAATCATTTTTCAAGAAGACTGATGTGCGTTTCGTGTTCGTTATTAATTTTATAGCATTCATAATACAGTGTAGGTGCCTTTCCTGCTAAATTCCCTTGCTTGAGGTATCTAGGAGTACTCATCGATCAGCATCTAGACTGGCACCCTAATATAGTCAATGTCTCGTCACCCGTAAGTGTCTAGTATTTTTAATTAAAGAATCTATGTACAACATTTCAAAGAGATATCATGAAAAACCACATAGTTATCAGCTTGTTATTTTACTTGGTTATCCCTACGAAAATATGTTCAATGCACCGTTCGCCAGCCTGTGCCTGAAGCGGCGTGACGCGCAGGGGTGCTGTCTCACTGTGCTCCTAGTATTATGATCTACCGTCAGCGCTCGGTAACCACACTGCAATAACTTCTAAACGTATTTGGGAAAAAAACATAACATCCATTATCCATACTAATATTATAAATGCGAAAGTAACTCTGTCTGTCTGTCCGTCTGTCTGTCTGTATGTCTGTCTGTTACGCTTTCCCGCTTATACCTCTCAACCGATTTTGATGAAATTTGGCACAGACAATCTTTAGACCCTGAGAAAGAACATAGGCTACCTTTTATCCCGAAAAAAATAATGTTCCCGAGGGAAATCTAAAAAGCGCGATATAACCGAACTCCACGCGGGCGAAGCCGCGGGCGGAAAGCTAGTGGTTTAATAAATGATTGGAATCGATTCAGTTGCATAAACAACTGAATCGATCTGAACAAAATATATTCAGGTTTCGTATGTAGTAAAAAAAAAAAACGTTGCATAATTAATTTAGTGAGCAAATAGACTGGGACACAGGTCTCCTATGTGTGAACGGGAGTGGTCCGTAATCCACTACATGGACTCAACTCGGGAATCTAGATGTCGCATGTCTTCGTTTTATTTGTTCTTGGGCAGGGTTTCCTGGCCTTGTTTTTCTTCACTCTTTCCAGCAAATATATTAATTACTAGCTTTCCGCCCGCGGCTTCGCCCGCGTGGAGTTTGGTTATATCGCGCTTTTTAGATTTCCCTCGGGAACATCTGATTTTTCCGGGATAAAATGTAGCCTATGTTCTTTCTCAGGGTCTAAAGATTGTCTGTGCCAAATTTCATCAAAATCGGTTGAGAGGTTTAAGCGGGAAAGCGTAACAGACAGACAGAGTTGCTTTCGCATTTATAATATTAGTATGGATTCTTTTACCGGTCATCGTTGAGATCCTTCGAGGAGGGTTATATCCAGTAATGAAAGATTAAACTAAGATAATCACAATTAAAAAAAAACCTAATAATAATATATAAAAAAAAAAAACAAGAAATCAGAAAGTCCTATCTCAATATAATGCTTCGACATTTAAAAAGTAAATGTCGCTGCGCTGGTATTTTGAAGTGATATCACGGGCAATCAGAGCAACACATAAAAATATAAATACTTACGTGTAATATTTAAAACCATCTTACTTTACTGACACATATGAGTTCATATAATTAGCTTTTTTTATAATGCATAAATATGTGAGCTGTCACGCCCTTTATACATGGGGCTTTTAGGGCTTTTATTTAGGTAATAAGTTTTTAATTATTTACGTTTCCATTTTAAAGATATTTAATTTTTTGTTTTGCTTTTCTGGTATTTTGGCGTGGCTAGCTGGCATATCTATACTAATATATAAAGCTGAAGAGTTTGTTTGTATGTTTGTTTGTTCGCGCTAATCTCGATAACTACTGGTCTGATTTGAAAAATACTTTTTGCGTTGGATAGCCCATTAATCCAGTAAGGCTTTAGGCTATATAACGTCACGCTGCGACCAATAGGAGCGGAGCATAAGTAACTCCACGCGAACGAAGTCGCTGGCGGCCGCTAGTGATAAATAATTTCATTGTTGTTGTATTTTCTTGTTATCATCACTATACATAGTATTGTATAAAATCATGTGGTTTTTTTTAATGAACAGACAGCTGTGCTGCTGTGGAGTTTGTTCCGCCACTTCTTCTTCCCAGCGAAAGCACTAGGAAGTGTCGATGGGTGGGCGTTTTGGGGAACTGTCTTATGTAATATTGACGATAAAAAAGTGCTGATTCTCAGCCTAATTTGAATAAATGACTTATGATTTAATTTTGATTTTACTCTAATAGACCTCCAGTTCTTCTGAAGTGAAGGTAATGAACCGGACATAAAACAACTAACCTCTACTTTTAGAATATAATTTCAACTGTATATAAATTACCCTTTCATTCTGAACTTAACATTTACACATAACTCTCTGAAATTGTACACACAATTTAAATAATCATGTCATCCATTAGCACGAAAATATAGCTTTAAACGGGCAGAAATACGCATTTTTTTGCGTCCATTGTTCTACAATGACATAACCTCGCCGGCCGTTAAATTTAGCATTGCTAATACCTCCATTCATTCCATAACATGTAGGATGTTGGGTGAGATATTAGGAGAGATAAAAAATGCGTTAGTGAAATTACCGTGAAAAGCTTTTCACGCTATATAGTGCCTCGTTTGTCCGTGCAACTTAGTTCCCATGCTGAGATATTTTCAATGGCGAAGGCAGACCCTGCCCTCAGGCGACACTGCCACTACGGTTTTAGTTCCGGATGTGTTACGCAAAGTTATGATGGCTGGTAACGACTCTTATTTAGTTTTGCGAACTTTTAATCCCGCCTGATGGTAAGCGGTGATGCCATCATTGATGGTAGAGCGCGCTAGTTTATTAAGAGCCTGTTCACTCAAAAAAACTGAGTGAATAGGGAGGAAGATGGCAGTTGAGTGAGGTGATGCAATGTTAAATCAAACAACATGACCAACCATGCTGCGCCAGAGGGAGATTGATCTGGAGACCCTCCACGACCAAACTCCCGACACAACAACATTTGGCGCATCGTACCCGCCACACATCGCAACACAAGTGCTCAGACTTATATTTTTAAAAGAGTAACCATGAAGTTTCTTTAAGTACAGTGCATATTTTTCTTTCTATGTCAGAAGAGATATATCATTAGAGACAGAAGATTAATATTAGTTTAATGTTGTCAAATTAGTCCGCGACTAACGTAAATAGACGTATTTTTAGTCACTAAAATCAAAATTCATTTATTTAAATTAGGTTGAAAATCAGCACTTTTTGAACGTCAATATTAGGATAAGAAAGTCCTTTTTATATATATATATATACATATACAACGTGTAACAAAAAGGGTATATACATACCAAGTGGACGGCCTCTTGATAAGATAAGAAACGATACGGGAAGGGTTCTCTAACCTTATGTTTACATGGTAGGAAGTTATGAATTATTCCAATACATATGATACCAGAAACCGCAGTTTCAAACTGAAATCAATACAACACTAGCAAAAAGCCAGCTGATCGGGGTCATTGAACAGTTCATCAATAAAAACAAACCTCTTACGTACTTGCTTACCCTGGTATTTCTTCAAACAGTGGATAAAGGGTTCCGGATGTTTATTTTTCTTAACATTTTTTTTTTCGGAAAAATAATTTTACGTACAAATAAGTTTTTTCTACAAAAGCTAACTTTATGTTTGTGAACAACAAACCAAGTCATAAAATAGGGCGAGTGCGTGCGCTGGAAATCGGAAAACGTCTAGCGGCTTTAGTCACCTACGTAAAACAATAAAAAAACGCAATTTATTTTATAAATGAGTAAACTTATCTAACAAATCGATAGAACCGAGTTGGTAACTCTCTCTCATCTAAAGCGCATTTCCCGGTTGTATCCGCGGCTTTCGCTTTGGAGCCCGGGATCCGCCTCCAGTCCAACCGGGTTCGGCTGAATACCAGTATTTTACATGGAGCGAGTGCCATCTAACCTCCACAATCCAGTTACTGGGTAATACGATATCCCTTGGTAAGACTGGTTGTCTCACAGATCTACGAATGACAGCCGGGACTAACGGCTTAACTAACGTGTTTTCCGAAGCACGGAGGATACACACACAAACACCCAAAGCTGGAACAACTACTTGTAGGTCATACAAATATTTGTTCCGCGCGGGAATCGAACCCGCGACACGCTGTGCAACAGTCAATCGCTTAACCACTACGTCAATCGTGCAGTCAACTACCTGCAATTCACTCAGTAGCTACTCAATCCTACTTCCTACTAATAAAATGCGAAAGTTTGTAAAAATGTTTGGATGAATGGATGGATGTATCCATACATACATTCTTACAAATTTTCGCATTTAAATACTAGCTGCTCCCTGCGGATTCACCCGCGTAAGTTTCGATCCCCTGAGAATATCGAGATAAAAAGTGTCCTTTATGTTAATCCTGGTTATAAACCATATCTTTGCCAAATTGTATCCAAATCAGTTCAGTAGTTTTTGAGAATCGAGTTGGTAAGTACAACACACTAAATAATACCCAATCTATTAACTACATTCCTATAAATTTCCTTACGTAACTAATTCTTTTCATGTCGGTTGCCATTTGCCATACATAGGTAGGTACTTAGTTTATGAAAAATTAATTACTTAGATAAACGTGCGAAAGAGACTACGAAAAAGGATTTCATATCTGTTCAAATGAACCCAAAATATCATTTCTAAACAACTCATGTGTGTCCTGGTACAAAAAAGGTTCCCATGAGTTCCGTAGATAAATTAAATTTTAGTTAGTCTTTGCGTATTCACTTCTGCGATATAAAAGATTTTGCCTTTTGCAAAAATATTATAGCTTAAAACTCAGCAGTAGATAGATAGAGTACAGTACAGTCTTAATTTACCTTTTCAAAATAAATAAAAAATACGCAAATGTACTAGGAGTGCAACAGATACGAGGACTGTTATCGCTAAATTAAACAGCGGTTCCGCAATCACAGAACCCTAATTGAATGTCCTAGCTCAAACATATGAAATTGAATACGATAAAATATTATCTCTCAGTCGCGTACGCCGACGGCGTGCATTTTGTGAGAGAGATGACAATATTTCCGTTATTTTTATCCGTTATTCCACACATATATTATTGTTGTGTGAGTGACTTTAGAACGCGCCGAAAGCAATCATGTTGAACATGATAAAATATTGTGTCTCGGTCGCACGCGCCGTCTGCGTGAATATTTTAAGAGAGATGACAATGTTTTGTTCCATTTGTCTACTATCTTTGGCGAAATATTTTAAAACGCCGAAACAGAAATTAAGTACCTAAATAAATAAAGTTCAATTTTTCATAATTCCTATTAGTTCAGTACAGATCTAAGATTCGAACTTTACGGTCGCATGCGCGTTTCGCGATTTTTGTGTTGTGAACTTGTGACGTGTGTACAATCATGGCCCTTAGCAATACTGAATATTTTGAGATGATCTTGTGTGTCGGGCAAGAGGATGGTAATGTGCGTGCTGCTCGCGAACTTTATCGTCAGCGATTTATCGATGGTAGGGCAGAAGGTGAGCGTCGACAGCTCCCTTCGGTGGCGTGTTTCCATAGAATGGTACATCGTCTGCACCAAACTGGTTCTTTTCACGCTCCTGGATTAGGGGTCGCCCGAACACTACCGATCCAGATTTAGAGGAAGCCGTACTCGAACATTTCGAAAATAACCCACGTACTAGTACTCGGCGAGCTGCATTAGCGCTGGGTGCATCTAACCATATGCAAGTATGGCGAGTGTTGAACAATGACGGTCAGCACCCATACCACTTCCGTCGCACCCAGGAACTGACACCTGCAGATTTTTTGCCTCGCGTGACCTTCTGCGAGTGGTACTGCGGTCAGGTAGCAGCTTCGCCAGATTTTGGCTCAAGAGTACTGTGGACAGATGAAGCGTCATTCACAAGAGCTGGGATAAGCAACATACATAATGACCATGTTTGGTCTCACGCTAACCCGCATGCTTCTACGGAATCGTCGTTTCAACACCAATGGCGACTAAACGTGTGGGCTGGTATTGCGGGAGAAATTGTCGTAGGACCAATTTTTTTGCCGCACAGCCTAAACGGTCAAAATTATTTAAATTTTTTAACCAACGAATTGGACGATGCTCTCACAGAAAGCCTATCAATTTTAGGTTACGCTAATCTCGTGATGGGCAACAATTTAATCTTCCAACACGATGGCGCTCCAGCACACTATGCACTTGATGTTAGGGAGCATCTAAATATGCGTTTTCGTCAGTGGATTGGGCGCGGTAGCAGACATGTACCTTGGCCACCGCGATCTCCAGACCTAACTCCATTAGACTTCTTTTTGTGGGGGTATATTAAAAACATAGTGTATGCAATGCCGTGTGACACAGCAGAGCAAATGAGAGAGCGAATCGAAGCCGCTTTCAGGACAGTGACACCAGACATGCTACGGAATGTCCAGGTGTCGATACACAAACGAGCGACCTTGTGTGTACAGTACCAAGGGCGTCACATCGAACCACATCTCTAAAAAATGTAAGTTAATTAAATTATTATTTTTAATTTTCATATTTATTTTGCTGATTGTTCGGACTATGTTAAGCTATTTTTGAGGCAAAATTTAAGTAGGCAGGTAGGTACAAATTACCGGGCGGGCCATTGTCAGCATCTCATGGACGCGCGCGTCGCAGCCGCGCGTTTCAACAATATGTAGGCAGATAGGTACTAGGCGATCAGAATTACAGAAGAAATGTTTTGTAATATTAGCAAGTGACTTGGAATGTTGTTGACCCTCCGTAGTGTTGTTACACGTTTGTTAATATTTGAATTCAAGAATCATGCGATACCAAGGATACCAAGAATTTGGTATCAATTCTTCGAGTAATTTATTTTGAGCTGAAACTTTGTGTAGAGTTTCTATACCACCTATAATCTTCAGGGGTTCTTGATGTATATACCCTTTTTGTTACACGCTGTATATTATAAACTAGCGCTTGACCGCAATCCTGCCTGATGGTAAGCAGTGACGCAATCGTTGATGGTAAAGCGTACTAGTTTATTAAGAGCCTATTCACTCTAGCCTTGAAGACACTCAAATTGTAGTCCGACGGAAACACCGCCGCTGGCAAATTATTCCAGTCCCTCGATGTATAAGGGTAGAAACCAGCCGTACGACGGGTCGTCCGTTGGTGGAACGGAGATGGGGGAATTAAATCATGCAATTCCATCGCACACTCCCCGAAATGCATCCTATAGAACACCGAAAGGCTGGCTACTCTACGCCTGTGCTAGGCTTTGGAGACCAACTCGAGTCCCCCCAAAACGCCCGCCCTTCGCGTTCTGTATTTAATGTCGTCAAAACTGTCTAAGGAGCATCTTAATATGACTGGATTAAAAAATATCTTGTATCCTTTTCTTAATGAAATGGAAAGACAAAAAATGTACTGAAATTAAAATTAGTTCATTTCTAAAGACGCGTCATCATCATCATTATTTCAGCCGAAAGACGTCCACCGCTGGACATAGGCCTCCCCCAAGGTTCTCCACGACGACCGGTCCTGCGCCTCCCGCATCCAACGGTTTCCCGCGACCTTCACCAGGTCGTCGGTCCACCTTGTCGGGAGCCTACCCAAGCTGCATCTTCCGGTGCGTGGTCGCCACTCGAGAACCCGTCGGCCCCATCGGGTATCGGTCCTACGGGCAATGTGTCAGCCAGCCCACTGCCACTTTAGTGTTGCAATTCTTCGGGCTATGTCGGTTACTCTCGTTCTTCTGCAGATGTCCTCATTCCTGATTCGATCGCGCAGTGAAACCCCAAGCATAGCCCTCTCCATTGCCCTTTGAGTGACTTTGAGCCTTCTTATAAGGTCCATTGTTAGCGACCACGTCCCAATTCCTTAAGTCATCACTGGCAACACAAAGAGGCAAAGAGGCGTACTAAAAACTTATACAAAAAATTTAAAACGTGCACTAGAAGGCTACGAAACGGACCAATGAGATCATCTGTCCACTTTGTAGTCCAGCGGAGTCCTACTGCCTTAAGCAGATAATCTGCCGTCGCGTTTGAAATTGTACCTTTTTACTTGATGCTTGGCTAGCATGAATTAGGGTTCCCTAGTTCACGTCTCGGTACCCATATAGTTTCGTCATGGTCATTCGCCCCTTTGTTCTCAGCTTACCTTCCAAACGGCTAGTACCAGAAAGATGAAACATTGTCTGGACATATTGTAATAACCTCAACGACAAATTGCTAAAATAAAATCACGGAAAAAATATATTTTTTGGGGTACCTACCACCCTAATACAAAGTAGGTACCTAAATATGTTTTCTTTTTTTCGCTTCTGTCCCAAAGCTCGGATTATTTTTAAATAAGTCTTTTAAAAACAGGGTGAGGTTGCTAAGAGGATTTTTTTATTTAACCCTTCATAAGATATTTCAACCTCAAAAAAGTATTTGGGTGGGAGTTTTGACGGGAAAGCTAAGATGAGTGTCACGCGCATTTTTCATTGGACTTTTACAATTATTATAGTGTCGTTTACTATATGAAAGCGCGTGATTTATGTAGTAAAAAGTGCATTCAGTAAATAATTCATAAAGAACATTGCAATATCGCAGCATAGTGGCCACATCATGACTTTGCCTCAAACCTCCCTTATAGACGGTTCACGCGGCCGTCTTTTTCAATTGTCATTGGCGATATCCGCCATTACTGTAAAATAAAATTTTTAAAGAATTTCTATAATTTGTAACACGTAGTATTGGCAAAATTGTGGTATCTATTCCACAGAGGCCATTGATCAAGAGTTGAGGTTGAATCTCACTTTGAAAAAAGAAGAAGTATTTGGGTGACATATGACATTTCCCCTATAAAAACAAAACGACTATAAAAATAAGAACGGTGGTGGGCGTTGTGCTGAAATTTAAAGGAAAACTATAAAGTCTTGAAACTTAGTTTCAGAAGTTAAAGGTGGAAATTCCTTTACGCACCATACCAGCCGCTTGTTAGGCGACGGGCGTGTGTGGGACTCACCCAGCCGAAGCCGGGAATACCCACTAAAACCACAGCGGCACATCGACATCGCCTTAGTGGCGGGGTCATGGGAAATAGCAGAGCCTGCACTACCAATCCCCCGCCGGCGATTCCCGCCGAGGGGCCGAGCCTGGTACGTCTTCTTGTGCGAGAAGACGCAGCAGCCAAGGGTTTTTTAGCGAGGTGAATGCAAACGGGGCCTCCAGATCCCGGGTTGTCCGACGGTGACCCGATTACTTTTAAAGTGCTTTTACTGTGGGTATGGAACACTGTACGCGAGTCCGACTCGAACTTGGCCTTATATATACCTATTCCTGCTACCGTCCCACAGCTAATTGGATATCTTTTTACTCGCTGCGCCTCGACAGTACCTATAGACTTGCGAGATCTCTTTGGTAGAAAATAAATTATTTTAGCTTATTTAACTCTTTGGAGTTTTGATTGAGACGGGAATGGACTAACGCGGTGTTCTTTTAGAAATGTTTTATTTAAAAACGGGTGATTTTAGATGCTGAATCTTGAACTTTATTTAAGTTTTCAACCATGTCGTACTGACCAGCACCCTAATTGCGTAACACACTATTACTATCGATTGGAATCATTTTGAAGCATATTGCGAATCCATTGCTAAATATGTTCGAATAAGGTGACCACTCAATGACGCAAATAATGCAATGAATGATGTTAAACTGTCAAAATGAAAACCATTGCTACTGAGAGTGTGTTACGCAATTACCCTGCAGGTTTGCTTTACACTAACTAGGATCATCATCATCATTTCAGCGTTAATTAAATCCAGCGTTAATCGTTACACTAACTAGAATAACTGAGCAAAAACCACCTCTTTAATTTTTCCGGTATTTTTTATGCCGAGAGAGATGTATTCTTCGTCTTCGTAGAAATCGACAATCGATGTTGAATATCTTCGACCTACTTGCACTAAATCAAGAGATTTTTGTAATCCTTACATGTATATAATTTTAATGATAACCTTTGAAACCACTCACAAAAAAACACCGCAGTTAAGCCATCCCAAGAATAATAAATTAATAATAGATATATATTTTATTCATTCACTTTGCGGCAAGCTCTATAAACGAGTGGGTTTTAAAAATTCACGAAATAATGAATATACCAAAATGAAATGGATGAATTTTGAATATAAATTCAGTGGTACTTATGATATAATTCAAGCACCATTTGCTGGGTCGTTTTTTCATTCTTCGTTGTGATTTTGAATTTATTATTTTTTTATCGTGGTTCATAGTGTGAAATTTATATTTTGAGTTTAATTTTTACCATCGTTAGAGGTTCTGCGTAGTGATTTTTCATTCCACCTGATGCTAGTAATTAAAACTACACATTAGACAGCTCATTGGTGTCCAAGATATACTTAGAAAGTCATCATCATCATCATCTCAGCGTTCATCCCAGTTGCATCCGCGGCTTCCGCGTTGGAGCCCGGGGTCCGCTTTCCTGCATATTCTCCTCCATTTCGTACGATCTTTAGCATCCTGTGGTAAGAGCTTGTTGGCTCGCATGTCATCTCTTACAACGTCAAGCCAGCACTTCTTTGGTCTACCTCGCTTGTTCCGGCCCGGCGGAGGCGCCATGGCAAGACATTTGTTACCCACGTAACCTGCCGGTTTACGTAAGACGTGACCGTACCAGCGCAGGCGACTCTCTTGCAGTTTGTCTGCTATGTCACGGACACTGAGACTGCCACGGATGCGGGAGTTCCTGATACTTAGAAAGTACATATAACTTAGAAAAGTTACATGGGTACTTGGACACCAATGACTGATTATAAGGTGAAGGATAACATCTTGAGGAAACCTAGACTTTAAGTTTGACATCGCCAACCCGCATTGAGCAAGGGTGGTGATTACGCTCAATCCTTCTCTGTATGAGAGGACCCCTGTGCCCAGCAGTGGGACGATAAAAAGGTTGATGATGACCTTAGAGTGACCTGTCATTCCAACTAATATTAGTGATTGACCCTATTGATAGCTAACTACATACTTACTCACTTCTCCTTAATTTTCACGCAGTGTTTTTTTTTTCGGCGTTTTTTTTTCCTTTATCATTATCGTCATTGGCACTTGATTCCATCCACTGTCAAGTACAGCGTCCTCTCAATAGTAACTATCATACTGCCAAGATCTACGCAAGTCTCATCTAGTACTTTGATGCTCTCTTATTTTGGGGAGTACAGTTATTACAGTTATTATAAAACCTTCTTCTTCTTCTTCTTCAGCCTATAGATGTCCACTGCTGGACAAAGGCCTCCCCCAAGGCTTTCCACGCTGACCGGTCTTGTGCTGCCCACATCCATCGGCTTCCCGCGACCTTCACCAGGTCATCGGTCCACCTTGTTGGGGGCCTCCCTACGCTGCGTCTTCCAGTACGTGGCCGCCACTCCAGAACCTTACTACCCCATAGGCCATTGGTTGTACGAGCAATGTGCCCTGCCCACTGCCACTTAAGTTTAGTGACTCGCAGAGCTATGTCGGTAACTTAGGTTCTTCTGCGGATATCCTCATTTCTGATTTGATCACGCAGAGTAACTTCGAGCATAGCTGTTTCCATTGCCCTTTGTGTGACTCTGAGCCTTCGTATGAGGCCCATTGTGAGCGACCACGTTTCAGTTCCGTAAGCCCGTTATAAAACCTAGTGACTACCTATATGTCTGACTTCACTTATGTTATCAGCGCAAGATGAGTTATTCCTCTTATAAATACTAGGCGTTATCTCAGGAGTTACTCCATACGTAACTGTTCAGACAATGCCTCGAACGTTTCTTTGACTTTTTCCTATTCTTCATTAAATTCATAGCTACAGAAGTATTGTTAACATTTGCATGTCAATGACGCAAAACCATAACCTAAAAAATTCGCTCAATGCACCTAAACAAGTTCTCACTTCATAATCCCTTTTGAGGTCTTACCACTTACAAAGTGAAGCACTTGATGGGCTAAACAATAAATTAACAAAAGTTAATTAAATAGCATTTCACTCCAGATTCTGTGGTTATGAGTCCGGGATTTAGAGAGGACGGTACATTTTATTTTTGATTCGCTTTGCGTCCGTGCTCTAAACTGAGTTGACTAATTTTAATTAGAATTTTCCGAATGCTTTGCGGTGTTCCAGGGCTTGTGGCTTTGTTTGTTGGCTCTGAATTTCAAGTTACGTTTGTTTATTTTAAAATAAAATGATTCTTATTCGTTTTTTAATTCATCAGTGCCTTTGTATGCTTTATATTCACTCTTAGCATTTTTTATATTCGTCACTCGTTTGTTCGGTTTTTCTATGTTTAGAGAGTGAAGGTTGGAGCCATCGCAATCATAGGAAAATACAAAGATACACTATTCACGCATTGTATGAGAGGCAACTAGCAATGAAGAATTGCTAAACTGAAGTAGCAGTGGGCAGGACACACTAATCGCAGAACAGGTAGCCGACAGAGCCGAAAAGTTCAAAAGGGACGACCAAGTATCAGAAGACGCAGTATTGACTTGTCTCACAAGATAGACTTTGACCTTATGAACGCAGCAGGAATTCATTGAGTTCGAGAAGCACAGCGGTGATCGAATTGGCGATGTGTAGGGGACGCTTATATCCAACAGTGGACTTCTATCAGCTAAAATGATGATGAAGAGGATTTGTTTGAAACATGCGAGAAATATGATGACATTATTTATAGAGGTTTAGATATTTAAATTATTTTATTTCAACAAAAATATGGTAATAGCCACTTACCTACTTATGCTAAAGATGTCGGCTGATATAAATGTAGGTGTGGAGGTCTTACGCCTACTCCTACAGTTACAAAGGCTCAGGAGATCTCAGAGTCTCTTTATACAACACCTAAAAAGAAAAAATATTATTGCCTTCAAAACTTAAGTAATTTATGTTTCTAATATCTTACTAGTTTAAATTTGTATATCAGGTACGGAGGCTCCAGCCTCAATATTTCTTAACGTATGAAGTTATTAAATTAACTCTGCTTACCCTTATCAAGATAGAACGTGGAGATGAGGTACGAAAGTACATAAGACAGTTTCTCATATACTCGTGACATGGATAGATCCAGTAGGTTGCTACTGGTTTAAGTAATAACATATGTATACAGGGATTACGGGGTTTTAGGATTCCGTACCAAAAGGGTAGAAACTGACTTTACCGTCCGTTTGGTTGGCCATCAGTCTGGAACCACCAACAGTCCTGAACCGTGATGGCTAGGCAGTTCAAATTTTGATAGACAATATACTTTGTGTGCTATAACAACAATGGCTGAAAACAGAATAAAATAATATTTAAGTTGGGCTGCCACACAACAAACTTGTTTTTTGTTGTAATTTTTTACTCGATATTAATAACATCAACTGGTAGGCGCTTCAAATATTCATAATATTTAAATATTATTGCCAATGTAGTGAAGGTGTCGATTACCTTGGACACCATGGCTTATCCTGCAGTAAAAGCTCGTTGCGTATAGCATGAGACAGCTGTTTTAGAACGTAATGGTTTAGGCACGCGACGATAGAAAGAGACCAGATGACCAGAGGTGGAACCCTGGAGGGTAGACAGGCCTTTGGTGTTGGTTGCAATGTGTGTCAACGCAACATCCCATCCACTAAACATGGTTAGCTGTGCTGGGGCGGCAGCACCAGGTCAGGAAATTCTCAAAAGCCGCAAATGCTCTAATCTCCTTAGATACAAATTCATTGAAATATCCAACATAGAAATCATGTCAATATAATCTAGAATATGATATGTAGAATCATGTGGAAGATCATGTCGCACTCTCATGTCGCACCCACTCCAATTGTAGTTGGTTGCTCTGCACTCGAAGTTGTTGACGAGTATATATACCTGGGACAAACAGTCCAACTAGGTAGGTCCAACTTCGAGAAAGAGGTGTCTCGGCGAATCCAGCTCGGTTGGGTAGCGTTCGGGAAGCTACGCTACATCTTCTCGTCGTCCAAGATACCACAGTGTCTCAAGACTAAAGTCTTTGACCAGTGTGTGTTGCCAATGATGACTTACGGAACTGAAACGTGGTCGCTCACAATGGGTCTCATACGAAGGCTCAGAGTCACACAAAGGGCAATGGAAAGAGCTATGCTAGGAATTTCTCTGCGTGATCGAATCAGAAATGAGGAGATCCGCAGAAGAACCAAAGTCACCGACATAGCTCTGCGAGTCGCTGAACTTAAGTGGCAGTGGGCAGGGCACATTGCTCGTAGAACCGATGGCCGACGCGGCAGTAAGGTTCTGGAGTGGCGGCCACGTACTGGAAGACGCAGCGTAGGGAGGCCCCAACAAGGTGGACCGATGACCTGGTGAAGGTCGCGGGAAGCCAATGGATGCGGGCAGCACAGACCGGTCATCGTGGAAAGCCTTGGGGGAGGCCTTTGTCCAGCAGTGGACATCTATAGGCTGAGGAAGATCCAACATAGCAGCAACATACAGCTGTTTGGGGTTGAAACACTACGGCCATGGGGTCCGAGTGCACATTTACTGTTTCTAGAGCGGTTGTTCAAGTCTTCGCGTGACCAGAGGGCTTGCCCATTTTTAAAAATCTCAAAGCTTAAGCGAACGTGGCCGTTGGGCAAGGAGTGTTGTTGTGCAAATATTTGTATGCATGAATATGAATATTTGCACTGGTCTGGTCGTACCTCGGAAAGCACGTTAAGCCGTTGGTCCCGGTTGCCATACGAACATCTAATGGCAGTCGTTACGGGTTGTTGGAGCCCTCAAAAGTCTAACAATTGGTCTAACTGCAATGCTTCGATATCGCCTTCGGGTTGTGGAGGTTAGACGGCAGTCGCTTCACGGAAAATATCAAAGTTTAGCCAAAATCAGCAGTTAGACTGGTAAAGCGGACCCCAGACTCCAGAGCTGAAAAAGCTGCGGATGCGACTGGAATTAACGCTGACACACGGTTCACGGAGGTATTGAGTCTCGAATTGGGTTATTTTGTATAAATAAGGTGTATTTTTTTTGTTATTATTATTATTGTTATATTATTGTTCTTAAAGCATGTGCGCCCGAGTTGTCTCCTGTATTGACGCGCTTCTTTCGCCTCTCATTTAGGACTGCTATAGTGCCCAAGTCCTGGAAGCTTGCTAACGTGCAGCCCGTGCCCAAGAAGGGTAGTCGTGCCGATCCTGCCAACTATCGGCCGATTTCGATCACCTCCATACTTTGCTAAATTATGGAGCGTGTATTGAACTCGCGCCTCTTGGCATACCTGGAAGGTAACGATCTCCTCAGTGACCGACAGTACGGGTTTCGCCGCAATCGGTCAACTGGGGACCTACTAGTGTATGCCACTCACTTGTGGGGCGATGCCCTCGAGAAGAATGGGGAAGCGATTGCTGTCTCCCCTGATGTCTCGAAGGCCTTCGACCGGGTATGGCACGCTGGCCTTTTGAGTAAGCTTCCAGCGTACGGCATTTCCCCTAGCCTGACTGGCTGGGTAAAAGACTTCCTGACTGAACGGTCCCTCCGAGTTGTTGTTGACGGATGCTCTTCTGAGCCCATGTCAACTAATGCCGGTGTTCCTCAGAGGTCTGTTCTCTCTGCAACTCTGTTCCTGCTGCATATTAACGATCTGCAGATGCCCGGTATCTATGGGTATGCAGATGACAGCACAGTTGTAGAGAGATACCTGCCGGGTGCTCGGGCTAGTAGGGAATCAATCCGGTCTGAAAGAGAGGCCATGGTTGAGCGAACGAGTGTTGCACTGCAGGCAGTCTCCGAATGGGGCAATGCCAATCTTGTAGCATTCAATGGCGCCAAAACACAGGCTTGTCTTTTCACCGCCAAAAGGACCCGTTCACCTTGGCTCCTACTTTTCGAAATGTGTCCTTGGAGTGTTCCGACCGCCTTCAGCTTTTGGGAATTGAGATCTCCTCGAACCTTAACTTTGGGCGGTTCATTGAGTCCAAGGCCAGGGTGGCTGCCAGGAAACTTGGCGTTATCGCAAAGGTCCGCAGCTTCTAATGTTATACAAAGCACAGGTCCGTTCGTGCGTGGAGTACTGCAGCCACATTTGGGCTGGTGCTGCTAAGTGTCACCTGGCCACTTTGGATTCAGTGGAGAGACGTGCGAAGAGGCTGATTGGTGACCCTGATCTAACTCGAGTTGGTCTCCAAAGCCTAGAGCACAGGCGTAGAGTAGCCAGCCTTTCGGTGTTCTATAGGATGCATTTCGGGGAGTGTGCGAGGGAATTGCATGATTTAATTCCCCATCTCCGTTCCACCATCGGACGACCCGTCGTACGGCTGGTTTCCACCCCGTTGTTAACACCACTACGATCCGGACGAAGCGTTTCGCCTCCTCCTTTATACCGCGTACATCGAGGGACTGGAACAATTTGCCAGTGCGGTGGCGGTGTTTCCGTCGGACTACAATTTGAGTATCTTCAAGGCTAGAGTGAATAGGCTCTTAATAAACTAGTGCGCTTTACCATCAACGATTGCGTCACTGCTTACCATCAGGCAGGATTGCAGTCAAGCGCTAGTTTATAAAATATATAAAAAAAAGTATGAAATATTGAAATGGAGTCATCTTTACATAATTATATTGTAAAGAAGACAGAAAAGAAAAGAATAAAAAATACTTGACACGCATAATAAATATACTGTCAACCTATTTTAAAATTAATGTTTATTTAATTTCATTAAGTAAAACAAAAGGTTCTCTTATAATATAGATATAATTTTATAACTCATAATTTCTAGGAACCGGTGATTAACCGCTATTGGCAGTACATAACTTGAAATTATGAATCTAATCATTATTCTTATTTAGCCTTAACTGCCCAATATTTGCTTGAACATTTTATTATTTATTTATTGCCTAGACAAGGGTCCAATAAATTACTACACCAAATCAAATCATTGATCAATAAAATCAATTGCTCCTTATATCCGTACTTTCCTGTGATCCCGTATCCACATTTTCCTCCCGCCACAGTGTTTGATTCTCAGTACCGAAATAACAAACGCTGTATATTCACTTCCCATGTTCGCTGTCACACTATTCCGCATTATTTTACCTAAATCGCCGGAAATCACGAAAAGCAATCCTTGTGGGTCCCACAAGTGGGATTTATTTCTTAATATAGACTTGGTTCTCATGGGAAATACGGTATCGTAACTTGTAAGGGACGACGAAAGATCGGTAGCTTATGGAGAATCCTCCTTACGATTAGGTTTATTTATGCAATCCTATTTATACTACGGTCTGATGGTTATAGGGATGGCGACTTCATTTGTTTCTTGATTTTGGTAGAACAGATTAAGCGGAATTGAGTTATCCAATAACTGGTTTGTGACGGTCACGCAGAGTTTCCATGTATAAAACTGATAATGACTTGCATCCACTTAAACTTAAAGCCGACCAACATAATAATAATAATAATCTTTATTATTATTTCATTTTATTATAATTAACATAGAATAAGGCTTGATATCGTAGATTCATTGGTTTTGTTAGCACGTAATAAGCAACTTGCCGCCAAGCGATTCGCCGTTTTTGAGCATGATGTCTGGTGATGCCTTACGGAGGACGGGTCTGAGCAGTTTGTATTGCGATGTGTGCCGGGTACGATGCACCAAATGTAGTTGTGGAGGGTTTCGAGATCAATCTTCTACCTCAATTGCCGTCTTCCTTCCTATTCACTAAGTTTTTTTTAAGTGAATAGGCTTAGTAATCTAGCGCGCTTTACCGTCAATGATCAATGATTGCACCCACTGCTTACCATCAGGCGAGATTGCCGTCAAGCACTATGTGAGCCGTAGTGATTCTTGTAAAAGAAGAGAATAAGCATCTCGCTTCAACTGGAAAATATACCTAATACATGGTATATTATGGTACATCTGTAAAAGGTAAATTTTTGGAAAGACTCAATGGGATTATGACAGAACTGTGATTTACATCATAGATTCTATTACAAGTTGCACACAGTGCAAGTATTTGTATGCATGAATATGAATACTTGCACTGGTCTGGTCGTGCGTCGGAAAGCACGTTAAGCCTTTGGTCCCGGTTGTCATACAAACATCTAGTGGCAGTCGTTACGGGTTGTTGGAGCCAACAATTGGTCTAACTGCAATGCTTCGATGTCGCCTTCAGGTTCTGGAGGTCAGACGGCAGTCGCTTCACGGAAAATGTCGAAGTTTAGCCATTTCAGCAGTTGGACTGGTAAATCAGACCCCAAAGTTGTAGACTATTAAAGGTTGCTACATACTTGTGAACTTATTTTGGGACACAGCGAGCTGGATGCAAAGTGGAGCTTATTGATCTATACTCTAGCACCGACAACGCCATGGAAATCGCGAAGTTTTGAGTGAAAAAGATCTGATATAAATTATGGCAGCAACACGAAGAACAAGATGACACGCTTGTTTGGTTCGGCATGATTCCGCATAACCGATCACGAATATTGAATGAATATTTTGTCGTCCAGCTGTTCCGAGTTGTGCCAAATCATTGCAATTCAAACAGCTTTCTAGCACGTCTTAGAGGTAAAATCTTAAGAGGTTGTTCGTTAGTGGGTGTCGTGATTTCCGTCAAATTGTGTTTCAAAGTCAATTTCGATGGTAATCACGGGCCCGAAGGAGGTGGTCGGGTCTCCTTAATTATTTCAAGTATGGCTCGGCTAGTGTTTTGCCTATTAATTGCCTTTGAAATTACCTTCCTGCTGAACTTTGGACGGAGTGGTAAAGCAAACGAAAATGATTGACTTTAGAGGTGATGACTCGGCTTCATCTTTAACTATGATATAATTTTTTTGTGGATAGATAATAGGGATGTTTCCTGGGTAAAAAAATGATTCTGTTTAGTCCGTCATTCAGATTATAGAAAAATATTGGATAAGTATATTTTGTTTTATCAAATCAATACATCATCAAAGATCAGAAGTGGGGGCTGGTGACGTCACTCGTTGCTAAAAAGTGTAGCAATGCGTGACGTCACACGAGTTTTCAACGCACTGTATCGTCTTCATTTTTTATTTATATGAAAAAAGATTTTTTTTTTTTTGAAATCTGATTGATGGACTAATCAGTTTTTTTTAGTCAACTACCCTATTTCAGATGGTTTGATGTTCTCAGTAAATGGCCTTTAATACGCCATCATTAATCTAACATTTTGTCATCTAGTTTGTGGTTGGTTTCCAGTCTACCAGATGCAGCTGGATCCCAGTTATGTTTTACATTAAGTGATCGCCTATCTGACTGCAGTTACAGGGTTATTACCCCTTGTTAAGTCTGATTATCAGACTTTGGAGCTTGTAACGATTGATAATGATAAGCTCTGGTACATATAAGCAATAAAATTAATTTATTTATTGGTTCATGACAGTTCTTAGTATATGAATAAAATTACTTTTAACATCTCGGTACAAAAACTACTTACTTGAATTAATTTTGATCCAATGTTCTAGTTTAAGAAAAGTTTGACCTACTGCGCCCGAACGGGAGTCGAAAAGTTACCTACCTGTGTAATTATTTAATACTTCACCAAAAAGTTTTAGTACGTAAGCCCTCCCATTTCATACTCCGCTAGCACTCCTTGATAAGCGTGCTCAATTTTCGACCATGTGTACGCTGAAATGGTGGGCAAATGTAAGCCTATTAACAATAATTATCATGCTGTGTCTATCTGCGTTGTTATAAGTCCAGGAGTCTTAGAGTAATCGGTGAAAATACATATTAAAAAAATAGATTCCGACGAATTGAGAACCTCCTCCTTTTTTTGAAGTCGGTTAAAAAGAACCCATGACTTTAGATGTGCCAATAAAAAAATAAAGACGAAGTAAAAATAATATTCAATCACTGTCTATCTAACGTCCACTGACAGAGAGCTCGATGGAAAAGCTAGAAAGCTAGATAGATAGCTAACTGGAGAAGCTATTTTAGATAAGAGATCTATTACTTGATTAGCTATGCTCATGTGTTCGTTCATGTTCATGTCAGTAAACAATAGAATAGAATGGAATACTTTTTATTATGTACATCATATAAATTACAGAACATAAATATAATATAAATATAAATTTTACTAAGGAAACAATAACGTGTATTGATTTTTGATTTTAATTAACTGGGCAGAGCCCTAATTGTTTTTCTGAAATAAAAGAAGCTTAAGTTACTTCTTATGGCATCAACTATTTGCCATTGATTCTGAGATTAATCAGAGCAAACAGATATAAATAGTTTTTTTTTTTTAATTTTGTAATTACAACGGTGCTTCCGTATACATTTTCATTAGGTACATATCTATGAATTTTGTATTTCAAAAAGTTGTTATTTTGACTGTACAAACATACACTTCAGTATTGTTTATTTTTGTAGATATAAATGTAGATGAGAAAAGGGAAGATATTTGTACTTTAAAATAATAATAATGTTAGAATTTATTTACAGGAAAAATACAAATTGTGGCACTCTTAAATAAAAATTATGGTCTTTTAAAAGCATAAGCACTTCATTATAACCAGATCAAATATACAAAAGTAACTTCTTTAATTACGTCAACAAAAACAACTGAACTTCCCCATGCAACTTAAACAATAAATTTTCCAGATTACTCCGGTTCCAACCAGTTATCGGCGGATATCAGCGGTAACGATATCTAAATGTAAGGTTTATCCTTTACTTACAGCAAGTAATTTACCTAAGCGAGGACGATAACAATCGTTACACATTGTGAACATTCAATTGAGCGTTTATATGACTTTCTACAGTTTGGGAACAAATCGAGTTTTCACTTACGTGTGCTATTTTATGTGTTAAATTTAATGGATGTTCCCATTTGAATCTCGATTATAAACTTCCAATCTAGTTTTAAATCTGTAATAACATATCCTACTTTATCCTTCAAAAAGGGTTTCATTCGCTCCACGCCAATAAGGAAGGTCAGGCAAAGCTTATTATAGATAGAATGATCATAGCCACGGTACGGTCCCTACGGTATCCCTAAATTTGACATTTCGTTCATTCATTCCATTTTGTGTTCATTCAGGAGTATAATTTTATTGGTTAATCTCACCGTGAAAACTTACAATATTAAAAGTTTATCAACATATCCTTCTACCTCAACGCTATGTTTTTTTTATGTTTTTAATCTATACCTACTAATATTTATAAAGCTGAAGAGTTGGTTTGCTTGTTTGTTTGAACGCGCTAATCTCAGGAATTACTGGTCCAATTTGAAAAATTCTTTATGTGTCGAATAGCCCATCAATCCAGGAAGACTTTAGGCTATATAACATCACGCTGCCACTAATAGGAGCGGAGCATAACTAACTCCACGCGAACAAAATCGCTGGCGGCCGCTAGTGTCTAATATAAATAACAAATGATTAGTTTTCAACCTTATTTTCGTGAAGAAAATGAACACTTAAGCTAAGCCTAAAAATTCATTGCGATTTTAAATAAAAAAAAAAACATGTTCGTAAACTCGATCAACTCAGCTAATTACTAATTAGCAATATAGTCCGCTTTGCATATCATGCCACTCGAGTTTTGAGCGTTTACTGTAAGTACCATGTTAAATTTTACAGTCACATTGCATTCGTACCCTTAACGTAGGTACCCTATACCTATATAAAACAAAAATCGATTATTAAATATATAAAATGGATGAATAGATTCATATCATAATAGTGTTCTAAGTCTTAGTAACCTAATTAGTAGTCGGTAAGTACCATAAAACATTGCAGAAATGAGCAACAAGTAATTCAAAAGATAAATTATAATACTACGTATTGTATGTGGCTGACTTTATTCTTCAATAAGTTGTTGCATGAAGGAGGGATCCCACAAGAATGGTGCAATAGTTCAGTAGTGCCCATCTTTAAGAATAAAGGTGATGTACAGGACTGTAACAACTATCGAGGGATAAAGCTCATGTCACATAGTATGAAGGTATGGGAGAAAGTGATTGAGAAAAGATTGCGAGAGGAGAGTGAGATTACCCCAAACCAGTTTGGGTTTATGCCAGGTCGAGGAACAATGGACGCCACTTTTGCACTCCGCCAAATGTGCGAGAAGTACAGACGTACACACAAGAACTTGCACATGGTGTTCATTGATCTGGAGAAAGCGTATGATAGGGTACCTCGTGATGTGCTGTGGTGGGCCCTGAAAGAGAAAGTTTTGCCTGGGAAGTATATAGAGTTAATTCGTGCTATGTACAGTCAATCTCGTACCTACGTCCGGTCGGCTGCTGGCAATACCGACGAGTTCAGCGTGGCGGTAGGCTTGCACCAGGGATCGGCTTTAAGTCCGTACCTCTTCCTGTTGATTATGGACGCTCTTACGTCGGACATCCAGGAGGAGGCACCCTGGTGCATGCTGTTCGCCGATGACATTGTTCTCGTCGGTGAAGATGGACCTGAGATCCAGAGCAGATTGGAGAAATGGCAACAGAAGCTGGAGAATGTTGGCTTGAAAATCAGCAGAACCAAAACCGAATATATGTTCTGCGATTTCGGCGGTCTCTCCACTTCTGGAGCCATAGCGCTTGATGGCGCACTTCTCCCAATCTGCTCCGACTTTCGGTATCTCGGTTCACTCGTGCAAAGCGATGGCGAAATAGATCGGACGGTTAAGCACAGAATTAACACTGGGTGGATGAAATGGCGGCAGGTCACGGGAACAATCTGCGACTCCCGCATTGGGGAAAATATATAAAACCATGATCCGACCTGCTGTCTTGTATGGATCAGAATGTTGGGCTGCGAAAGGGATGAATGAAAGGCAATTGCATGCAGCCGAGATGAGAATGCTAAGAGGGATGTGTGGTGTTACACGAATGGATAGAATAAGAAATGAGTACATAAGAGGAAGTCTGAAAGTGGCACCGGTAGCTGAAAAGTTGTGTGGAAAGCGGTTGTCATGGTACGGGCATGTGTTACGAAGAAATGAGGAGAATGTCGTGAGGAGAGTTTTAATTATGAATGTTGATGGCTATAAGAGTAGGGGAAGACCAAAGAAACGATGGATGGAATGTGTGAAGGATGATATGGCTAAGAAGGGGGTGACTGCCGAGATGGCTTCTGATAGGGATGTATGGAAGAAAAAGACATGTTGCGCCGACCCCAAATAAATTGGGATAAGGGCAGGAGAAAAAAAAAAAAAATACGTATCTAGTGCTAGCGGCCGCCAGCGACTTCGTTCGCGTGGAGTTAGTTATTCTCCGCTCCTATTGGTCACAGCGTTATGTTATATACCCTAAAGCCTTCCTGGATTAATGGGCTATCCAACGCAAAAAGAATTATTCAAATCGGACCAGTAGTTACCGAGATTAGCGCGAACAAACAAACAAACCAACAAACATACATACAAACCCTTCAGCTATATATTTTAGTATAGATAAGAGAAGAATAAAAAACTTCAAATATCTGAAAATATAAAATACATTTTTTTTTTTAATAATTATAAACTAGTGCTTGACTGCAATCCCGCCTGCTGGTAAGCAGTGATGCAATCGTTGAGTGTAAAGCGCACTAGTTTATTAAGCCTATTCACTTAAAAAACTTAGGAATAGGAAGGATGACGGCAGTTGAGCGAGGTGATGCAATGTTAAACCCAAGACCAACACGACCAAACGATGCTGCGCTAGAGGGAGATTGATCTGGAGACTCTCCACGACCAAACTCCCGAGACAACAACAGATATTATTCAGCAATTGAAAAGTATATATTTTGGGTTTTACAGACCTACACGAAAAGCAAAAATCAAAAATTTTCCACAAACATCTTGTTATTTGTTGATACATCAGTCCCGCTAAAATAATACTTTTTGACAGCAATGTATAAACAGGGTGCCAGTGATTTATGATAGGTAGATCATCTCGAAAAAAAAAACAATTGAAAATATGATTATAAGCACAATATTTTTCAGTTCAGTTCAGGTATCAGTTCATATTCCTGTTTACAGTTAGGTACCATACAAGAAAAAACAGTAAATCTGCTGTTTTAAACAGTAGGGTTAGCAACACTGCATCACAAGCAACATTTACTGATGGCACAAAGGCCAAAGAGCCCTGCCACAAAACTATTTAAAAAAAACCGGCCAAGTGCGTGTCGGACTCACGCACATAGGGTTCCGTACCATTGATTTATGAAATTAGAGGATTTAAGTTATTTTTATGAAAGATTGCGCGGTAATAAGCGGTTTACGATTTACGAGGTATTAACAAAAACAAAACTACTTACTAGATTTCGTTCAAAACAATTTTCGTTGGTAGTTTTTTTATAGTAATGTACATCATATGTTTTTTTTAGATTTTTCGTTTTCTTATTTTAGAAGTTAGAGGAGGGAGGGGGGGCAACTTTTTTTGCACTTTGGAAGCGTCTGTCACGCAAACTATTCGGTTTAGAAAAAAAGTGTTTTAGAAACCTCGATATCATTTTTGAAGACCGTACCGAAACGTATGTATGTATTTGATGAAAAAAAAAAATTTTGAGTTTTAGTTCTAAGTATGGGGAGCCCCCAATATTTATTATTATTTTTGCATCAAAATCTTCATGCGGATCACAAAATACATCTACCTACCAAGTTTTAACAGTATAGCTCTTATAGTTTCGGAAAAAAATGGCTAGACATACGGACGGACAGATGGACAGACAGACATGACGAATCTATAAGGGTTCCGTTTTTTGCCATTTGACTACGGAACCCTAAACAGAACATTTACTGATTTACGTAGACAACGCGGCGGCTCGGCGTGGTGTCCATGTTACTGTCATGGACGATTATCCTCTTGCCTCTGATACAATGAAACGAAATTGGATGAAAGGGACTCCCACTTTGTATCCCGGATCTGTTGAAGCACTACCCATACATCATTGTTAGGATTATGGGAGAGAAGTTTCCCAAAGACTGGCTTTTAGGATAAGCTCATTGTCGTTGGATAGTAATACATTATGTGCGGAAATAATGGAATTGATGAAAGAAATATTTCCTTTTTCGTATTGAGTAATTAATTTTCCTATTAGTTTTCTCTTGTTTCTGTTTCTCCGGAATTTTTTATCTGCGTAGTTAGATATGTAGTTACAAATACATATATTATGGCATTTTGATGCTATCAACTTGATCTTAGTGAATTTTATAAGAATTCCATTTTTTGCAGCCTCCATAAGTCCTCTTGAGTAGATAGGTCGCGTATTTTCTTTCCCTTTTTTTCGGCCCAGAGGTGCCAAAGAACAATACATCTGTGATGTTGTTTGTCATACAAACAGATACAATTATAATTGAAAGTCACTATTCATATCTGTATGTGAGACAGAGCCGCTCTTCTAAACCAGATAAAAACATCTTTGTAGTTTTTACCTTAATTAAGATCGTTTATTCAGAAAGGTTCATCTGTATAAAACATTAGGTAGGTACTATTAATCTTGTTACTTCCTGCTGAAATCCTTCCTAGAAGCGAAAGTTTGTGAGGATTGATGGATGAACGTTTGTTTCTTTTACACATAAAAACTACTAAAAAGCATGTAATTTGGAACACAGATAGATTATAACAATTTTTAATTCGATAGTCTTCATGGATAGAACTTATGATCGGGAAATCATGAAGCCCTGTATTTCTTCTTCTTCTCAGACTAGAAGATTACAAACACTTTCCACAATAGCCGGTCTTATACTGCCCGCATACATTGGTTTCCCGCGATCTTCACTAGGTCTGCGGTCCACCTTGGTACATTACTGCCACTCCAGAACCACACTGTTCCATCGGCTATCGGTTCTATATGCAATGTGCACCGCCCATTGCCACTTAAGTGAATAAATCTTCGATGTTTTGTTTAATTATAAAAACCATGCGGAGCAGAAGAGGGTTGCTAGTATAAGCAGAGTCTTCAAACTCTTTGTTTTACCTTTCATACCATTCTTACTTAATTATTATAAATCGGAAAGTGAGTTTGTTCGTTCCACTTTCACGCCGTAACTACTCAACCGATTGCTTTGAAATTGTTCAAACGTAAAGTTAAAAGTCCGGATTAAATGATAGGGTACTTTTTATCGCGGAAAAAATGATGTTCCCGAGGGAAATCTAAAAAGCGCGATATAACCGATCTCCACGCGAGCAAAGCTAATTTTATATAATATTAAATATTGTTGAGTACACTTCACTAACCATCCGGAATTTCGTTAAGGTCAAGTAAGTGACTGATATAACTTACTTCTCTTGGAATTTTCCTGTTTTCACCACACTCAACGGATGACTGACCAAACATTTTATAAATTATCCCGGCTATTCCCAGCTAAGAATGCGTATGATTCACTCATTCATGGCACATGTCATTCCATATCCGCCATGATTTATTTCGACAACAGCGGCCGCCCTTGAGTGAACTCAACCGTACCATTCAATAACGAACGTGAGTCACTCAACTGTTTACGTTCATTCGTTCATTCAGCAAAGAGCGCGTTGAGCTGAAAGATTGTTTTTTTTTTTGTTATTCTTTCCTAATCCACATAGACGAATGGTGCCAATGGTAGATTAATTTCTCTGATTTTTGGGAATAGAAAGCCATTGTATTTTTATTCTGTTTTGTGCTATATTATGAAAATATTTTTAATATTTCCTTGAGGCAGTGAGTTTAGTGTTGGTGAAATCAGATAATGAACTGGATTTTGGAAAAAGTGAGTGTTTTTGTGGTGCGTTATACTCTCGTGCAAAGTTCAAATGAAAATTGATATTTTACTATTTTTTTTAATAATTATAAACTAGCGCTCACTGCTTACCATTAGGCGGGATAACAATCCCGCCTAATGGTAAGCAGTGATGCAATCTTTGATGGTAAAGCGCGCTAGTTTATTAAGCCCAATCACTTAAAAAAACTTAGTGAATATGAAGGACGAAGGAAATACGGCAACAGTAAATTTCGTAGCTAATTGGTTTGTGGAGATTAATTAATTGTTGGTTGTTTTCATTTTTACTTAATTGAAATGAAAAGTGCTTTTAATTATATTTTTCAGTAATATTACCAGCTTATATGTACCTATCAGATCTCTGAAAAGCAATTGTGTACCGTCTTAGATTAGTAAAGCTTAGTTAATCTATGTTCCAAACCATCTAAATATTTTTTTTTTTAATTTTTAATCTCTGCTAAGCATATCCTACTGAGTCTCCTCTGCTCGACCCATCTCGATTCAAACTTAGTTTTGGAATTAAATTGTTACCAAACAATATTTAAGTAAGTATATGGAGACATTGCCCGAACCGACATAGCCCGAAGAATTGCAACACTAAAGTGGCAGTGGGCTGGACACATTGCCCGTAGGACCGATGCCCGATGGGGCCGACGGGTTCTCGAGTGGCGACCACGCACCGGAAGACGTAGCGTGGGTAGGCCCCCGACAAGGTGGACCAACGACCTGGTGAAGGTCGCGGGAAACCGCTGGATGCGGGAGGCGCAGAACCGGTCGTCGTGGAGAACTTTGGGGGAGGCCTATGTCTAGCAGTGCACGTCTTTCGGCTGAAATGATGATGATGATGATGGAGACATTGAGACAGAGTATCCGGTCACATAACTTCAGGAAAGCTTCGGCGAGTTCCTTCGGTTTGCGATCGCACGACAAACGATTTATAGTGTCGCCTTCACGGCTTGTAGCGTATTTTATTAATGGCATCAATATACAACACTTCTGTATACTTGCCTGTGGAGAAGCTTGTATATTGCAGATAAATGTGCTATGGTCAGTTTTGTTTTTATTTAAATTTACGGATAAACATAATTATTAAGAATTAAAATCGCTTTTTTGAGTATCCACATTGTTCTTTTTAACTATGCAACAGGTTAAGACGCGGTTTTGACTATCATTACGAGATTTTTTTTTTATATACTACCGACGCCGCGTGGTTACAGCCACGTAGGTTTGATTACGTTTTTTTTTTTATATGCTCCGCTCCTATTGGTCGCAGCGTGATGTTATATAGCCTAAAGTCTTGCTGAATGAGAGATGAGAATTTTTCAAATATCGCCAGTAGTTCCTGAGACTAGCGCGTTCAAACAAACAAACAAACTCTTAAGCTTTATATATGTATACTAGCTTTCCGCCCGCGACTTCGCCCGCGTGGAGTTCGGTTTTATCGCGCTTTTTAGATTTCTCAGTGTTTCTATACTATATTATGCATTTATTATACATACAAACCTTCCTTAAGAATCACTCTATCTATTAAAAAAAACCGCGTCAAAATCCGTTGCGTAGTTTTAAAGATCTAAGCATACATACGGACATACAGCGAAAGCGACTTTGTTTTATACTATGTATTGATATTATAGATTATAAACTAGTGCTTGACCGCAATCCCGCCTGATGGTAAGCAGTGACGCAATCGTTGATGGTAAAACGCACTAGTTTATAAGAATTTATTACAAACAGTTTATGAAGAACTAGTTTGTATGATGTGAGCTTTATAGGCTGATATAGGGAATGTCACTATACAGAATTAATCGGCTGATTTTGACAAGTGACCGTAGGCGTTTGCCACCAAATGTACGTACGACAGCAGGTCACGCTACCCGAAACTGTAATATGTATATACTAACTGTCGTATTCCCAATCCACTTTGAGTCTTGATGCTTTAGAGATAAAGCTGAAAATCTAATAAAGAACTTTGACGAATTGTAGTAGCTCGATCTACTGTCGCACAACGACGTCTACTTATCTGTCACAAAATTATATAAAAACACGGATTTTTGTGCAACGTACAAGCAGTGCGCATATAAAACATTTATAACCTACTAGCTTTCCGCCCGCGGCTTCGCCCGCGTGGAATTCGGTTATATCGCGTTGTTTAGATTACCCTCGGGAACATCAATTTCTTTTGCAATAAAAGGTAGCCTATGTCCTTTCTCAGGGACTAAAGTTTGTCTGTGCCAAATTTCATCAAAATCGGTTGAGAGGTTTAAGCGGGAAAGCTTAACAGACAGACAGACAGAGTTACTTTCGCATTTATAATATTAGTATGGACTAGCTTTCCGCCCGCGGCTTCGCCCGCGTGGAGTTTGGTTATATCGCGCTTTTTAGATTTCCTTCGGGAATATCTTTTTTTTTTTCAATAAAAGGTAGCCTATGTCCTTTCTCAGAGACTAAAGATTGTCTGTGCCAAATTTTATCAAAATCGGTTGAGAGGTTTAAGCGGGAAAGCGTAACAGATAGATAGACAGAGTTACTTTCGCATGTATAATATTAGTATGGATGGTGTTCCCACTCTGGGGACACTGGTCTATCTTCGATGGGAATCTACCACGTGGGCCCAGAGTGAGCTGGTTGTAGGCATTTCTCCAAGTATTTGTTTCTGGGACTAGAAAGTGCTTTAAATTAAGGACCAGCCTACATAAACAGCATCAGAACAACTCTCGAAATTCCAGTAAAACAACCCAAAGTGTAATTTCCGCTCATTCACAAACAGAGCACGTTCCTACACTTTCCCACAAGGAATGGAAAGGTCGCGCAGTGCAATTCTGTAACCTCTGCTTTTACTTTGGCAATCTATTTTTCGAATGTCATTTTTAAAGTCGATGATGTTATGTATACACGTTGCGGTTAACAAGTAATATTATTTCCTTGAGTGATGATCTATTTTCGTGTAAATTTTTGACAAATGGCGGGAACTGGGACATAATAGTACATTACGATATTAGTGCGTAATGATGGTTATAACATGCGAGGCGGAATTTCAGCCCGAGCCGAAGGCGAGGGTGTAATTGAGCCGAGCATGTTATAACCAATACGCACGTATATCGTACGACATTTTTTAACACACTTGCGAGGAAACAGAACAAAAGATATTCAGAATACAAGTACAAAGAAAAGAAAATTTGAGAAAAATGGCGCGAGGTTTATTTTCTGCCGTAGCTGCGTGAAAATGTTGGCAAAGATGCTAGAGCATGCAGTCAAGTTTTTAAATTACCGAATAAACTGTTTTTTTTTTACAAATACTCATTTAAATACAAACAAATACAAATTTGTTTATTTCAAATAGGACATCAGTTATTTTAAATAAACTCAATCTGTGAATGGTCACTGTTGCTTTCCCGCCATTAGTATTATTATTTGCCATTTCAAATATGGAACAGCGCGCTGCTCACTGGCTAGAGCCACGCGGCGGCGATCAGTTCCATAATTATTTGAAATGACAAATAATGCTGTTATGGAATTTGTATGGACTATAACTTAACTATTTGCTTTGATAACACACGCGTTTGTTATGGCCCGCTTTACATATTTAAAACCGGTGGGATTACATCAGCTTTACGAGCAAGGGTGTTAAAAATTAATATAACAACATAAATGACAGCACATCAAGCTACTACGATCTGTCAAGTATCTTTAGATGTTCAACTTTATGGCTAAAGTATGAAGGCTCAAGGTTGAATGGGAATATTTGTGAAAGTGGTATTATGTTTCATATGATATTTTCAGGAGAAATTATTTAAACCGATTGTTTCAATAATTTCTGTTTAAAAGAACAACGCAGTCATACAAACAGGACACGAAAAGAGACTTCGATTTATTTTATTTTATAATTATAGTATGAGTTGGGTGTGTAGGAACGTTATATAAAATTGAACTTTTGAATTCATACTTATTTCATTCAAACTTATCTAAAAAGTTATAAAGGCAAAGGAGATGTTTCAGAAATGTATGGAGCCTGGGCCAGCACTATGTATACTTAATGTAAATATTAGTATACATAATAGTTAACTTCCAATATGTTGGCTTAGTTTTTATGTAGATTCAACTTAACTTGGCCAAGGAGTGCAACACAACTAGGTACTGATAAATATGGTGGTCAGCAATAAGCAAAATAAGATTTTGACAGTGGCATTTGATTGACGTGTCATGTATCTAACGCTGTCGTATCAATATTTTCTATTATATGACTGCAAAAAAAAAAAAATATGAATTCCGACAATACAGCACACAAAACAAAAACAATCACTAAAAGCTTCGAATCAGAATCAATTCAAATCAACACTCGTCACGAACACAACGGGAAAATAGAACTGTCAAAGTCTTCAATCAAACAACCACTGTTATGGCTACCTTATAAAGGGTTATCTCACTAAAAGACGTTTCAAACAATTAATTATTATATACTTGTATTTTTATTCAAATTAATTTAGTAGTATTTTCATGCAAATCTGTTATTATTTTGTTTCATTTTTTTTCTATATACTGTACAAAGTGGTGGCCCAAAATGAAACATCTTCTTTCTCACATTAGTCCAAAAATTAATAATAATGTAACTGGTGTAACAAAAGTAGTCTTCGTTATTGGCGTCACGTCAATGGACTCGGCTCAAAATTCGGCTGCGTGTTTGACGCAACCAATACCTAGTGTTTCTCAGTTCCTGTGACGTACAAACAACAGGGCTACGTTAGTGACACCACATTTAGAGTTGTCTATGATTCTCCACCAGTATGCCTAGTATGCCAGTATGCATAGTTTCTCTGTGGTAGGCCACAACATCGGCCGCCGGCATAAGTTACCACCCACCAGACAAAGTCATGCCGCCAAGCGATTCGTCGTGTTCCGGCATGATGTCTGGTGAAGCCGTACGGAGGACGGGTCTGAGCAGTTGTGTTGCGATGTACGTGCCGGGTACGAAGCGCGAAATTTTGTTGTGCCGAGAGTTTGGTTGTGGAGGGCCTCCAGATTAATCTCCCTCTGGCGCAGCATCGTTGGTCGTATTATTGGGTTTAACATTGCATCACCGCGTTCAACTGCCATCTTCCTTCCTATTTACTCAGTTCCTTTTAGTGAGTAGGCTTAATAAACTAGCGCGCCTTACCATCAACGATTGCATCACTGCTTACCATCAGGCGGGATTGCAGTCAAGCGCTAGTTTTTAATTATTAAATTTAATAAAAATAAAAAAGAAATACATTACGAGATTCGATCGTCTCATTGGTTGAGAGTTCTTAAAACCTTGAAGCGGGCCAATCGATGATTCACACGCGCTCGATATCGACGATCGAGTTTCGTAATGAAAACTCATACTAGGCCTACAGTAATGCTATTCTGTAAAAGTTTCATCGTGAACAAAGATCCCGATTCATTTGTTCACAAACTAAATTAAATGAAATAGAAGAATAAATGTTAGTTTAGACCTATCAGATTAGTCCGCTCCTGAAGAAAATTAGCGTATTTTTGCTCGCTATATTTATAATCGCGTCTAAACTGTCTATAGAGTATCTTAATTTGACAGGATTAAACTAAAATGTTTTAATCTATCCTTTTAATGAAATAGAAGGAAAAAGATGCACCTTACTTAAAAAAGCGATGTTTCCTGAGTAAAAAAAATGATTGTAGTAGAGGTAGTCCGTCATTCAGATTACAGAAAAATATTGGATACGTATTTTTTGTATTATCAAATCAATAAAAATTGACAAATATAAAAGGCAACAAAGATTAGGAGTTGTGGCTGGTGACGTCACTCGTTGCTAAAAAGTGTAGCAAGGAGTGACGTCACACGAGTTTTCAACGCACTGTATCGTCTTATTTTTTGTTTAAATGAAAAAAGAAAAAATAAGTGTCTATTTTTTTTTGGAAATCTGACTGACAGTCTAGTTAGTTTTTTTTTT